>JAOPHQ010003717.1:157500-240956 GCA_030340625.1 Merluccius polli | reverse complement strand
TTTCTGTTGCACGATTGTTGAGCGGGGAGGGGGTGCTACCAGACGATTTCTGTTGCACGATTGTTGAGCGGGGGGGGGGGGGATTTCTGATGCGCGATTATTGATGCGGGGGCCGACAACGGAAATTTAAATTACCACTCAAAAGGGCACTTTGGTCCTTCAGAGGGAAAGGGGCAGGGGCTCGGGCACCCATAGCCCCCCCCTCTGCACGTGCCTGTTGTCCAATGGGCTCCAGGCAATGTGGATTTGATGCGTTCCATTACTTTGTATTCCCCTCTGACCCACCGGACCAGGATCTCCTGATTTACAAATGAAGCACTGCCTTTAGTGACATCCCAAGTGGGAGTGTCCATCCAGATGTATGATGACTAGATCAGTCTACCAGCCTACCGAGTGGACTGTACCAATTGGTAGGCTTATCTATCCATCATACATCTGGGTGGACACTCCCACTTGTGATGTCACTAGAGGGTAGTCACATGAGAGTTCTGAAATGGCTTGTAATGGCTAATCACACTCACACCTGGTGGTAAAATAGGGGCCCTTTAACAGTATGTTAAAGGGCTGTTTGTGTGTGTGTGTGTGTGTGTGTGTGTGTGTGTGTGTTTGTGACAGACACATAACTTCTCTTGTGTGTGTGCGTTTGTGTACATCTGTTTTTTGTAGGAATGCAAGAGGGTGGATGAAAGAGGCAGACAGTGAATAGAGAAATCTTTTCTTTGTAAGATATTTCCGTACATTTATTTCATTTTTCTTCTCCTTGTTGACAAACTCAAAGCAACACTCAAGTCTGTCAATCAAAGTAAAGTACTCCTTCCTTTGAAGGCAGATCTCAACGACAGCAAGCTGCTCCACAAACACCATCATCATCATCATCATCATCATCATCGTTGTCGTCACCGTCGTCATTATCGTCATCGTCAACAAGACCCATCATATTGGGTGGTAGGGTGTGTAGAGAGAGAGAGAGAAAGAGGGAGAGAGAGCGCAGTAGGGGGTGTGACTTGGATGTTACATGATGATATGTTGCCGTGAGCGGGCTGACAGCAGGCCGACGTGCTGACATTTGGTGCCCACTCCCATCAGTGTGACAGCGGACACACTATGCTCACTTATCAGCCCTCTCAGCCAGCAAGCAGTCAGCAGGGATCAGCTTAGCCAACACTCGGGATGCCTAGCTTTTTTGTGTGTGTGTGTGTGTGTGTGTATGCATGCTTATATTGTGGTGCAGAACCAAGATTGACATTTCTAAAAGTCACACTAATGCTTATAAACACCCATTTATACACACACACACACACACACACACACACACATTACAAACACAAACACACACACATTACACACACACATGCACACACACACACACACACAACCTGAAGTGGGTCCCATAGGGCAAGGGATATGAAACCTCCCGCAATTGCATGGCTTGATAACAGAGATATGATATCTCAGAGGAATATCAAGTGTCTCAAGAGCGAGAGGTGTGCAGAGACCCCCATCATACATGGCACTGTTATTTAATTCAAGAATCTGCCCATCCATGAGTTTAATGTAGATTATGACTGCTGAAAACAATGCATGATTGTGTGTGGTGTAAAAATGCATAATATTGTTGATATTTTTTCCCATTTATCAGCCCACAAAAGCCTCATTATTCTTGTATTTATTTTGCATTATGCTCCATTATGTTGCAACTGACAGTTATCTGAAGCATTTGGTCAGTCTGTCAGTCATCCTTTACACTGGGATGGTCTATTAATGTGCACAGGCCCTGTGGTTGAAGTTGAACTATGTGTGTGTTGTTCCCTGGGGAGCTGACAGCATACATTTGCTAGTTAATGAGCCATGCTGATAAGATGGCCAATGCAATAGGCATTGCAAAAGCGCTAAAGCTAATTAGCTAGGTGGCAGAAAAGGCATGCAGAAGGCAAGAGAAGCTGTGCCGGAGGAGTTACCTAGTTGAGCCTAGTTGAGGTTACATCATGGCATGGGAATGTTTTGCATTTACAAGATCTTGTCGTTCAGTGTGAAAGTTTCCCAGACGGCAATTAAGGAATCAGTACATCTTCCGGATAATAATAGTAATAATATAACATGTTGATTGTTGTTCCACAGCATTCTGTTATTTTATTATTTCAGTGGTTCTCCTGAAGTGCTAGTGGACTATCACATAGACCATACAAACACTATTTGTCATATATACAAACTAAAAAGTTGTTTTGTTTTTTTATGTTTTGCATAACTGAAATAAGTTCAATGTCAGACCTATTAAATAAGTGGTAACCCTTCCTTTTACAGTACGGTAATTACCAGCTAATTACCTGGTAATAAGATGTATTTACTAAGTAATAACCAGGTAATTAAATGTAATTACCTTCTAATTACCAAGTACTTACCAGGTAATTACCAAGTATTTACATTACATATTTACCTGGTAACTACCACTTATTTACCTGGTAGTTACCTGATATTTACCTGGTAACAACCACTTATTTACCTGGTAGTTACCTGATATTTACCTGGTAACAACCACTTATTTACCTGGTAGTTACCTGATATTTACCTGGTAACAACCACTTATTTACCTGGTAGTTACCTGATATTTACCTGGTAACAACCACTTATTTACCTGGTAGTTACCTGATATTTACCTGGTAACTACCACTTATTTACCTGGTAGTTACCTGATATGGTAAAAACATAAACAAAAACTTGTTGGTATTTACCTGGTAAATACCAACAAGTTACCCAGTATTTACTAGATATATACTGAAAACTACCAGGTATTTATCCAGGAATTATAGATTATGTATTACCAATCAACCTGTGTAGTGACAGTGAGGGTAGTAATGACTCTGATATTTACCTGGTAATTACCCAGTATTTACTTGATAACTTGCAACTATTTACTAAGTAATTACTTTCTAATTACCCAGTAGTTACAATTTACCCAATAACCCCCATGTCTGTATGCAGATATTAACTGGTATTTACCCAGTAATTACAAATGTAATTCCAAAACATTATCAGGTAAAACCCTGTGAATTACCCTGTAAGGAAGGTGGAACTGTACTGTAAAAGGAAGCGTGGTTTGTTTCAATGATATTACCATATACTTTCCTGGTAACTGTAGATTATAATCCTCTAGTTTTGAACATGGTCTCTGGCAAAAACTCCCGTACCTCCCTGATAATTATCGGGTAATTATCGGGGTGATATCAGAGTTTTACAGAGTAGTTACCGTGTAAGAAAGGTGGAACTGTACTGTAAAAGGAAGCGTGGTTTGTTTCAATGATATTACCATATACTTTCCTGGTAATTGTAGATTGTAATCCTCTACCACCCATTAGGGTGTGTAGTTTTGAACATGGTATCTGGCAAAAACTCCCATATCTCCCTGATAATTATCGGGGTGATATCAGAGTTTTACAGAGTAGTTACCTGTAAGAAAGGTGGAACTGTACTGTAAAAGGAAGCGTGGTTTGTTTCAATGATATTCGTGTAGCTCCCAAGTAGTACACACGAGGCCAGAGGTCTTTGTTAGAAAACAGGATTTATTTTCCAGGTCGAACCAACCCGTGAGAAATGGGTTTAAAGAGAAAAATAATTCAAATCAATAAATACAATTGACAATATGCAAATGTCCGTTTTTTCAGCAGCACAACAGGTGTTACATTTACACCAAAAACCACTACACACACCTCACATACAGTCCACAACTCAATATTAACTTGTAAATTTACAAACTCAACTTACATATACATATTCACCACTTTACGTCGTATGCAAATCACCATCACGCACCAACCATGCAATGGAATGGTTAACAAATAAACAAACTATACCAGGAAAGTACATGGTTTAATACCATATACTTTCCTATACTTTCCCGTTTTTTTTGTTCCTACTGTTTAGAATGGCATTGGGGCGGAACTAATTGCCGCCGGAATACGACACCTTTTAGCAACGCACCTAGCCAAACGAAAGAGGCAGCACGTTCTATAAGCTATAAGTTAAAGTTAAAAGCTAAAGGCACTTAAAGTAGAACAACTATAAAGGACAAGGAAGACGCATACTAGAACATTCCCTCCTTAAGCAGTTAGCAGTGGACGAGGCATGTTTATCTTGTATTTACGTCTATGAAGAACGTGAACGATTGTATTGTGTTGCATTCCATTGCATGGTTGGTGCGTGATGGGGATTTGCATACGACGTAAAGTGGTGAATATGTATATGTAAGTTAAGTTTGTAAATGTACAAGTTAATATTGAGTTGTGGACTGTATGTGAGGTGTGTGTAGTGGTTTTTGGTGTAAATGTAACACCTGTTTTGCTGCTGAAAAAACGGACATTTGCATATTGTCAATTGTATTTATTGATTTGAATTATTTTTCTCTTTAAACCAGTTCTCACGGGTTGGTTCGACGTGGAAAATAAATCCTGTTTTCTAACAAAGACCTCTGGCCTCGTGTGTACTACTTGGGAGCTACAGTAATATCATTGAAACAAACCACGCTTCCTTTTACAGTACAGTTCCACCTTTCTTACAGGTAACTACTCTGTAAAACTCTGATATCACCCCGATAATTATCAGGGAGATATGGGAGTTTTTGCCAGATACCATGTTCAAAACTACACACCCTAATGGGTGGTAGAGGATTATAATCTTTACCAGGAAAGTATATGGTAATATCATTGAAACAAACCACGCTTCCTTTTACAGTACAGTTCCACCTTTCTTACACGGTAACTACTCTGTAAAACTCTGATATCACCCCGATAATTACCCGATAATTATCAGGGAGGTACGGGAGTTTTTGCCAGAGACCATGTTCAAAACTAGAGGATTATAATCTACAGTTACCAGGAAAGTATATGGTAATATCATTGAAACAAACCACGCTTCCTTTTACAGTACAGTTCCACCTTCCTTACAGGGTAATTCACAGGGTTTTACCTGATAATGTTTTGGAATTACATTTGTAATTACTGGGTAAATACCAGTTAATATCTGCATACAGACATGGGGGTTATTGGTTAAATTGTAACTACTGGGTAATTAGAAAGTAATTACTTAGTAAATAGTTGCAAGTTATCAAGTAAATACTGGGTAATTACCAGGTAAATATCAGAGTCATTACTACCCTCACTGTCACTACACAGGTTGATTGGTAATACATAATCTATAATTCCTGGATAAATACCTGGTAGTTTTCAGTATATATCTAGTAAATACTGGGTAACTTGTTGGTATTTACCAGGTAAATACCAACAAGTTTTTGTTTATGTTTTTACCATATCAGGTAACTACCAGGTAAATAAGTGGTAGTTACCAGGTAAATATCAGGTAACTACCAGGTAAATAAGTGGTTGTTACCAGGTAAATATCAGGTAACTACCAGGTAAATAAGTGGTTGTTACCAGGTAAATATCAGGTAACTACCAGGTAAATAAGTGGTAGTTACCAGGTAAATATGTAATGTAAATACTTGGTAATTACCTGGTAAGTACTTGGTAATTAGAAGGTAATTACATTTAATTACCTGGTTATTACTTAGTAAACACATCTTATTACCAGGTAATTAGCTGGTAATTACCGTACTGTAAAAGGAAGGGTTACCAAATAAGTTATTATAATGTAGACCTTATTATAATACATAAATCATATACTTCATACAAACTCTTGGATAAACTGTGTCTGCTCACTAATCCATGACCTTCTAATAGCTTGATGGTTAGGCTATGCATTCATTATAGCGACAGATTGTACCTCTTATGTTAATAATATCTAATAATAATAATAACCACTGGCGTAACTATCGACGGTGCAACCGGGGCCCAGACGCCGGGGGGGGGGGGGCCATGAAGGAAGAAAAAAACAATCCCCCTTTCCACTGTGGGTGGCAACCCAGAGTTCCCGGTACAGGTAATTGTGCTAATACAGCAACAAAGCTATTGGACTCAACGTGGCAGGCGTTTCTCTGTCTCGCCATCGGGAACCACGGGTGGCATTTGAAACACCTTATTACCCTGCGAAATGACACGCTCGTAATTGGCTTTATTTTGCTGAAACTATCATTTATAATGGCGCTAAGTGCTGAGTGCAGTAAATGGCAGCGTTATTTGGCTTGTGACCGGTGGTCTGTTTTGTAGTCAGCACCAGTCGTCCCAAACCAAGGCAAACATGAGAATGCGAGTGGGACCAGAGAGCATCAGATGGTCCGCCCCTTAATTGGCCAATCATATGTCGTAATTTATTTCCGCAGCATGCTAAACAATAGGCCAATAAGTGTAGGGATGGAACAGACGTATAATGTGTTATCAGTGTACTACACAGACACTAAGAGAGAAGCCAGCAGCGTTTAGGATGATACATATCAACATATTCACAGACAAAACAAACTATTGTGTAGTGTTGTGTAAGAGGCTGTACTTATTTGTCCCGTTGATATATATTTGGAAGGTATGCTTGTTGCACTGTATTGTTGTATTGTGTATTTATATTACATTTTTGTGGTTGTGGACAATATTGAAAAACCAATAAAAGTGCACACTGATTAACTGGTTCCCTGGAAGTGTTCCACTGCGGCTGCCCTGCATTTGTATTAAACACCCTCTCATAGTATTTAACTTTAACTAATGATGGGCCAGAAATAATATGCAATAGACCTAGACACACCCACAGCTATGCACACACACACGCACACACACACACACACTAGCCTTGGGTAAGAGGTTTTCTCCTGCTATGACAATTTTGATAATTAGCATTATGGGTTTTAAATGGCTCAGTCAAAATCAAACTATACAATGGAGAGTCAGTTCTCATTGTAGCTGGAATGCTGTAACAGGTGGACTCAATTAACAAGTGTATTGTGCAGCTCTAACTACACTAAAGGTCCTTTTACGTCAGGTATACAATGAAAATGTCATGAAAAAGCAAGAGAAAAGAAAGAAATCGGACAAACAAAATCATGTCGACTATTTACATAATTTACAACGAGAATATGCCACATTTATTTGCGCTGGTGAAAAAGACCCTCAACCTCATATAGCCTAGTGAAGATGAGCTAATGCTCAGTCCTTTCACCAAAATATCCTATGTATTTAGAGGATTCAATTATAATGGAGCACTTTTTAATCCAAGTGTAAAACAGTGTAGCCAATGGCAGTTTGTGGATGAGGGGGATTATGATAGGCCTGAGTGGGTGTGTCTCGGTGTGCATTTGGAGCATTAATACATTCATGTTTTGGAGACGTCAGTTTTTGAGGCAATAGATTTCCCTGTTCAATAACTAAAAGTAGACTATCACGCTTTTGGAGAAATTTGGTATCCAAAACGAAACTGTTGCGATACAAATGCACACCATGTTATCAAAAGCAACCTATATTATTTACATAGCCTACCACAGTGCAAGTAAACATTGGCGTGTAGGGCGACTGCTATTGAGATTAATAATCAATACTTATAACAGATAGTGATAATAGGTCTATGAATGTAGTTTACCAATATGGATGCAATAAGAGGACTGTGTGTTGAGAAACGTAAATAGGCTAATAAATTATTACTTCGGGACTTTGCAACCTGGACCCTATTTTCCCATCATTTTGGGTCTCTAATGCGGACAACAATTTTTGGAATTGGTCCAGTATTGAGCGAGGGAAAATAGGGTCCAGGTTGAAAGACTCCAAAGTTATCCTTTAAGTAGCCTTCCGCCATTTCCTGCAACATGTATAGTGACCATGGTGACTATGACAAAGATACCTGATTGTGATTAGTTAAACTGATTTATTCGCAGGCTAGAGCCACCAAAAATTTACCTTGGTGTGAATAAAATTAATGTCACAAAACGGAAATTGCATTGTACGTGTACAGTCTCATTCAGCTCCATGATTTTTAATGATTTTATTGCCATGGGAAAAAATTCTACTGAACAATCGCGTTCAATGTCAAAGGACCTTAAATGTGCAAATTATATTATTTTGAAAAGAACTGGTGTCAATATGATTGCATAAAATGACATTGTGTGCAGTTGCTTGTGCAAATTGTTCCTCCAATGTACCATGCGCTAGAGGATATGCTATCATGGATTAGGCTGAATTAAGCATCCATATGCTCAGTTCCTTATAGAGCCTCAACTATGCACAAATGGTAGAGTGAAGCCAATTGTGGGGCTTCTGTTCTTCATATTATTTGTGGTTCTGTTCCTGGTGTGAACATTAGTCAGCGCTTTGATGTGTTGGAGCTAATCGGATTATTTAGCTTCTTCAGCTTTTGCTCGTAAGGCAAATTGTTTGTGTATGTGTGTGTGTACAAAGCCAAATTTTGGTTCAAAAGGGCCCTGGGCTATGGAGTATGAAGTGCCTCCACGGCCACTCACACTCCTCTGTGACAAAATGTAGGTGGAAAAAGCGGTTAAAATAGTCAGATTGTTTGTGGCCTCTTAGAGGGGGTAAATCCTTAACTAGACCAACCAGCCAAAATGTTTTGCATGTATACATTTATAGTTGCTCCAATATTGTTTAATTGCTTTGTATTCAGCCTCACTTATAAGTCGCTTTGGATAAAACAAAACACCAAATGTAAAATAGTTAGTTCAACAACCTGCCCAGTCAAGATTAGATTTGATTACATTACTTTATTAGTCCCCAAGGGGGATACTAATTAGCCACAACTGAAAGGACAAAACAAAAACAGAGAAACCAATAAAGTAATTTCAAAATACATATATATTATTAAAATATATTTACTTTTTCTTCTATGTGAATACTTCAAGCAATACATAAGTATGATGAATAATATGAAAAGAAATGCAGATTGTTGATTTAACTTTTTTCTATATGAATACTTCAAGGAGAATAATTCATGAATATGAATTATATGAAATAAATTGTAGATTGTTGCTTCATTTAAATATATGAAAACTTAAAGTAGAGTAATACGTTATAATTAATAATGTGAAAAAAATAGGATATAAATACTTAAAGTAGAGAACTAAATAATTATAAATAATGGGAAAACATTTACAGAGTCTTAATTTCTCCATCCGCACCCCTCTTCAGAACACAGTGCTCTCAATCTCCACCTAACAGGAGCAGGAGGGGTAAAATGAAATGATTACAATTGTGGTCACACTGAAAACTGTAAGGACTAGCACAGGGTCTCTGCTACTCTTCTAATCATTGACACATATTGCAGTGGCAATAATCATGACACACAAAAATATCCTCTGGTCCTTTCCTGTCAAATGAACAGTTAACAGTTTGTTTACATTAGCTCTCTTTACATTACCATAATGACTGGTCTAACACTAACCCTAACATTAACCCCGTCATAGATGTGTATTGTGTATTGTGACTTCTTGCAGCTCTGCCCTTTGGGACTCACCCTTGCATCAAGAAGATGTCTACTGCCTCTCTTCAGAACGTCGTTCTCTCTATCCAACAAGAGGAGTAAAATTGAATTATAAAAAATGATGGTCACACTGAAAACTGTCTCTTTTAAGAGAACAATAATCTGTAAATCTATTGCACTTGCTCTATTTGTAACTCACCCTTCTTGGTGCTTCCATCTCTACTCTTAGTCATTCTTCTCCTCCACTCCTCTTCATTACAGTCCTTTTGTGAACAATTGTCGTCACACTGAAAACATGGCACCATACAAGCATCATAATACATTACGTAATGTAGTTTGGTGGAGAAAAAAAACTTCAGCCAGCTTAAGTCAGCTTAAGTCTATTCAATCATGTCAATTTACTCACCATGTTAAAATGATTTCTTTCTGCTCTTGCGCGCAGCAAAGTCATCTATCTGCACATTAAAGTCCAACTGGCACAGGATATCATGCTCAATGGACCTTACGCAGTGTTCCAGACAAAGTCAGAGGTCAGAAGTTCCCAGTTGAAATTTCTGATTAATGACCTCCAAGTGTTCCAGGTGCTTGATGCCAAACGCAAACAAAAAACATGGCTGACCGTGACAAAATGCTAACAGTTACCTAATCACATTGGCGACACATTTGAGATCAATTTAGATGCAAAGCAGGTTTTACTACATGATAGTATGTATTATTTTAATTAAATACAGGCAAATATACTTTACGTTGCCTTTTAGTTGATGGTTTACCATTTAGGATGTGCGCCTCCAGGGTGCTGCCATTGTTGGGTGATGTCAGACAACTGATTCTCCGTTAAGTCAGGGTAGATGGATTTGCCCCGAGTTTACAAATAGGAACTGTGACTTTGAGTTTCCAGTGTACTTTTCCTCGTAGGAGGTCAGAAAATCTGGAACTCAGCATCAGATTGAGATCATTGAGTCTGTTCCCATTGAGGTCCTCAGTCTATGTTTAGTTAGTCACAATTAGGAGCCTCTCGCCACTGGCATTTGCGACAGGTAGGTTCAGATATATTCTGAGCACCATACTGGAGCTGTTTGGCCTTTAGCAAGAGCAGTAGGTTTTTTGGTGATGGGTTGCTGGTGTTAGTGGCAGAGAAGTGGAGAAATTGAATAAGTTCATCTTGGAAACAGCAAGATCATTGCTATATTTATGTTGCAATGTGCGGCCTGCCTTGCGTATGTCATCATTTGGGTGAGAAATCTGAAGTGCCCACATGTCTCCTTGTAGGCATCATGTCTCTGCTGCAATGCACTGGCCAGCTTGTCTATAATAACCAAAAAGACCTCCCCTTTAAACTTATCTCTTCCGGTGAGAATGTGGTCTGGTGCATCCAAGTCATCTGATCTTGACTTTCATTTAAATTGGATGCTTGATTCTTAGCTTTAGTTTCAAAGTAGTCACAATCACTGTGCAAACCTAATACAAAATCAATAAGTGAGTGAAGCAAGTCTACTGGTGTGACGAAATCAAGGTTAACGTTCTGCAAGGCTACACTTGTAGACTGAAATCGTTTGAGTATTGTATCCCAAAAGATACAAAATAATGCAGATTCCAGTTTATTAATCTTTTCGATGAGGGACCATGCTTTTTCTGACACTTAATTGCCAGTCTGATTGTAAATAGGAATAAATTAAAGAAAATGCTCAGAAATTTTGGAAAACCTCTTGTGAAATATATCGAATGACAAAGGTCAACTGGTCAATAAATTAAATCTGGAGTTGAGTGTACAACAATAGAAAAATACTTGGCTTTCTGCACCTGCAAAATGATCTCTGCTTGTACTTCACATTAAAGCCATACATTCTACACATAGTCGATACCATGCACCTGTGCATGGTATCGACAGAGTAGCATTATCAGAGTAGCCAGAGTAGCATTATGGTGTCAGAGTAGCATTATGGTGTTGCTGGTTTGCCTCATGTTTTCAACCCTGACTTTTAGCAGGTTTCAAGAGAAGGTGCCCCCTTGCCAATCATTTTATAAAGAAAATAGTTCACGTTGCCATTCGATGGTGAATAAACCAGCCACTCTCTTTCCACCTTCTCCACATTGCATAGATTGTGTGAAAACAATGTTTTTCTCGAGTACCTGATTTTCATAGCTTCTCGCAGACTTCAAAAATAATTTCTGTGTTGACACAAAAGTGGGGCACCTTCCCTCACCCACTAAGCATGCATCTCCTCTGTAACAGGGCCCCACCTTCCAATTCCATTATATATTTTCATCCAAAGGGGGCATTGGGACTTTACCACCAGCAGCACCTACCTTGCTTTCTCCCTCCTCGTCAGCTAACAGGGCTAGTTCACTCGCGGTAGCACTAGCAATTGGCAGCTCCTCTTCAGCCCCCGCTACATTATTATTTAAGTCTTTCTGACCCAGGATCCCTTGATTAAAATGTTTTGTTAAGTTAGGAGTCTTCACTATCATTTCTTTATTTCTAGCTAGCCGCTGTGCCTTGTGTTTGGGCTTATTGGACCCACTTGGGTATCCATGCTTTCCCTTCATAAACATGTTTTCAGGCTTATTCTGAGCTCTGGTTACTGTGTGTTTGTATGTTGTTTTATTTGTTCAGCATTTGTGATTGTTTTTTTCCTCGAAAAAAACAAAATTCAAATCAGTGACGGTGCCCGAGGGTGACATACAAGACTGTTCTTCCACCGCTGACCCATAGTCATTTTTTTAACCCATGTTGCAGCAGCCCAGGGCCCTGGTTGCCCATATGGTAAACCTGGGCCTGTGTGTGTGTGTGTGTGTGTGTGTGTGTGTGTGTGTGTGTGTGTGTGTGCATGCTTATGTATTTGTGTGAGTTTGTGTGCGTGCATGCTTGTGTATTTGTGTGTGTGTGTGTGTGTGTGTGCGTGCGTGCGTGCGTGCGTGCGTGTGTGTGTGTGTGTGTGTGTGCGAGCGTGTGTGTGTCTTCGTGGAAGAAAACCAAACGTGTAGCGAAACAGTGATGCAGCTCCCGCCCTAGCGGTAATCAGCACTGTAACAATGTGGGGGATGTAGCATTGGATGTGGTCACGTTGGGTCATGTGACCCCTGATCCGGCTTGTTCTGCGCAAATGAGCACAAATACATGAGTGGAAACATTGGGGGAAAATTCTTGTTTGTTTATTTTCAACTTCAATCACTTATAGTCTCCAGTGGATCTGTCAAACAACAGAGAGACAAGACAGCAGAGAATACTTCAAAATATATGCACTTAAATTCACCAGAGATAGAATAAAGAAATAGAGAAACTATCACCTGATATGACTGATTACACAAGTGAATTATTGAATGATTGAGTGAAATATATTGAATTAATGGAAAGAAAATAGTGAGCATTATGCTGGAAACTAGCATGGCAGGCGGGAACATACTGTGGAGCCGTGTTTAAACCTGAGCAAACTGGAACAAGAATAGAGGCTTTTTATTCTTGTGTTGAAGTCAGCCAATCATCATGTTGCCTTTTTTTCCCTGTCTGCTCCTATTGTCACATAACAATAGTGTATAGAGGCTTTTGCACGCTCACACACACACATGTACACACACACATGTGCACACACACATGTACACACACACACACACATAAACACACACACCTAACAGTTAGAGGCTTGGGTGAAACATCCGTTTCCACCCATTTCTTAACCTGCATCTCTCATTCTCCACCCCTTGGCAGTCACGCACCCACAGGCACACACACACACACACACACACACACACACTCACACACACACAGGTACCAGACAGGTGGGAAACATATAGGAGAGCATTTCTTTGTAATGTGTGTTTTAATTCCATAGTTACACACATCACACACACACACACACACACACACACACACACGCATGCAAATAGATGGTACAACCTGCCCTACCCTTGCGCTCTCAGGTCCCTGGCCCAATTTCCACCGTATCAGATTGTAGCAGTGCCGAAACACTTAAGTGAAAAGAGTTTGGGAAGAGCATAATTTTTCACTACTTTTCCCCTGTGTGAAAGCCAAAGTTGCTCTCCGATGAGAAGTTTGGGAACATTTTGCCTCCGAGCGCTTAGTCTGGGGTTTATATAAGGTAGTCCATCCACTACGTTGTCTAAAACTTTGCTTTGCTTTCTGTCGCATCGCTGGCGCAAATCCGCAGTGACTCGTCATTAAAGCACTCCCTAGATCTTCCTATGTAGGGCCCCGAGCCCAAAACACGTACACGTCAGGTATCCCGCTAGAGGCTACGCGTGTCACACCTCCTCTGTTGAACGTCATGGTGCGGAGGAGTTGCCAAGCAGCGTGGGGAATGAGGAAGTGGTGGCGGTGGTGCAGATCATGTGAGATGTGAGACGAGCAGTGCTTATGTTGCTACAAGATCCAAGGCTGCAGAATTGAAGTGTGTATATAATCATATATTTGTGCAACTACTTGTCCGTGTGATGGATCCCCATTCCGATACAGTAGTGGATATTTCGTCTGGTACTTCTGGGTCTACACTGCCCCCCCCCCGCAGCTATTTTCAGACATTTTCTTGTTGTCACGTGTTCCTTCCCTCACTCCTATCTACCTCTCTCGCCTGTCTTTCTATTCCTCGCCTCTGACCCTCACACACACGCACACACGCACTCACAAACACACACAAACACACTTCCCTAAAGGTAAACACTGCCAAAAGCCACAGAACAACTGTCACCCGAGGCAGAGTTTTTTTTTTCACCATCTGCACCAAAAGCGCTCCACAGCCAGCACATCCATCTAGACGGCCCCTGTACCCACTGTACCGGCTCTGCCTCATCAGCTGGCCAAGTTCTGGCCGCTGTGATATGACATCGCTGTAAAAGAGGTCAATGCATGGGAACTTCAGCAATCAGAACAACTTTGGGTCATTTTTTGGCAGATTCCTGCCTTACGTGTTTTTAATTTTTTTTTTTAATGTGAAACTTTTTTTTAAATTTATATACAATCAATCAATTTTATTGAAATTGCAGAATTGCCAAGCAACATGGTTCCCATACACTTTACATTTAAAAAGAATACATAGGACAAAACATACAGCAAGATAATAAAATAGTTACAATAAAATAACCACATTAAAAACATCTATGTTAAAGGGATGTTTGAATATAGCAAATAATGAAAATGTACATTATTTAACTACATGTCATAGAAGGCCACAGAGGCCGCCATGTTGCACCGCCATTCTACAGTAGCCCAGAACGGACAAACGGCTCTAGAGAAATAAAGCCTTTGCCATTACATATTGTTGAGACTAAAATAGGTTTGTTCACCAATGTTTAGTAGCTGGCCTGGGGGGGGGGGGGGGGGGGGGGGGGATTTCCCCCGCTTTCAATACGTTTTTACAATAATGTCCGCCCGCCAGGGACGTCCCGACATCAAAAATGAAAATAGCATTTATAGCAGCATAGCGCTACAGTGGTGATGTATTAAAATAATCTCAATAGCACTTTATCTATTTGAAAGTGTTTGTTTTTTTTAATTTAAAGATATTGGATATTCAACAGATATTCATGCTCTGAATTAGCGATGTGACATAGTAAACTAAAGACGTGATCACCGGTATGAGTCCCGTGTGTCTAGCGGTGTCTACCTGCCCAGGAGACGGTCGGGCAGCAGCACTCCTCTCTGTAGAGCCATCGTTTGGTCAATATTTCTACACAATAGGCAAAGTACCCTGCTCTAAACAATAGCCTAACTGAAGTGCTATTAAACTGGATACGTCTCACATTACACAATGTTCAGAATGGATATAACATTAAAATGGCTGTTTAGAAGTGTAACCTGCTAGCTCTACAACAGTAAACGGTAGTGTATCCACCTTCTAAACTGAATGTGACATTTATAGCAGCATAGTACTTCTGTGGTGGTGGATTATAATAATCACATCTCTAGACCAGTTTATGACGTATGAAAGAGTTTTTATTATTTTAAGTTATAAAGATATTGGATATTCAACAGATGTTCACGCTCCGAATTACAGTGATCTGACGCGGGGAACTAAAGATGTGATCACAGCAATGAGTAATTGCGTAATTAAACCGATACGTCACGTTACAAAATGTACTGAATGGATATAACATTAAAATTGCTGTTAAGAAGTGTATCCTGCTAGCTCTACAACAGGAAAAAGCAGGTAAAACACTGTGTGGCCAGTGGAGCTCCAGTGTGAATGTAACACACATACTGTATACAGGTGACTTTGTGAAACCACTGCAAACTTAAACAAAAAAACAAAAAAATGAGTGCACAAGTATTCGTTGATATATGGACCGTGTATTTAATTACAGTTTTCTGGTATTTATTGCACCCCTAGTACCTACTGGCACCTTACTGGCCAGTACAGGCCACCGTAGCTTCTCGTACGTCTTTGGAAAGGGAGAGGTGAGGGGGGGTATTTAGTTTGGTGTAATCTGCAGTCTCACTGCTAGATGCCACTACATTTTACACAGTGTACCTGTGTAACTGAAGGATTGACCAGGAGACCAGCATCAAGAGAGCAAAGAAAAGAAGAGCCTTAAAATCAGCTCTAGCTTGCACTGGTAGCCAGTGAAGAGAGGCCAGAATGGGGGTTATGTGGACAGATTTCAGAGAAAAGGGCATTAAAATAATCAAGTCTGGAAAATACAAATGCATGGATTACAGTTTCAGCCTCATGCAGTGGCGTAGCAACCTTATGATTGCCCCGGGACCGAGAATATTGTTGGGCCCCCACGGTTGTTGAGCGGGGGGGGGGGGTGCTGCTGCGCGATTGTTGAGCGCGCGGGGGGGGGGGGGGGGGGGGGGGGGGGTGCTGCTGCCCAGGATCTTCTTGCTGTGAGGCAGCAGTGCTAACCACTGTGCCACCATGCCAAACGCCCATCAGTATTTAACAGCAGAAAGTTCACACCCATCCATGTTTTCCTATCTGATAGGCATGCCTCTAAATTTAGGAGTTGGGAAAGGTAATTTGGCCTTACAGGAACATATAGCTGTGTATCATCAGTGTAGCAATGAAAATAAACAAATGATGTCACCAAGGGGAAGCATATAGATAGAAATTAGTAAAGGGCCAAGGACCGATCCCTGGGGTGCACCAAATTTTACTACAGAAAATTCAGAGATTGTGTTATTGTAACTTACACGTTGAGTTAGATTTGATAAATATTAATGAAACCTTGAGAGCACCATCCCCTGGATACCAATATGCTTCTCCAAGTGGCTTAGAAGTATGCTGCGGTCCATGGTGTCAAAAGCTACACTCAAGTCAAGAAAAAGCAACAATGATGTTAAGTCAGAATCAATGTTTAATATTAATATTAGGTTTTTTAAGCAGCAGTTTGATAATGGCTGTTTTAAAAGCTGAGGGCACAGAGCCCACGGAAAGCAACTTCTTGATAATATAAAGAATAGGACAATTTAAAACAGGAAACAGTTCCTTAAAAAGATTAGACGGCCTAGGGTCTAATATGCAGGTTGTAGGTTTGAAAGCAGTTACCAGGCTGGTAAAGGCCTCAGGGGAAATTATTTCAAACTGTGAAAGAGTGCAGTTGGTCCGAGTCACAGTGCTTGCATCCATCAAAGTATTGGAGGGTTCATAGCTACCATTCTGAGAAGAGTGTGGACCAATGAATGTATCTCTAATTGAGTCAATCGTGTAAAGAAGTTCAGAAAATCATCAGCGTTGAAGAGCTATTTGCAGGGGTATTCTGTATGAGTTTATCAACAGTGTCAAACAGAAACCGTGGATTATTTGTATTAATGTTAATCAAGTGAGATAAATATGCTGTCCTAGCAGCGTATTTGGAGAGTGCACATTCATATTTCTTAAAACTACTTTCTATGAACCTGTTTGTGCATGGGTATCATCTGAACACAGAGTCAAGCGTTTTTAGCAAGGCACTATTCAGATTGTCTGTAAGATTATTAAGGGTCAGAATTTGTATAGAAGTATATCAGGTAAATACTCCCAGACCTAGCATTGCTGTCAATATGGCGATAATATGTATCTGGCTCTGAGCACTTACTTGGAGTACAGAGAGAAACTAAACAAAAAATTAGGTCAATTGTATTTTCACAATGAGTGGCATTTTTCACATGTTGGGTGAAGTCTAGACTAGTAACAAGGTCCATAAATTCCACTCCTCTAGAATGTGACATTTTTGCCACATTGCCCAGTAAAATTATCATATTTGACAAGGGCAATCAACAATTATTCAGAGAATGGAGAAAGGAAATTAGGATTGTGCTTTGGGGGTCTAACGATGGTTAATGCAAGAATGTGTTGTTGAGTTCCAATAACCATGGCTATTAAAAGGTTGAGAAATCTCCAAAAGTGCATTTTGTGCAGTTGAACAAGTTAGAAAAGATGGTTGGTATTCCACCCCATTTCTTACCTTGTCTAGCAGAAAATAAGAAGCTATAGTCTGGGGGAGAAGCCTCAACAAGTGTCACTCAGGCAGTGGACGAGAGCCAACAGTCAGTAAAAAATGAAAACATAGAACATATTTAGGAATAAAATCACTAATATAAAAACACTTACTAGAGAGCGATTTAATGTTCAATAATGCAAACTTCAAATCATCTGAGGAGGACAGAATCAAGGCAGAATCAAGCTTCTTGCACTACGTTTTTTGATGTTGAAGGGCCAGGTTTTACAAAATAGGTTTTGCATACTGCATTCTAACTTTTGTGTTGTCTATTATTGATTATAACTGGGATGATAGAGAGACTCTGGATTGTCAAAATAATTACGCTCGCTGTAGGGGGAGCTGGTGGTACAAACAAGAGGTGAAGAGGTCACTGGGGAGGAAGAAGAGCAATCAGTGACCGGTGTGTAGTCCAGAGCTGTTGTGGAGTGAATAACGGTCAGTGAAACATGTTTGGTGAAAGTTCATGGAAGCTGGGGTGGATACCATCACTGCTGAAAAAGGAAGCTTGTTCCCCAAAAATATTAAAATGGTCGATAAATATCAGATTGTGTGATGGGCAGACTGACTGCGGCCATGTGTGAAGGAGAGAGCAGCCGACTAAACTCCCCAACGTGGGGAGATGAGATGAAGACAGACTTGCCACAGTTTTTGTGTATGTTAAAAAGACGGTTAAAGTCCTGTTTTAAAACTTCTGACTGCTGCTTGGTGGTGTCGTTTGTGCCAACACATTGTGAACATATGGGTGTTTGCTGAGAAGATACAGGATCTGCTGTATAACATTTTAGCACTTGGTCGGCAATGGGTCACTGCACTTTAAAGCTTCAGTGTGGAACTTTTGTATTCCCCTTCTAGCAGTGAGAGTAATTCCAAAACACTGTCACTGGTTGTGACTGTCACTGGCACGCTACTGTTGTAGCTGTAAAACGGTAGGTAGATAGATAGATTTGTTTTAAGTGTCACACAACCCCCGCCGAAATGACTTGTTATCAGAATTTGATCCATTCGGTCCGGTGAGCGGTGGGGCTAACCGGAAGTTAGCCAGCTCTGCCGGGAGAAGTCTCTGGTGCGCATGCTCTCCTGTCAGCGAGGGAAACTCGCCACAGACACCAGACTTAAAAACTCTGATATACAGAGAAATCTGATATACTGTGAAATACAGAATATCTGGCGACGATGGGCTTAATCAGCGTTGTGTGAAGTAATTTGGCAAGGGCTTGAATGTAACAGACGTTCCATTTCTATGTAAAAGTCCTGCACTGTTGCTTTAATATGTCTTACGACGCAAACGCCCGCAATCAGAGATGTGGGAGTCTGCAGTGGGGGCTCGGGGCGTGAAGAAGCGGTCACACCCCGGGGAGCGACGGGTCCGCCAGCTGGTTCTGAGGTGGTGACAACCAACTTCGATCACTGGCTGAAGGGATTGGCCGAGCCGCCAGACGGGGGGGGGGCACCGGTGCTCGTCGAGGCGGTGGCTGTGAGGACAAAGTGGGATGGAAGTCTTGAGGAGTGCTGCTCGTCCAGGATGCTACTGTAGCTACAGCAGTTTTTCTTGAAAAAAAACAATCCAGCATGTATTGTGGCCTTAGCGTAGCCACTAACAGTGAGGCTTTGTCAGAGGTAGACTATGAATATGTCGTCATTAGGAACAGTGCATCATGCCTTGAATAGCCCAGAGGTTGTGAGGTTTGATCACTTTATAACATTGGCATATATAAATGTTATATAAATAAACTATTATTAGTATTAGTATTATTAGTATTATTATTGTTATGGAATTTTTTTATGTGTATCTGTGATGTGTCACATATATCGCAGAGGCTCAGTCTGTTGTTTGTGTGTGTGTGTGTGTGTGTGTGTGTGTGTGTGGATGTGCTTTTATTGCAGGTTGCACCGTATTACCCCATGCTAATTTAACACAAACACTGGGTACACAATACACACGATCCTCTATCTGCTGTAGCTTCCAGTGGCCGTGCCTCATTCTCCTGCTACCCTGCAGTGGCCGTGGTTTGCTCCAGCTTGGTGAACATCATCCTTCATGCTCACTGTGCAGGCCAGTGTGAGATCCCCCCCCCCCCCCCCAAGGGGAAACTCAATATTTTAATGTTCTGCTTTGTTGACCTTACATATAATAGAGCGTAACCGTGGCTGAAAGAGGGGTCAGGCGGCCACGAGTGTGTGTGTTTCGCGGGGAGGCTCATCAAGTGAATAAAGAGCACGTCCTGGAGGGGCGTAGTGCTAAACGGGGATCATAAACCCTGGACACGGATATTTGAACACATTGAACTCTAACTGGCCTTGCTCTGACAAGGACACATGCTCCCCCCAACCTCCAGCCCGGGAGCCTCGTTCACGGACAGAGGAGGAAAAATAGAAAGTATCGATTCCTCCCGGTGTTTAATGTGATTGCGTTAGCATGGTGTTTTTGTTGGCATTTATCAGTTGTAGCCCGGCTTTCTTTCTGCTTGTATCACTTTTCTTTCTGTTTTTTTCTGTCGCTTTCTTTTTGTATTTTTCTTTCTTTCATTATCTTTTCATATTTTAAATCTCTTTCTTTGTTGTCTTCTCTTTGTTTATGGAGGTGAGATATTTGAGTTGGGTGAAGGTTTTTCTATTATGCACTTGCCATACAGCAGACATAGAAATCACATTTTTGTTCATAATGGATATATATATATATATATATATATATATATATATATATATATATATATATATATATATATATGTGTGTGTGTGCATTACATTCTAGCCAATGCCACAGGAGCAAGAGGTTCCTTTCAGATGTCTGTTATTATTATTATTATTATTATACATAGAGTCAGAATTGAATGCAGCAAAGATGAGCTTGGAGGGATGGGGCAAATGGGAAAGGCATATCAAGTTGCTGGGAGAGAACTGAATACATTCAATAGACATCAGTAGTACATTGCGGGGCATCCCTTCCTATTTCCAGGTGCAAGCGGCAATCAATGGTTGAATTGCTTTAAAAAACATCACATTCAGTGGGAAACATTTATGTTATAATTTGAAAAAAGCAGAGCACACCTCACAGATGTATGGTCTGTGACAGTAACCAATGGCAACCAAACTAAAAGGTTTCACTCAACGTCAGTGACCCAGTATTGAGTTAAAATGCATTCTTGATCATTCTATAATGCAGGGTTCACAGCATTTCACTTTCAACCAGGTATCTGATTCTGACCCCCTGTAGTCACTTACATCATGTAGGAAATAGTTAACCCATTACTTGTTGCACTGATATTTTAAAGCAAGTGGTTGCCAAGCGGTGATTTTAGGATTCACTGTGTGTACCCTTGTCTAAATGTAAGGGGTATGTGAACAGTGGTAGGGGTGGTGGGACGGCCTGGGGTGGGGTGCCGGAAAATGTCCCTTATTTTCAAATCCCAAGGTTGACAGCTACGGCAAAGTTGTGTTAGCCGGCTGACACATTGACTTGTGTGTTGGCTTTGTCTTTGCTTGGGTCTCGTCGGGTGCCAGGCGGTTATTAGCGGATTGACACGGTGCCTTGCTGTTTGCTGGTATGGCTCTGGGCCAAGTCTGGAGCAATTGAAATGTAGCTCACAGACCCTCTGAAAAAAAGCAACAAAAACTTTATTGACATTAGAGAGGCTGGGTGTTTGGTATCACACAGAGTTGACAGAGAGATCAGCCCTTTTAGGAGTGTCGAGGTGTGGAAGCATTGATGTTTTCTTTTTTGTTTGGTGTGAACGTGTTCAGCGTTTATTTTGTTTTAGAACAAGACCAGTGTAATTCTATGTGTCTCTCATAGCTTACACCTCCATTGAAACGTTGAAAGACGAGAGACAATGTTGTCCCCTGCTACGTGCTACCTAGTATTGTCTGTCCGCCACACAGGCAGATGGACTCCAACTGTGGCATGAAAACTGACGACCTTGAATGACCTCTGTGCTCCGTTGAGATTATAGACTAGATAGATAACAGCCCCGTCCTGATCGCCATGGTTGCTCAAGCGTACGCCTCCTGCACACAGACACATAATGGTTCTCAGCTGGTTCTTTAAAAGGCTGTGTGGCGCCACGGACAACAGTCGCCTACTGAAGGACCACGTTATGTAGTGGATGGTTCTGCCTGTTCGCTCTCTTTGCAGAGCTCTAGTCTACACCAAAACCCATTTGAATAAAACGGCGGCCATCGAAACCCACGGCAGCATTTCTCTTTTATTGTTTTCCGTTACCGCTACCGACGTGTTCTCCCCAAAATGACACCCATCCCTAGAAAGGAATCGACACCTTTCCTGACATGCGTGAAATACCTCCTCCACTGGGAGAGCAAAAAGACACCATCCAATAGTGTTAGGGGCACACACACACACACACACACACACACACATATTATGCCCACAGAGAAAGTAGCGGACGGAGAGAAAGGGTGGGGGTTATTGACTCAGTCAGAGAGAAAGTGGGTTGTCATTAACTTGGTGAGATGAGCCTTTAATGTAATTAAGGGTGAGGAAACGAGAGAGGAGGGGAGGGAGAGGAGGGAGGGAGGGGGTGCGCTTGATGAGCAACCCCGAGGTCGAGCAAATCATGTCTGAGCCCCCCTTCCACGCTGTTGAGGAAGTGTGTTTTTTAATTAAAAGTACACCACCCTCCTCCCCCCTTCAAGTTCAACAATATGTCTCTCTCTCTCTCTCTCTCTCTCTCTCTCTCTCTCTCTCTCTCTCTCTCTCACACACACACACACATACACACAAACACACGCATACACGCACACACAGGTTAGGCACACTACCGTCTGAACACACACATTTGATTAGTAGTAATCCTTATCTTCGCTACGGACGGCTTCTCGATTGTGTTTTTTTCCTCGGCTGGCTAATTTCATGAAGAGCATAATTACAGCATTTTCAATTTCAGCCCACTGCAGAGTTACACATCTGACAGTTTATCTCTGCACTGCAGCTATTAGGGCCCGCGCTGTGTGTGTGTGTGTGTACCCTCAGAATGCGTGTGTGTGTGTCTGTGTGTGTATGTACAATGGGTGTGTATGTGTGTGTATTGTCTATATGAGTGAGTTCCTAAGCGAGTACGCGTGCAGGCGACCGATCAAAACAAAAGGGGGGATTGGGGGGGGGGGGGGGGGGGGGGGGGGCGATAATTTGTTGGTGAGTAATACAAGAGCTAATTTCAAGCCAAATCTAAATTGGCACAGCATCTGAAATCAGCACCGCTACATAAATCCACACAGTGCCGGGAGACCAGCACACAAACACTTAGGATTTCTGCAGCCCATGCCAGGGTTTATAAAGACAAAATAATGTTAACCATCGCTACTAGTATCCCGTCGGCTGGCAGGGGACCCCGAGTCTGGAAGGAAATGTGTTGAAAACACTGTGATATCCAGACTCTGCAGTATCTGTTCCAGCAGTAGGAGGATGAAAGTCCTGTCAGCCCTGATTAGAACTGCCCAACTGGCATAGCCATGGTTCGAGTGGCGTGCGCGTGTGCGTGCGTGTGTGTGTGTGCGCATGTGTGCAATGCGTGCTGCCGATTGTGTGTTGCGCGCACACACTTTGGTCGCTCTCCAGAGCTTAGCACTGGCCTCAGGCAGTACCCATGTGTTCCCCTTCCCTTCCTCCTTTTCATCTCCCTTCGCCATCTTTCTCATCCTCCTCCTCTGCTCTCCGCTCCCACGCTCTGCCGCACTCCCACGCCTCTGCCCTTCCAACGCGCCGTCTCCGGACCACCTTATCAACACGTGCATGTTCGACAAGTAGATCCGCCGATCTGTGTGCGTGTGCGTGTTGCGTGTGTGTGTGTGTGTGATCGTCTTCTTCAGTGTTGCTCTGTCAGCTTCGATAGACAGGGATTTGACGTTGCATTGTTCGCATTCTGCCTGAATCTTCTCAGCCCACCAACGAGGGTCACTGTGCCAGGGAAACAGCTTGGCCCTCCCTGGTAATAAGCACTTCCATCAACAGGTGCCAGAGAGCACGCCGCGCCGCGTCACCCTCCACCACCGCAGCACCTTAAAGGTGCGCTTACAGTTAGCGTTAACGGCGTATATATACGCCGCATCAAGATGGAGGGTCACATGGCCGCTGTCGCATCTTATCGCTCACTCCCGTCACGAGCCGTCGGCTTAATGGCGGTTTATGATTTCTTCTTCTTCTCTCTCTCTCGCTCTCGGTCTCTCTGCACAGCTCATATGCCACTCTTGGCTGTGTTGTGGGACTCTATTTAACAGGAATAAGTCATTGTTCAGGCAACGCAGAGGGGAAGTCTTTACAGCGCACCATTGTATCGCTCTTTCTCTCTCTCTCCTTCTCCCTCTCAATCTCTCTCTCTCTCTCTCTGTCTCTCTTTCTCTCTCGCACGCGCGCGTCTCACCCAACTCTGTTGCCATCGCTCTTCTCATCGTTTTTTCTCGGTCTTTCGTTTTCGCTAAAGCACTTCCATGGACAAATCGTCATTTCAAGGCTGCCATGCTGGAGGCTGGCAGGTAGTCGGATGGTGTGTGTGTGTGTGTGAGAGAGAGAGAGAGAGAGAGAGAGAGAGAGAGAGAGAGAGAGAGAGAGAGAGAGAGAGAGAGAGAGTGAGAGAGAGAGAGGGAGAGGGAGAGGGAGAGAGAGAGAGAGAGAGAGAGAGAAATGGCGCAGGGGAAGAGGTGGGGGAGTTTGAGGGATGGCAATATGACAGAACAGGATGAGAGAGAGAGAGAGAGAGAGAGAGAGAGAGAGAGAGAGAGAGAGAGAGAGAGAGAGAGAGAGAGAGAGAGAGAGAACAAGAGAATGAGAAAGGGACAGGGAGAAAGGAAAGGAGCGAGGGAAAATAAAGTTGCTCTTATCAGAACTTGCCAGGAGCAATGCGCACACAGAGCTCCTTGGGAATCCAATTTAGCCCTTGCTGTTAGTTTAAGTGATATCAGTGCAATTAGCTGTCACAGGTCAGGAGTGTGAGCATAGTCCACTAAGTGTTTTCTTTTTTACACACCATGTTCGTGAGAGCACAACGCAGTGTCTGCCAAGGGAAGGAAAATCACTGTCCTCGCCAACTCTAAAAGGGGGCGGCACTCTATCAGACCTGCTGATAAATGTCAGCCGCCATCTTTACACTCACTTTTTCTTTATCTTTTCTTTGAAATGTATTTGTTTGAGGTTTTCTTTCCGAGCTTCCTGCTGCTACATGATGGATTTGCAGTCTCTTCCTCTCGTCTGCACCCCAGTGTCTTTGAGCTGCTTGTCAGGTCTATTCTTCTGTTCTGTCGTCTCATGACGTAGCCATTCAATGTTAGTTTTCCTTCTCTGTTGTTCTTGTGCTGGAGTGTTGCTTTGTTGTAATTGTTATAGAGAGAGAGTCACAACGCAGGACTGGGGGAATGTCACCGGGCCTTTTCACAAAATCATCTCTAGTCCACTGAATTAGTCTGTTTGTGTGTGTGTGTGTGTGTGTGTGCATGTGTGTGTGTGTGTGTGTGTGTGTGTGTGTGTGTGTGTGTGTGTGTGTGTGTGTGTAGTAGTAGTAGTAGTAGTAGTAGTAGTAGGAGGAGGGAATGGGGGGGTGGGGGGTGGAGGGTGGTGTGATGACATCATGGCATTGACCTTTAAATACTCCCTCCTTACTCAGCTGCCTGTACTGTTCTCTCTGTCTCTGTCTGCTCGGGACAGCACAGCTAAATCACAACCATAATGCTTCGAATAGGAATCAGTCAAGCTCTGTGAAGAGAGAGAGAGAGAGAGAGAGAGAGAGAGAACCCATTAAAAACCCTTTATAGTTTCCTTACCAGTGAATGACTATTACAGCTCCAGTGGTCCTTTACCACTATTGCTGCTACTTTTATTAAAGCTTTTACACCGAAAAATGTACGTTTTTATTGGTTGTTCCAAATTCAAGTATAAATATTGTAGAAATATTGTAATAACGGCATTTTTAAACATATACACACATTTTTCACATGTTCACTCCCTTCCCTACCCTCCAGGGGAGATCTGCGCCTTCAACATCCACGGTCTGGAGGCCCCGTTCGAGGCAGTAGTGCTGAACGGCACATCCGGCGAGGGCCAGCTGAGGGCGCGCGGCCTGGTAGACTGTGAGTTGCAGAAGGAGTACACCTTCATCATCCAGGCCCATGACTGTGGCTCCGGCCCGGGGGGAACTGAGGGCAAAAAGTCCCACAAGTAAGTGAGAGAGAGAGAGAGAGAGACATGAAGTGCCGTGAGAGGGAGATGTATTATGATCTTGAACTGTTTATATATTGTTTATTATGTGTTCAGTATTCTACAGTATATATGATATAGAATTAATATAATATAACATTTTATATATTATTATTTTCCATCATTATCTGTGCAGAATTTGAATGGATTAATACTAATACTAAATTAATGAAAAATTGTTCAGATACATTTATAAAAAAAGAGGCTTACAGAATATGTAGGTGGGAGAAAACTGATTCATACTGAATAGTAAAGGTCATTTCTGACCTTTGATGCACTATGAAACAAAGCTGGGTGATTCAATAACTATGAATATAACTATTTAATTGATATTTTCATAGTGAGACTAATAGTGTTTATTTAGCGCAGGGAATAATTAATGTTGAAAACCAGATATTGATATTGATGTACTTAAATATATAGTTAAATATATTTCATTTAGCTTGGTCAATATTGCCAAATTGAACTCTGAATTTTTTACATGAATCCAAGAGTAAATTATTTATATATATATATATATATATATATATATATATATATATATATATATATATATATATATATTGACTCCCTCACTGCCTGTACATTTAAACTCTTATCTATATTTTAAAAACCTCTATCTGGGATGTGTGGCCCCTGTTAGTCTAAACTCTACCTCACACCGCTATACTTTCCTTGTTCCTCTGATTCAAAGTCAGACGAGTCCAAATCAATTCTCGGAAAACGTGATCTGTGATCACACAATTTCCATGTCGCCGGCTGCATGTTGACAAATAAATAAGACGCAACACGCTCAACTCACTCAGTCATTGAAGACTGGGTGCTGGATCCTTAATGTAGTAATAATAAAAAAGAAAGACACCGCCAGCGGCTTCCTCGAAAGAGGTCAACGAGTAAAAGACATCTTGTCACACTGGAAGGAATGCTTCCTGTCGCTGTCTGAAAATTGCTCTTTCCATAGTCCCTTCAGTGTGTGTGTTTGTGTGGGTGTGTGTGTGCTTGTGTCCATGCATATATATATATGTGTGTGTGTGTGTGTGTGTGTGTCTCCTCTCCTAACCCCCCGTTGTTTGCTCACTGGTTCACTTCAGGAGAGGAGGTGGCAGGAGGCTGCCTGGGACTTTATCATCTTCTCCACACACTCTTACGCTCCAGAGCTAACAGGCAATTTCAGCAGCAGGAAGTTTCAAATGTGTTGCATATCTTATGGTTACGCTGTGCTCTCTCTCTCTCTCATTACCTGTGTGTGTGTGTGTGTGTGTGGGTGGGTGTGTGTGCGTGTGTGCTTTCGTGCATGCATGCGTGTGTGTGTGTGTGTGTACAACCTTATCTGTCTGTCCCCGTCTGTCTGTCTGGCATCAAATGTATTGTGTGTGTGTTTATGTGCAGTCACTCGCAACAAGTGGCATATGCACATGTCTATTTGATGACAGACGAAGGGGAGGCTCCACAGAGGCAGAGACGTTGCCAGTAGGGGGGCAGGGGGTGCGATAGCACCCCACATATTGACAGCTTCCCTTTACTGCACCAAATGTTGACTCAGATGTAAAGTTTGTAGCCTACTTTGTTTTTCATAAACTAAATACGCTTTTCATATGACTTTAATGGATGTGAAAGTATATCTAGTTAAATATATAGTTAACTTGTAAAGTTAACTATAAACATGAAAGTGCAATGCAGGCTGCTTACCAACACGGCCACCAGGGGCATAGTGTCTGTGCAGTACTGGATTTGAGTTACATAAATCGTGTGCACACATGACAGCTCATTTCGGTCAATGCAGGCCAAATGCATAGTAGATAATAGAATAATTGCAACAAAGGTATAAATAGCAATTGTAGCAAAGTAAAAGGCTATAAAATACATGAGTAAAAAGTCAAAGTACAGTTCTGAAAAGTGTTCAAATGTGCAAGGCTCATGCACCAGCTGAGCTAATGGCAGGTACCTATGTTTCTATTTTCTATGTTCTGTTTCACACAATTTATTTTTGAGATGTATGACTATATGGGATAGCCAGCCTTGATGTAGTGAAGTAGTCTGTGCCCATGCTCCCCCCCCCCCCCCCCTAATCCAACATCCCTGCACAGAGGGAAATCATTTGGCGGGATCAGTAGCCTCAAAAGACAAGAGGAGGTGAATTATGAATTATGGGGGAGTTCTGGACTCATTTTATAAGCTAGCTCGTTGTTTCATTAGTTTATTTCTTTGTGTTCAGGTCGGTTCTTTTTCTTTTCTGTTTGTTTGGATGTTCTCCCTAAGTCTCTGGCTGGGGCTCGCGCTGCAGTGTCTTACTAGCTTGTGTGTGTCTCAACTCAACTCAGGCCTCCACTCTCTCTTTGGCCGACGATGTGTTGTGAATATTTCTTTGTGTTGAATATTGTATAATTTGAACTGCACGTGTCTCCATTCCACACACGACCCGTCTGTTTCCGAGAGCAATGAAGGACGATTTTCACAGCTCCTTCCACCAAGACTAAATGTAATTTTTATAAAAACGAAAAAAATAGAAAGCAAAACCGCAACTCCACTGTCCGTTGTGTAGCACGGGGTACTGCATCATTACTGCATTGCTATCGGATACCCCGAAGCATTGCATCTGTGCTTTGTGCAGTCCCTCAGAACAATCACCATAGACACAGGAAAAAAAACAAAATAACATATGAACATTTGTAATTGTCAGCGCGCGGACAGTGAATGATGAAACGAAGATTTACTGGCGAATTTCAAAACGCCTCGCCGTTCTCATCTCTACGCGGCGGCCGTATACATTTTACATAAAAGCATGCCGAAAGCGCTGGCTGCTAGTGGGAGTCGGTCAAAGTGCAAATGTGTGCTGCTGTGCATCCATACTGACTAGCTGGCATCTCACACCCAGGCTGACCTCCAGCCCTGCCCCCCCACCAGAATCATTAAAGTTTCCATCTAATCACAGGAAAAAGGCTAATACATGTTAAATGAGCACAGTCCACTCTGCTTTCCCAGACAATTAATAATACAAAGATGGAGGAGGGCGGGGGGGGGGGGGGGGGGGGGGGGGTTTGCCCCATCTTTGCTTGGAGTAAAGGATTTGGCCACACAAACGCTATGGCTTCACGAGAGCAAGTAGGACAAGGATTCAGTCGAGCATTCAGGTCATCCACACTGTGGTCATTTTACTGTCTACATAAAATAATAAAACATTTTTTTTAATCAACGTATAAAATCACATGCTAATTGTCGTCCGAAGAGTGGATTGTTCAGCAGCACGCAGAACAATCGGACACACAATCAGCATTAAAGTTTTAGCAAAATAATGTTGCCGTTGATGGATTAGGCGTAAGGGACGTGTCTCACTTCCACTTCCTTCCGGTGTCACGTTCATAACGCTCCCCCCCTCCGGCACCTCTCGCCTCAGCCAAAGCCCATTTATTGAACGTGTCTGGGCCCAGGGGTTAAGCACTGGGAGACTGTCAGAACGTAATGCATGCATACTGGCTTAATGTGTCGCCCCGGGGTTGTGTAGGAGAGACAGAGACAGAGAAATGCAGAGTGAGAGAAAACGAGAGAGAGAGAGAGGAGGAAGTATAAAGAGAGCAAAAGGCCAAGAGAGCCAATGCTAAATGTTAGAAACACAGTCGCAAGTGTCTGTTAAAAGGTTTGAAATGTATGAATAATGACACACACACACACCCACACACACCTGGCCTGGTGATAGGCAGCACAGCGGTTATTAAAGTTGCCATTAGAGACTCTTAGAGGACTCTATGTCCTCACCCTGCTGCAGCCTGGGAAAGATAATTACTCATACCTCTGCCACACAGTGATGCATTCACACACACTCACACACCCACACGGACACATGCACAGGCACTTGCACACACACACACACCCCCACACACACACACGTACACCCACAAACGCACACACATTGTGTTACACTCACTGATATCAAAATAGTCACTTACTCATGAGGAGGCAATTGGGCCACGAGCTGTGGTGTGTTAAGATAAGCTGTCACGGTACGTCTCTCCACACGTGCGAGCCAGGAGGTCCACAGAGAACACTTCTTAAAGCGCCGCCAACATGTCGCCGCTCGGGTTGCGCGCGAGCTCACCAGCATCTTTATCCCCCTGCGCCTCGTCACATCAGTGTGAATATGAGCGATGCTGCATTCTGCCAAGAGCGTTTGAGTGGGTGTGATTATTTTTGTCTATTAAAAAACACACGGTGGGAATAAGTTGTTTATCTATCAGCAAACATAATGTGAACAGGAGACTCAGGTCCCCATCTTTCAACCATAAATATAGCGCTAGCAGGAAGACGCGCGCCATCTGGGGCGTGCCAGATAAAGGAAAGCAAACTCTATACACCGCCGCGCCGCTTGTCGGCACTGCGCTGAGTTGCTATCACGAGTGCAACGGCTGGTGTCCACTTGCCCACTCGCCAGAGGACCCAATCGCACGACTTAGAAACAGAATTCTAATCCAAAAAACTATTTTCTTGGAACAATGGTTCAGAAAATCAGGCAAACAAATCCGGCATGGAGAAGTCAAGAGGAAAAACTAGCAGTGAGATAAAAAAAAACAGGAAGAATAAACTCTAGAAGACGGCTGGAGCGCTTGGCACAGGGAACAAAGACGGAGAGGGAAACACATAGGCTGTGTTCAGAACCACATACTGGCGTACTACACTAGCCACACTAAGTAGGGTGACCAGACGTCCTGAGAAATTCGGGACAGTCCCGAAATCTAAGCGTTTGTCCCGAATCCCGAATCCAGCCCTAATTGTCCCGAAAATGATACTCAAGCAGAATACTGAGTAGTTATTTTCCGATAAACATTAAAAACTGTCCATACTCCGTCCGTAGAGAGGTTGAGTCGACTGCATGCAGTCCCCGACGGCAGCCCCCGCAGCCCCCCCCCCCGTCGACAATCGCGCCCCCCTCCCTCCCGTCGACAATCGCAATCTGGTCAGCCAATCTCATCTGGTCACCCTAACACTAAGTATGACGTCAAATTAAGTATGTAGTGTCTGACAGGTGAAACTAATCATGGTGATGGAGGACAATCACAGAGGCGGGAAAAACACACAATGGGAAGGACGTGAAGTATCTGCAGCGAGGTGAGATGTGAGTAACAAAGTAAAACAGGAAATGGTGAAAAATGAATGAAACAATAAAAACCTAACCTAAGAAGCAGGGCGAGACATCACAACAAGGCTATACACCGCTGCGCCGTTTGTCGACACTCTGCTGAGTAGAAGGACAATAGCGCCACAAGGCTTTTTGGTTGTTGTTTACATGTAAAAGAAGCCATGGATGACATGTGTACAGTGTCTCTCGCTGTGGTTGAGGGCGTCAATGATCACGGCCGCGGCAACGCCAATCCACTTTGCCCCCCCCCCTTTTTTTTTTGCACCATTGCACCAGTGCACCATTGATCCAGGCCAGTAATAGCTCCCATTTCCCGCCCACCCGTCAATGGTTGAGGGATCCATACGGTGTGGTCTTTGTAAGTGTAACCACCCCCTCCTTCCAGCCACAGTGCGCATCCCCCTCCTCCCTAAAGGTACCCTATAGGAGCTATAGGGTTGGGGTGGGAGTGGAGGAAGGGAGGGAGGGAGGCAGGGACACCAAGGTAATGGTCAAACAGCAGTATGGTACCTATAGGGAGATTCATGGAAACCTACCCAGCTACAGCTAGTTGTGATGGGGCCATGACTGGGCCCAGCAGGGGGAGGGTCCTCTCATCTTCAGCAGCAGCAGCAGCAGCAGCAGCAGCAGCAGCACCATCATCATCAGCATCATCATCAGCATCAGCATCAGCATCACCTCCCTACCTTAATGAATACCTAAATGACAAAATGGCTGGAACTAAATAACCAGGCCTTTCTGCCCTTGCATTTTCCCTGGGGGATGGAGGCCGGACCGCCAGGCGGGGGAATCCTAGCCCCTCAGTCTGCAGGAATGTCCTTGATCCTAATGGAGTCCCACATCTCCTACTCTCCTATACGTCTCAGCGCAGGCTTGCTCTCCTGCCGGGGGAGGGAGGGGAAGGCGGATGTTGGGATGGTCTGCAATGTTTGTTTGCATTCTAGTCTTCCACAGGGAAGCATGTGGGGTGGGGGGGGGGCAGGATTGATGACTGCCTCTTGGCTAATTGTGGACAGAGATTAATTGAGCTTGGTGTTTGCTTCAGCTTGTCGTTGGAAGTACAAGGCGAAGAGAAGAGGGGGGAAATAAACGTGTTCAATCATGACAATATTGTCTTCTTAAGTGGTGGTGCATGTAGCTCGGCGTCGTAGCGTTACACCACGCAGAAGACTTGTGTTTTCCACACCTATAATTAGTGACTGGGGGTCTCAGGTAATTTGTTGGGTTTTTTCACTTAACGATAACATGAAGCACTAATGGAATTTCTTGTGTTATTTATTTATTATGATAATGATTCAATGTTTGTGGTGGAGTCACAATATCTGATAAACGTTACAACCGTGTATAATCTCACGTTATCGCAGATGAGATTCTGAAGGATCAATACGCTGCCCCATGCTTCCTATGTTTAGTACCCTAATATCCTGCTGTCACCTGTGAATGCATCACATTTTTACACTAGAGACATATCCAGATTCCACAACCGTTTTTGAATTTTGGTTTTATCTAGATAAAAAAACTCAAACAACTGTTTTTGTTTGATATGCGGACGCACATACAGCTTTCAGGTTTATACCACATCAATGCTTTGCACAATCTCCGAGAATGAGACGTAGTGACCGTGGTGTACCATTTTACATTGCTTTGGATAATGCCGCGAATCATTATAGAAATTCAAGGTCTAGGACTCGCCGATTCGTAAGTAGGCACAGCACGGCAATGTTTCAGATACATTTGCATATGATGCTCTTCCTTTATATTGGTTGACGCCCGGTGACGTGACAAAGCTTCCCCAAAAGATTTGGTCTAGATGACCTATCGCTCTTCAATCTGAAGAGATTTGAAGAGAGAGTCAAAACGCTTGTGTAAACAAGGTCATAGTCTGAAAGAGGGACTTTAGATTATGAATAGGTCTGTCCTAAAACATTTGCATGTTTATCTTCCTTTAGTTTACAGTATTCACAGCCATAGTAAGGTCAGACATAGTAGTAGTAGTGTAGTAGTGTAGTAGTAGTTGTAGTGTTGGTAGTAATAGTATTAATAGAAGTGGTAGTAGAGGAGTAGGAGGAGTAGGCAGTACTACTACTAGTAGTTGTATAGTATATATAGATTAGAGTAGTATATGGAGTGTGGATTTTCTACAGAACTATGTTTACAACTACTTCACAAGCATCACAGGTTTGACTTAAAAGGGGTCCAGTGGGCTGTTCCCTCCTCAAGTGGTGCAGACTTCTGCAGTTTCCGACTCACACCTGTCAAATTCATCCAGATCCAGACTAAGGTGCAGATCACACAGAAAACGTTTGCAGGCTGTAAAACACGATGCGCTCTACATACTCGTCTTTTTTGTTGAAGCCTAGAAAAAAAGGCAGAGCAGCGCGCTGTGCCTTTTTCTGTAGCAAGGCAACCCATAGAGCATTCACATCAAACCTACGGTGACGTTGGGCGCTTTTTTTCTCCACTTGGAACTTTTTCAACTCGGGTGTCCAGGTTTCTCCGCCAAAAAACACGAGGTGCTCACAGCAGGCGAAGGCGAGGTGCTGAGAAACGCAACAGCAGCGAGCAAAACGCTTGGTTCCCATTGATAACTACAAAATAGACCTCAAATGACATCCATATAAATTGGCTTTTGTTCATCCTCTTTGTTGTTGTTGTTGTTCATCATGTTGTTGTTGTTGATGTTGTTGATGTTGTTGTTGATGATCATGTTGTTGTTGTTCATCATGTTGTTGTTGTTGTTGTTCATCATGTTGTTGTTGTTGTTGTTGTTCATCATGTTGTTGTTGTTCATCGTGCACATGGGAAGCCTGCTGGGTTCCCATGTCACCCTGCCTCTCTCTCTGGTCCCCCACCCGTTTCAGGGACAGGATGTTGGATAGGCACTACTGGCATAGTGCCCACCACATAGAAACACACATGTTAATGCTTACACACACACACACACACACACACGCACACACACACACACACACACACACACACACACACACACACACACACACACACACACACACACACAGGTCAAGGTCTGTTATAGCCAGATGTGAAGCATCAGTACAGAGAAACAGATATTTGCATGCATGTACACACACACACACACACAGTCAAAAATACTTATTCACCAGGCGCAGTCAGTGCATTTGTCATAACTTATACATTTACATGCACAGATGTAAAAAAACAGCAACATAATCACCCACACAAACACATACAAGAACACGCACACACACACACACACACGGAAACAGAAACCCATCGACTAAAACCACCGCAGCCCCCAGAAGAGTGGAACATATGTTCCCACCCCGGCCGTCAGGGAGCGTGGCAAAGCAGGGGGTGAATGTTTATGAGCGGCCATCATTAATATGACAAAACAAGGTTGGCGGAGGGATTTACCGCACACTGCCGCCGCCGCCACCGCCACCTGTCTGCCAGCCATTCTGATGGCCGCTTCCCATGCCTGTTAGCATCACCGCTGACATACCACCAGTCATAACCCCCTGTGAATTTATGACGCCCGCTGGCATCGCTGTCTTCTACTGATGCGCGGTTTGTGCGCAGGACCGTCTATATGTGTGTGTGTGTGTGTTTATTTGTTTTGTTGGATGTTGAATGTTTGTTCATTTTTATGTCTATGTATGTGTGTAAACAGCATTTGCTTCTTGTTGTTGTGGTGTGTGTGTGCGCCTGTGTGGGTGTGTGGGTGTGTGTACGTGTGTGTGTCTGCAAGGATTTGTGTGTCTATTACCCTGCATGCCTATCTAGGAGCTTTAAAACAAACAGCATGTGTACGTGTGACAGGCAGAGATAAGACGGTGTGGAAATGCATTTTGACCACTGTGCTTCCCACTGTCTCGTTGCTGTCTCGCTCTCTCTCTAGCTTTCCCTCTCTCTCTCTCTCTCTCTCTCTCTCTCGCTCTCTCTCTCTCTCTCTCTCTCTCTCTCTCTCTCTCTCTCTCTCTCTCTCTTTCTCTTTCTCTCTCGTCTCCATATTCAGCTATGCTGAAGAACAGAGTATATCTTTGACAATGTACGAACCACCACCACACTGTGCAGCCTATTAACTACACTGGCTGCTATCTGCAGTACAATATCCTGCTTGCTTCCTTCCTGTTCCATTAGGCCTGTCATCGGTGCCAGATCGCATCCATCCCACCGGCTGTCCTCCAGTAGATCAAAGCATCGATTAGGCAATCTGTTGCCCGCTGGCCATTTTAGGGATTATTGATGTGACTGTTTTAAAGTGATCAATTCTGAGGCTTCCGGTTTCCGTAGTGATTTTTTAATAAGATGCCAACTGATAGAAAAGTTGGCTAATAAATTGGGGGTGGCGGGGGGGTTGGGTGGGGGGGGGGGGGGTTGGGGGGGGGGGGGGGGGGTTGGGGGGCTGTAGTTTGTACGCTAAGATCATTACTCTTGAAGAATGAAACTAACTGCAGCAGAGCAACCCAAGCGAACCCAACTGGCTCGCGTCATCGCAAAGAGTGCATTAGCGCAGCGAGCGTTTGACCTGTCCGCCACAAACTGAGTCATTTCTTGACACTGAACCGGGCCGTGCTCTCTGTCTCCCCCCTGTGGTCCGCAGGGCAGTGGTGCACATCCAGGTGAACGACGTCAACGAGTTTGCGCCCGTGTTTCGGGAGGCGCGGTACCGCGCCGCCGTGACCGAGGGGAAGATCTACGACAGCATCCTGCAGGTGGAGGCCACCGACCAGGACTGCTCGCCGCAGTACAGCCAGATCTGCAACTACCAGATCACCACCGCTGACACGCCCTTCGCCATCGACCGCAACGGTGAGCTGCGGTCCACACTATTTTTATTTTAGTGTAATTCTTCTTTGACTCGGTGTGGGGTTATGACGTCCACTCACTGTCGAGGTGGGTGAGGGAGGGGTGGGGCGGGGCACGGGGTACCGTTACACAAAGACACATACGCACACACACACATACACAGTGCTGCTGTGTGTAGAAACTGGCTGGGAAGGTAAATCCCTTGACAGATGACTTTCCCGCCAGTGGGAACAGGCTCTTTGCTACTCAAGGACAAAGTCAAGCTTTGCCCCAGGACCCATCAGTCACCACAAATCAGATGGCATCTGTGCACTTTCTGCACACGTACACAACACACACACACACATACACGCACACACGCAGACGCACACAGGCAAACAAACACAGACGTACACAGACAAACACACGCACAAACACACACACACACACACACACAAACACACACACACACACACACACACACACACACACAAATCCACACATAGACAAAAGAAGCCCATGCTTGTGCAAAACCAATGCACAGTTGCGCACATAGACAGTGTCCTCAGTACGTGTCCATCCTTAACTGATCCCACCCACTTCCTTAAGGCAAGCTAAGCTTCAGGGTTGCTGCCAACCATTAACCTTGACATTGAAAAAAAGATACTTAAATACTGCTAAATCCTGCTAACTTTATTACATCTGCCATTGGAATTGGCCCATGACTCTTGGGCTAAAAAGAAAAAAAGTTTTTTAATTTAAACACTTTTTTTAATTTACACCTCCATCAGATATGTGACTCCTTTACAAATGATACCCTGGCCCCTTCCTGCACTTCCTGTAAAAGACCCTTGAACAAAAACTTTCCCCTCCTGCTTTATAAGAAAAAGTAAAAAAAAAAAAAAAGACCCTGCGTGTCACGTAGATGAGCATGAACAGTGCTGATTGGTGGAGGCATGAAGAGTGCTGATTGGTGGACGGCCCAAGGGCCCTCCACCAGTAGGACACGGTAAACAGAGCTCTCCGGTGCACACTGTTGACCGCACACTTTTAAGAGCTGCCAGCGGCACAAGAGCTCTCTTCAACTCAAGAGCACCTGAGGCAAGGAGAAGACGCAACAAACGATGTAGGGCTGGATGGGGTGAGTGGTGGGTGGGAGTGGGTAGTGTAGTGGGTGGGAGTGGGTAGTGCTGGGTGGTAGAGTACGGCCAGAACCGTTATTAGAGAGAGGAACACTTTGAGAGAAAAATCGTCCTCAAGGAGGGAATCTGAATGGTAAAAAGAAAAAGAAAGTAAAAAAAAAAAAAAAAAAGAGTTGAGTATGGAGTGGTGAGGTGTGATAGAGACCAAATATGTGTGTGAGAGAGAGTAAGGAGAGAGATGGAGGAAAGGAGAGAAGGGGAGACCGGGAGGGCGGGCGGGGGGGGGGGGGGGGGAGAGGAGGACCGAACATAGACAGATGGAGAGAGGAAAAATGGAGACAGAGAGGGAGGAGAAATGGGTAAGAGCGAGGGAGAAGGATAAACAGAAACTGAGGGGCGGGAGAGAGCGAAACAGGGGGCAGGCGGAGGGGGGGGGGGGGGAAGGGCAGACTAGTCATGTATTAGCTGGCCACCCTTGCCAGCAGTCGCAGCACGCTCAGTGCTGACACAGATAAGTTGATGTAATAATTGAAGGAGGGGGAATAGAAGTCTCTGTCAAGCTGAAAGGTGTGTGCATGTGCGTGTGTTTTTGCGCGCGTGTGTGTATGCGTGTGAATGTGCGTGTGTGTGTGTGTGTGTGTGTGTGTGTGTTGGCAGATCTGTAAGGATAGGTGTTGATGTATGCAGCAGAGTAAGATATACGAAGAGAGAGAGAGAGAGAGAGAGAGAGAGAGAGGTCATAACAGTTGAGGTAGCAAACAGTGAAATAGGAGGAGGCTGCATCCCACTGAGACAGTGATGCACATCAGGTGGGAGAGAAAGGGGGGTGAGAGAGAAAGGGATGGAGGGAGGGAGGGAGGGAGGAAGGAAGGGGGGGATTAGGAATTCTAAACAAGTTGAGACGGAGATAAAGAGAGAGAGAAAGAGAGAGAGCGAGAGAGAGAGAGAATCAAACAGGAAGGGGGGGAGCAGCTGACCAGACCCCCCCCCCCCCCCCCCCCCGGTCTAATCCTTCCCCCTCATTCACCCGGACGGCCTGTGCCTAGCTGAACGAGATCATTGCCACCCCCCCCAGCCACCCCCCCCCCCCCCCCCCCCCCCAGCACGCCCTCTGCCACAACAAACCCCCCCCCCCCAAAAGGGAAGAGATGCTCTCCCATCCCTGACTTCACCCACACTTCCACTCCGGCCAACCTTCCTTCCTGCTCTGCGGGAAACCCATTACTAGGCCATTGTGTCTCTTTCTGAGGCTCTTAGAGAGACTCCCCCGCCCCCCCCCCCCCGCCCCCCCCCCCTGCCCGCCCCCACCTGCACGCCCCCACCTGCCCGCCCCCACCTGCCCCTCATCCACACCCCCACCAAACCAAGAATAACAACCCACCTCACACACTGCTGCCAATGGCCGCCCTGGCACGCTGTGTTATTGTTATTATCCATCTGTAGCGGTGCGGCCATCAAATATTAATGATCGCATTAGGGACTTACAAGAGGTGTCCTTCTTAGGCCAAAGGCGACAGCCAGCTAAATGAAGTGTTCATGCGCGCGCTGAGCACCAATTGACCCCCCTGCTCCCGGACTCCCTGACCGGCATCAGTCAGTCAGCTGGATCCCTGGGCAGGATCTGCGCTGGTGTTGGTAGCGGAGGAGACTGGGGAGGAATCGCCGCACTTTTTAGGATGCAGTCCTTTTGTTGTAATGTTGTTGATGAAGCGGGAGGCTGTCGCGGTGCACGTGTGTCACCGCGCAGCAGGGGCGTCGGCTGTAGCTTGTCCCCCAACCCCACACACACACACATACACACACACACACACAAACAAATGTATGTTAACTCACACCTTATGTTTCTCCAAAAAGAGACATTTGCTGTAAATTGCATATGTTATCATCCCTCAGCAGCCTCATTGGGAATGAGCTTAACTGTGGTATTAGAGCAGTTGTAGATAACTGGTGACTTTGGCAGTGAAACAAATCCCAAAGCTCAAATAAAATTGAAAAAAAACATGTTTTCGTTTTGGGGATGTGCTGTTCATTTTTTGGCTTTGAGACAAAGTGCTAGAGTTGTATTGGATGACTTCATTCAGTGAATTAGACTGAAATTGAGAGGCATGTCCTTGTAATGCATAATGCAGTATCCATTACACATCCATTTCACCACGGAGTAGTGGTTGTTTTCTTTTTTTCGTTGCTTTGAATTGCATTGACCCAGAGTGCACCACTGATTTAAATCCAGGCTTTCATAGCTCAAAGTGAGATCAGTTCATCACAATATTCAGCAGTGAATATCACAGCTTAGGCCACCGCTAATAAATGATGTGGTGGTGGTGGGGGGGGGGGGGGGGGGGGGGCGCATAACAGACTGCAAATGAATTTGGAATGAGCTAGAACATAGCTCAGCTGGCTGGATGGGACCTCACTCCTCCGGGCCAGTGGGTATGTGATTGGTGAAATGACTCGCCTATCACAGCTGAGGAAGATGACTCAGACTCCGCCCCCATCTCATTTTTATAATAATAAGAATGATAATACATTTAATCTAGAGTGTTTTTCACTTACTCAAAACGCTGTCCAACCATGGATTTTTTCAAGACACAAGACGATGTAAATGTAGTTTAGGTTACTTTAGTTTGGATGCAGTTTTATCCTGTAAAATAAAACAGATTGTTTTGATAACTGTGGGGGAGAGGGGGTGAGGATCAAAACGAAACATTAATGTCTTCTTAACCGGGGGTCTTCTTTCTTCCTTCTGCTGTGTTTTTTTTTCTTTCTGCTTGTTGCCAGTTACAGAGCATGGCTGTATTATAAGGAGGTTAGGAGGTTATGAAGTGATTGTTAAAGAGCGGCAGCTGCTTCACATCCATCACTCTGCATCACTGCATCATTCGTGCCCAGAACCACGCCCAGCTTATCCAGCACCACGCCCAACTGTAGCCTCCGGTGTGATGTTCAGCCATTTCAAGCCATTTCTAAAATATACCCTCTAGTGGCCTCACAAGTGGGAGTGTCCACCCAGATGTATAATGAATAGATCAGCCAACCGGTTGGTTCAGTCCACTAGGTAGGCTGGTAGGTGGATCTATCATCATACATCTGGGTGGACACTCCCATGTGTGATGTCACTAGAGGGTAGATTTTGAAATGACTTGTAATAGCCAATCAACATCACACCTGGGGGTAAAATAGGGGCCCTTTAAAGGAAAACCAAACCCCCTGACCCCGGCTTTTAGGGCAGGGCTGTGGGCTCCCCTGTAAACGCCGCTTCAATTCAGTTTCTGAATTTCTTTCTCATGTTTTTTTTCAAAACATTAGCAACATGCATGACACCGTGTGCATCCATCTTTGTTTGTCACAGTGTTAAAACATCGTGGCAGAATACAATCTGCAGGGGGAGCGTCTGTTCTGCAGCTTTAGATATATATCCTCGAAGTCTATAGTTGTTCTGTGGGTGCGCAGGCGAGCCTGGGAAGACATTGTTAAATGTGCACTGCTCTATTGTTTCTTAGTCGTCAGATTGATAAAATGGTTTAGTGTAGCCCCAGCTTTTAAAGGGACACTATCCATGGTCCAGCTCTTTAGCCTGTGCGGATGACGCTGATGTAGCTCTGTACGTTTATATAGGCTTTGGAAAGCAAAACATGCAACAATGTAGTTCAACAATCACTCACTCTGCATGTGTCTCACACTGCATGTCTGTGTTCATCCTGCTTTAATATAAACACCTCTGACCCCCTGCAGGTAACATCCGCAACACAGAGAAGCTGAGCTATGAGCGGCAGCAGCAGTATGAGATCCAGGTGACGGCCTGGGACTGTGGCCAGAAGAGGGCGCTGCTCGGCGCCCCCGTCCGCATCGACGTCAAACCCGTCTGCAAGCCCGGCTGGCAAGGTGGGCCTTCATCCTGTTTGTGTGTGTGTGCGTGTGTGTGTGTGTGTGAGAGAGAGAGAGAGAGAGAGAGAGAGAGAGAGAGAGAGAGAGAGAGAGAGAGAGAGAAAAGGGTCAATGATGAAGTAATTCATGATAAAGTAAAGGCTGGCTCACAGACACTGACATTTTTCTGTGTTTGTGTGTGTGTGTGTGTGTGTGTGTGTGTGTGTGTGTGTGTGTGTGTGTGTGTGTGTGTGCGCGTGTGTGCGTGCGTGCGTGTGTGTGCACGTGTGTGTACATCTCTTTATTTAAGAGCATGACAGCCACACATTTGCATGTGTGGCCCATCTCATCTCTACTTGTCGAAGCGCGTCCCACCCTCATTTTTCTCCATTTAGCGTATCTGTGCGTCTATGCGTCCCATCCGCTATATCTCTTACTTCTCTCCCCCCTCCCTCTCTCTCCCTCTCCCTACCTCTCTCTCCCTCTCTCTACCTCTCTCTGCCTGCTCTTCCTTTGGCTCTCGGAGGAATTGGCCTGTCAACTGGGTTTGGTGTGATCAACGGCACTTTAGCGCGAGCGCTCCGCCACACAGGCAGCGCGGCGCTTAGCACATCAGAGCGCCGTCGCCGCAGCAGCCCTAACAAGGCCTGGAATAACGCAGCCGAGACAAGTGTCTGCTGTCAGTGCAGCTATGGCACGGCAACGACAATAACAACAACAGCAATAGCAACGGTGGCAACGATAACACCAACGACACTCACACAGATAACCGGCGATTCAATTTGCGCCTGTCACGCCGGATGGGAGCGCGGGACGGGGAAGCGGGCGGCGGGGGGGCTCACGCACGCGGCTGGCGTAAATGTAACACCGCGTCTTTGTGGCCGGCACCCCCAAGTGTGTGATTTTTGTTGGACGCCCAGGCCGTTTAAGGGGCCTATTTCTTAGCTTGGCATTATTGACCAGACAATAAGAATGGGGGATAAATGTGTGAACTAATGGCCAGGCGAGGATAACACGACGCTGTTAAACTTAAGCTGTTGGCTGGAGCGGCTCTTTTAAGACCAAGAGGCAGGTGTTGTAGGAAGTACGTTGAGGACCAGTGTGGTTGACTGAAGAATAGAGCAAAGACATGACTTTACATTTCTATCAACTATGGGTTAAAGGGCCCCTATTTTACCACCAGCTGTGAGTGTGATTAGCCATTACAAGCGATTTCAAATTTGTCATGTGATTACCTCTAGTGACATCACTAGTAGGAGTGTCCACCCAGATGTATGATGGATAGATAAGCCTACCAGTTGGTACAGTCCACTGGGTAGGCTGGTAGACTGATCTCGTCATCATATGTCTGGGTGGACACTCCCACTTGTGATGTCTGTAGCACATGTATACTCTAATACAATCCTATTAATGCTACTGGACCAGTTCTAGGTTCTACGGAGTGGGATAACAATATAAAATGAAACCAGAGACCAGGTACTTTAAATACAAAAGTCGGCAATTTACTGCAATTTACATAGACAATACAAATACCAAATATTAGAACCAGTGAATAGTCCTGCAGGTAGCAAAAAAAAGTAAAGTAGAACTCACTTTCACTTTTTTCCTCACCTGTGTTTCGAATACTTTGGTTCAGATAGTTTTTTTTTATTAGACCGGTCTATAAGTAACTATCTTATTTTATGTTAATAGGTTGCACCTATTTTTGGTTATTTCTATCTCCTTGAGTTTACTCTTTTTTTCTTCCCTTCACAAGTAAGAAAATAAAAGAATATTCACATCATTTCCAAAACATTAAGTATCAAGTTAACACTTTAAATCATAACTTTAACAATTATGAACACAAAATCCAGTATGAACTAATACTTCATTTCAGTTCAAGTTCACTTCCACTCTTGTGTTTCAGTTCAGAGAGAGAAAAGGTGAAAAATAAATAACCCCAACACTCCTACCGCTCTGGCAGCAAGTTTACCAACAGCCCGTACTAGGATCCTTTCTTGCACGATGGAGCTGAGTTGCCGCTAGAAACTTAGTCCATGGGTTGGCTCACCAACTTGTATCCCGCGCTTGTGTGTGTGTGTGTGTGTGTGTGTGTGTGTGTGTGTGTGTGTGTGTGTGTGTGTGTGTGTGTTGAATGTTGCTTCTTCTGCGGTGCGTGGAGGATGACACACACACACACACGTGTGTGTGTCATCCTCCACGCACCGCAGAAGAAGCAACATTCAAGCCCATCTTCAAACGAGAACAAAAAAATCTGACCAAAAACCGCTGTGGTTTGCTAACATAAAATCCTCATGAATCCCGACCAGGTTGTGTTACTTTCAGCTTCTAAATCAACTTTTCATTAAAGTATTTCTCTCGTTAGTCTCTCTGCCTCTCTGCTCCGCTCTCCGTTGTCGCTATGTCAACGAACGGCAGTGAGTCTCTTAAAGGGGAAGTTCATGAGAATTTCATACAGTCGTACTTTTAACTGTTTCCATTAAATTAAAGTTAAACAATCATTAAATGATTCTTACGTGAGTGCATTTTAATGAACAAACTTATTAATGCATTTTAACGAAGGAACTTATTTATGCATTTTAGTTAATTAACATATTTATGCATTTTAATCAATTACTTCTATCAATAACTTCTATTTGTCATATTTAAACGTGGGTTACATGTCACTAGAGGGTAGTGACTAGTGGAGGCTGAAAACAATGTCAGCAGGAGGACATGTCTTTTTTGTGTATACAGAGCATTTATTCAATAATTAATGTTTTGTTGGCAAATGTGCGTTTTTTGTTTGCCTAGTGACAAATGCAGACTACTTTGCTCGTACAAAATGATCATCATACCATCTAGTCATGATGCCATCTAGCATTTTAACAGCATGTGCTTATTTGAGAACAATATTAAACAAAAGATATTCACAGTGCTCTGCTGGTTTGGCTGATTCAAGTGTGAGTAGAGGAAGGGTATTGGAGGGCTTGACTTAAATTATTTAGAGTTGATGGAGTTGGAGAGTTGAAGAGTTGGTGGCCCCAGAGCGTTTGCAGAAGTCTTCTCCTCCACAAGGATGGGAGACAGATCACACATGAAGCTGGATGGAGCTTGGTTTAATCCTGTTTTAATTCCACATTTTTGTTGGTACGGCAAAGAATGAAATGGGGTCGGCAGTACATCATTCACCGTGTCGTTTTCTGGTCCGTGTTTTGGCCAATAACAGATTAGCATGATAAAGTACATTACATTAATATAAGAGATCCAACCCTAGGGAGGACAGCAGAAGCCTGTTCTCCTCTGCCCCCTACCACCACTTCACACAGACTGCCCTTTCCCCTCTTGCCTGCACTGCAGGTTTTAATAATGGATTTTTTGGAAGAAAAAATATTTTATAAATGATACTGAGATTTGGCAATGGTTTATTTCAACTAATTACTCTTTTTTATATTTTGTATGTTTTATATATCTTCCTCTTGCCTCTCAAAAATAGAGGAGGAGCAGCCTCCTCTGCCTCTATGGACCTTTTGGTAGTCACATCACAATGTTGAAATGGCTTGTAATGGCTAATCACAGTCACACCTGGTGGTAAAACAGGAGCCCTTAAAAACACGGCAAGTATGTGTATAGAACAGAAAAGCAGCCCTACGCTAAAACAGTAGAATGTGGCGCTGTGACGGCTTTGACGTCACAGCTTGCATACTGCGCTCCAGGGTCTGCTGTGCCGCTGGTCCAAAAACCCGGCCTGGCGAACACGAACACGCCACCCCGCATCTGACTGGGAAAGCAAGACCTACCCGCGTGCCAACGTCACTGTTGCCACGAGTCTACCAAGCTCCCTGGACATGAGTGCGAACGCCTCGGTGTCTGGGCAGTCACATCCTCAGCCTGCTGTAGGGTCTGTGGTATAATGCCAATACAAGGTGTGACATTGAGTTACCAATGTGACCCGTACGGGCTGTAATGTCATAACTGTAAGTAGGTCAGCAGTAAGCCGACACCGCGGCCGGGGACAGTGGGCATCGGTCCTGCGGGCGACTGCGTGTTCATTCTAGTGCACTCTAACACACTCAATGGCAGTTTTTTTATTTCGATCCTGTACCCCTCGCTTTCGGGAAAAAAAGACAACTCCCAAACCCCCCAAAAAAAAGAAACCATTTACAGAGTAATACTTTGGTGAACATTTCCCATTTTGTATGCAGCTATCGCTGAGGCTAGCAAGTTTATGGTCAGACCCTAGATGCAATGAAGCTAATATCGGACACTTATGGTTTATGCTACAGGCGATTTTAAGACACACTCTCCTAATAAACCCCATTGTAACTCCTACAGCAATGTCTCCGTATGACGTAGTAGCGTCTACAGAAATCGATTTTATCCGTAGCAAAGTGAAATACTACACAAATAGGTAAAATAGCCCAGGGCTGCGTTATACGTCACCAATAGACATATCTTCAGGATGTCAAAGTGTTTTAAACCATAGTTTATCTTTAACTCAAACCACTTATGGAAATAGAAAACCCACAAAAAAAGCAGTGCTGTCAATTGAAGAGCGCAATAAAACATATGCTCTAGTTGCCGAAAATATCCGTAGACCCAAGTTACGAGGCTTCACGCAGATGAACTTAACCGGAAGTTACATATTTTCTTTAATTGTTTCGAACCTGTGAAAAGACATGAAGGGACGTCCGCCACAATGACGTCATCTGGGGACACCAGGTTTGTCTGTCTGATACACTCTGCACCTATGTGAACGCGACATGGAGAAGATGCAGTGTCTTCAGGCACCGTCTCTGGCGGTCAGTAGGAGTAGGGCTGCAACTTACGATTATTTTCGGTTTATCTAACGATAATGTTTTCGATTAATCAATTAATCATTTAGTCTCGAAAAGAGTCCAAGGTGATTTCTTATTTTTGTTTGCTTCATCTGACAAGCAGCCAAGAAATACTAAAGTATTCATTTTATAAAGATCCTTGAACCAAACATTTGAATTTCTGAAGCATCAAGCAGCAAATGTTTCATATTTGTATTTGAGAAATGACCTAAATGATCAATTATAAAAATCAAGTCAATCGATGAATAGACTAATCATTGCAGCCCTAGGTAATATTATTCTATTATATAATAAATCATAACCAGAGAGAAATAGAGGTCTCAGGTGTGATTAGAGACATCACACACACACACACACACACACACACACACACACACACACACGTGTTACAAACCCAGATAAACATATTGACAGTTTGGGCATGTGTACAAATTCAATACACACACACACACACACACACACCAAGCCAAGACTGCCTTGGGTGTACAGAGTGACATTAACACTTTTCTCCCCAGGCTCACTGCTAATCCTGCCTTTGAAACCCATTTGCACTTTTCTTCGCATGTGTGTTTTCTGTAATTTTCAAAATATGGTTTTGGCAAGCCTCCACACACACACACACACACACACATGCACACACACACATGATCTTTGTGGGTTGAAAAGAGCAGTTGTCCCTCCAAGCGCTGTGTGGATGTAGTAGCGGTGTGGAGATGTAGTAGCGGTGTGGAGATGTAGTAGCGGTGTGGAGATGTAGTAGTGGTGTGTGGAGATGTAGTAGTGGTGTGTGGAGATGTAGTAGTGGTGTGTGGAGATGTAGTAGCGGTGTGGAGATGTAGTAGTGGTGTGTGGAGATGTAGTAGTGGTGTGGAGATGTAGTAGTGGTGTGTGGAGATGTAGTAGCGGTGTGGAGATGTAGTAGCGGTGTGGAGATGTAGTAGTAGCGGTGTGGAGATGTAGTAGTGGTGTGTGGAGATGTAGTAGTGGTGTGTGGAGATGTAGTAGTGGTGTGGAGATGTAGTAGTAGTGTGTGGAGATGTAGTAGCGGTGTGGAGATGTAGTAGTGGTGTGGAGATGTAGTAGTAGTGTGTGGAGATGTAGTAGTGGTGTGTGGAGATTTAGTAGCGGTGTGGAGATGTAGTAGCGGTGTGGAGATGTAGTAGTGGTGTGGAGATGTAGTAGTAGTGTGTGGAGATGTAGTAGTGGTGTGTGGAGATGTAGTAGCGGTGTGGAGATGTAGTAGTGGTGTGGAGATGTAGTAGTGGTGTGGAGATGTAGTAGCGGTGTGGAGATGTAGTAGTGGTGTGGAGATGTAGTAGTGGTGTGTGGAGATGTAGTAGTGGTGTGTGGAGATGTAGTAGTGGTGTGTGGAGATGTAGTAGCGGTGTGGAGATGTAGTAGCGGTGTGGAGATGTAGTAGCGGTGTGGAGATGTAGTAGTAGCGGTGTGGAGATGTAGTAGTGGTGTGTGGAGATGTAGTAGTGGTGTGTGGAGATGTAGTAGTGGTGTGTGGAGATGTAGTAGCGGTGTGGAGATGTAGTAGTGGTGTGTGGAGATGTAGTAGCGGTGTGGAGATGTAGTAGTGGTGTGTGGAGATGTAGTAGTGGTGTGTGGAGATGTAGTAGTGATGTGGAGATGTAGTAGTAGTGTGTGGAGATGTAGTAGCGGTGTGGAGATGTAGTAGTGGTGTGGAGATGTAGTAGTAGTGTGTGGAGATGTAGTAGTGGTGTGTGGAGATGTAGTAGCGGTGTGGAGATGTAGTAGCGGTGTGGAGATGTAGTAGTGGTGTGGAGATGTAGTAGTAGTGTGTGGAGATGTAGTAGTGGTGTGTGGAGATGTAGTAGCGGTGTGGAGATGTAGTAGTGGTGTGGAGATGTAGTAGTGGTGTGGAGATGTAGTAGTGGTGTGGAGATGTAGTAGTGGTGTGTGGAGATGTAGTAGTGGTGTGTGGAGATGTAGTAGTGGTGTGTGGAGATGTAGTAGTGGTGTGGAGATGTAGTAGTGGTGTGGAGATGTAGTAGTGGTGTGGAGATGTAGTAGCGGTGTGGAGATGTAGTAGTGGTGTGGAGATGTAGTAGTGGTGTGTGGAGATGTAGTAGTGGTGTGTGGAGATGTAGTAGTGGTGTGTGGAGATGTAGTAGCGGTGTGGAGATGTAGTAGTGGTGTGGAGATGTAGTAGTGGTGTGTGGAGATGTAGTAGTGGTGTGGAGATGTAGTAGTGGTGTGGAGATGTAGTAGTGGTGTGGAGATGTAGTAGCGGTGTGGAGATGTAGTAGTGGTGTGTGGAGATGTAGTAGCGGTGTGGAGATGTAGTAGCAGTGTGGGGAGAGAGTAGTCATGGGCACAGATCAAGAGATATTTTAATAGGACTAGTAGTTCAAATTTCTGGAGCGGCCAGTTTCAGGAATGTCAAAGACCTGAACACACACAACACACACACACACACACACACACTCAATGTCAATGTTTTGCCGTTTTTCTAGTCTTAGGAGTTAGCCGTGTCTAGGCTGCTCATGGCACTGGTAACAGTCTGGCTGAAGATGGGGCCACCGTATCTGCTGCGGTTCATTACAGAATGCATGACGTGTATTGCCTTTTTTCCCCCCTAAAACATCATCTAGTAGCCATGAGCCATGGATTTAAATACATACACATGCATACTATTTATTTCTGTGTGTCAGTTGCTAACTGACAAATGAACTGTGACAACTAGCCCTGACTAGTCCCTGCTAGTGATGTAACTTATTGGCTTAATTAGTTGCGCTGTATAGAGCAACAGTGCTCTGTCACTGCGTCATATTGTCGATGTGACCATGTGAGGAGATGGGGAGAACGAGTGGGATAGAGACAGATGCGGGGATACAAGCATGTGTGGAGAGTCAAGAGTGTGTGTGCTGTGACATTATTCATAGGAGCCATCTTTTTCAATTTTCTTTTCCAGCGATTTTCTCTCTCGTCAATACGCGCCACTTGATGTATGGGAGGTCAGTGAGAGTGTAAGTGTTAGTATGTATGCGGTGGTTGTTAATATAGCAAGTAGTGGGAGAGGGAGATATGGCACATTAAAGACCACCAGATGGTGGAGTGGACATGTATGTTATAATTGTACCGTTGAGTAAGTATTGTAAGTAAGTATTGCCATGCTTAGCATTGGATTTAAAACATCATTGTGACATATTGTCACAAGGACATCATGGAATTAATTAATGTTATGATTATAGTCTTCATTAAAATTAATGTTCAAATAAAATGTTTTTACCAGAACAAAATAGATTAATGAACATCACATAGCAAGACACCTATCAACATCTGAAACACAAGGTTTGAGTGTTTTGAGTTTGTCACACCACAGAATAATGTGTTATTAACCACCCAGTCACATTTGAATGATTAAAAAAGTATGTAAAATTAGGTTAAAAAAAAATCATTATTCTCTGCTCTGAAAAGGACATGGGGCGTGTCCGCTGAAGGTGCTGAAACCACGGCCAATCATGCATGGGGGGGCGGGAAGAAGCCTGGAACAGTCGTAATTGTGTGGTGTACCGTTAAGATGTACTGTACCTTTAAGACGTACTGTGTTGCCGTCATCAGACAGCGCATTAGTTTGAGTAGTTGTGCGGAGAACATGTCACGGACGGATGCATATCGCTCCTATTTTATCCTTTTGTCCCTCAACTCAACGGTGACATTTTGGTTACCTGTGGCCTCTTGTTCATGTGTGATAAAATAGTAGCCGTGCAACCGGGCTTGGTTAGGCTGATTTATTCTGTATTAACAATAAATGACGAGCATTGTGGAAACCCCAGTACCAGCGTGAACACGGACCCCAACTGTTACAAGCCTCTCAAGTTTTAAATACCACTACGACCTGAACAATGGATGCTCTTTCTTAGGGTGCAAATGTGCACTCAAGTCAACAAGTACTCTTCAAGCAAATGATGAGCGAAAATCATTTTGTAGTCAATTTTCCGACATCTTACAAATATATTATATATTATGTCGATATGTATTTTGTAAAGTTTTGCAGCAGGATTTATTATTAAATAGTCAAAGTCATGCATTGTTGTTGAGAGGCTGTATAAAATAGGTTTGTTCACCAACTTTCAGCAGCTGGCCGGGTGGGCCAGAGTTCCCCACATGTTCAAGTTTTACAACAATGTCCGCCCACCAGGGACATCCCGACGAAAACTGAAAGTGAAATATATAGCAGCATAGCTCTGCTGTGGGGGTGTATTAAAAAATAATCACACATCTCAGTAGCAGCTTATGCAGAAAATATATATATTTTTTTAAGTTAGAAAGATATTGAGACATTTCCTCAATGGATATAACATTCAAATCGCTGTTTTGGAGTGTATCCTGCTAGGTCTACCACAGGAAAAAGCAGGTCAAAAACTGTGTGACCAGTTGAGCTCTGGTGTGGCTGTAACACACATGGACTGTATTTCAGGTTCAAACTGACTTCTGATATGTGTAAATTAGTGTGAACTATCATGGACATTTAAAAAAAAAAACGAGTACCCAAGTACTCGCTGAGATTAGGACCGTGTATTCGATTATATGTTGGGGTATTTCTTGCATCCCTACTCCTTCTAGCAGTTATTGGACTTGTGCAGCCGTACATGTATGAGCCACCAGAGCCAGAATTTGGATACTGACCTCCGCAAGAACCAACCTCATTCCTCTCAATCTGAGTACCAGTGACGCGCTCTGGTTGTTAGGGGCAATGCTAAGTATGGCTCCAGTGCGTCATCGAGCCGCCATTCAACCACAATTCAACACTACATGGTTCTACAGTATTTTCACATGTTTTCAGTAATTACTTTCTAACGTGTGTAACGTGTTTACTTTACAGGGACTTTAAATATACAGCACCTTTAAGGCCTGGTCATACTGCTGACAATCTGATGTGGAAATAAGGATAAAAAACAAAACCTTGTATTTGGCCAGAATAAAATTCAAAATAACATCCAAATAGCTTTTTGCAATAAGAAAAGTAATTACAATCATCTCTAACCAGGGGGCTCAATACAAAAGTGTAATTTATTTTTATTTAAAAAGTGTTTAATGTATTTTAAATTATACTACAAAAAGCAGAGGCCTGGTCTTATAGCATAAGCACAAAAAAGAGCAAAGAGTTGAAGAGAAGAAGACGATAGGATGCCACCAGTTCATGAAATTGCATCAGTCAGCGCTGCCAACCACACAGACTTTTCAGGCCTTTCCAGGCCTAACCCCTCATTTTCCATACTGCCAACACACTTCATACCCATGGCAGCTGGCCAGAAATGTGAGAAATGAGTTTGAGAAAGATGCATGTGTACATGTGCGTATACATGTATATATATATACTGTATATGTATATATATATATATATATGTACATAAAAACACATCTCAGCCTTGAATAACATTGTCAATGTTACACACACACACACACACACACACACACTAGGGGTGAAACTACTTGTATTCGTATTTAACCGCACGGTAAAGGGCCACGGTCCACGCACTGCTAATATAATGATCAGTAATTGTAGTAAAAATAAATGATTTAATCCAAAAAAATATGTATAGCCATAAACCAATGGCGTATAACCAGCGTATACCAGAATTAACAAGGGTAAAATATCCACATCAAGTAAAGTGGCACTCGACAATTCTGAGGTGCAGTCAAGGCGTGTTCACATGTGGTTGAACACCGTGCGCGTCGCTAGGTTGAACACCGTGCGCGTCGCTAGGTTGAACACTGGCACGTCGCTAGGTTGAACACTGTGCACGTCGCTAGGTCGGGTGCTGTGTCCTCGAGCACAGCAAGTTTAAAACACATGCAATCAGCTAATCGGCTCAAAACATTCTGGCCTGTTGAAAATAATTTCAACTTTGAAGCGAGTCTCCTCCGCGGCAAACTGCCATGAGGCCGGGTGCATGGCACCTCCCCTACTGAAATTGCCGCAGTGCTTAATTTCTCCATAGGAAAACCTTGGAGTGGGTTGCATACAGTTTTTAAATGTGTCCCAAGTGAACATGTTGATGAGACAATCAGCGGGACTAAGGGGAACAAATGAAACGGCTACTAAACAGCAACAACTTTTCCCCACAGCCTTCAGGCAACAATATGCGGCTGAGTCCGGTAGCCGGTCCAGATAGACCACCGCAGCGATGGCGGCAGATATGAGACCTTCTCTGTGGTAGAGGATACAGGGTTCAAGAACATGTTTACCGTGCTTGACCCGCGATACACTATTACTCCTCCCCGCACACATTTTGCCCAGACAGTAACACCTGCCTACAACAAAACAACAGAAACGTTGACATGATGTCAGAAAAGCCTTCTCCTGCACTAGTGTAACTCGTAACTAACAGTTGGATGTGTAGAGCTACAGAGAGCTTCCTTACTGCTCATTTCATTACGGCAGACTGGGAGATAAAAAGCCCAGTCACACATCGTTTCAAGTGGTCCTATTTTGTTTAGGACACTGCTGTGTGAGTATGCTTTCCTTGTTGAAGTTGTGTTCAAATGACTATTTTATATTTTATGTTATAAATCATTTTTCTTTTTGTCTCCATGTGCTGCTGGAAGCCAAGCTATCCATGTTGTTACTGTTGATACTGTTATAATATATGGAAAATCTAAACACAAAAAATTGTAGGCAATCCTTATGTCGATGTATCAAAACCATACCAAACCGTGAAACCACCGTACCGTATCGTACTGAACCGAGAGTTTTGTGAACCCCTAATTATATACATATTATATACAGTATATATAGTTAAAACACATCTGAGCCTTAAACAACATTGTCAATGCCAACTCAGGATTGCAGAGATAATACACACACACACACACACACACACACGCACACACACACAAGTGTGAAGGGGACATATCCTCTTAACAACACTAAGTCGGAATAAGTCATTTTCACAATGGAGAAGATAAGGGGGGTAGCGCACTGTAATCGCTTCAATGGTTAGCGCCTGTCTGTCAGCATTCAACATAAATCAATCAAATATAGATATGGTGATAAGACATTCACATAAGACATTCAGCGTTTACCCCCTTCTCTAAAAGCATGCCCTCTTCCACACTCAAGGTATCCACATGCACAGGCTCTTCATCCAAGCAGATATGTACGCATTATTTTACTTTATTTACTTCTAATCTACTTTTATTTTCTTACATTTTTGTGCAGCAGGAGAAAAAAGGGTGTACATTTGTATCATAATTCATATTTTGTGTCCTCCATATGACAGGCACCATGGAGGCATATGACACACAAGCACACACATGCACGCACACACACACATACACACACACACGCACACACACACAAACACACACACACACACACATACACACAAAGGTGCACCTAGCTCAGCACAAGCCTGACTGACAGATTGTCACTCTGAGAAGATGAAAAAAAAACAACATTCAATTTGCATATTCATATCCATCTTGTTTCAGAATGTTATCTCTGAGCTGTCTGCACGTGTGCGTGCGCGCGCGTGTGTGTGTGTGTGTGTGCATGTGTGGTTGTGCACACATCTCCAAAATGGTCCCAATTAGATGTGACCCCATGGGGCGAGGCAGCCATTTTATGTGACATTCACCCTGCGCCACTACATACGGATAGCCAGAGGTTTCCTCAAAACTGCTCAGAGAAATATGTTTCATATATATTTATATAACGCAAAGTATTCACCGTGTTCTTTAGAGGCTTTTTCGTCCGCTTTTAAGCCGCGTTGCGCTTGACAGCTCGTAGAGAGTTGTAGCGGAGACACCTGTCAAAGTTCTTCAAAGGAAACTAGTCTAGACATCATGTCCTGGAAGCTTCCCGCTACAGGACTAGGAGTGACTCAGAGTGAGGGGAGGGGGAGGGAGGGAGGGAGTGAGAGGGAGGGAGGAGAAAATGGAGGGAGGGAGGGAGGAAGGTGGGATACAGTGGGGGAGCTAGAGAAAAGAATGAGGGAGAGGGAGGGAGGGAGGGAGGAGGGAGGGAGGGAGGGAGGGAGGGAGGGAGGGAGGGAGGGAGGGAGGGAGGGAGGGAGGGAGGGAGGGAGGGTGAAGTAGAAGTACAGAGTTTATTTCAGCTCCAGTATCTGTCGTCGGCAGGTACTGTAAAACCAAGAGTACTGCATTGTCTGGCCCACTATCTGGTGAAGCACTTAGAGTCTGTGAGATTGGTCTGTGTGTATGTGTGTGGATGAGAGGAGTGCAAGAGAGAGAGAAAGGCTGCATGTGCCCGGCAGTCAATAGGCCAGATCTCAGATAGGAGAAGGTAGAATGAATTAAAGAAAGGGAAAAATAAAAATAAATGGGTCGGCACTTTCTTTTCTTATTTCCTCTAACCTCTTATTCTCCTCTTCATCCTCCTCCTAGTCCTCCTCCTCGTCCTCGTCCTCCTCCCCCGCCCCCCCCTCCCGTGTTCCTACTCTAATCTTCCAGGCTTTCTCCTCTTGACAGCTGCTTTAGTAGCTTCTGACCCTCTTTTATAGCACGCATCTTGCTTTATTTTTGTTTTATTTCTGACTGTCTGTTTTTCTTTCTTTCTTTCTTTCTTTCTTTCTTTCTTTCTTTCTTTCTTTCTTTCTTTCTTTCTTTCGTTCTTTTCTTTCTTTCTTTCTTTTCTTTCTTTCTTTCTTTCTTTCTTTCTTTCTTTCTTTCATTATTTCTTTCTGTCATTATTTCTTTCCTCCTACTCCCCCACCTGTCTCATCCTCTGATCTGGTGGGTTGAGTGTATATGTGTGTGTGTGTGTGTGTGTGTGTGTGTGTGTGTGTGTGTGTGTGTGTGTGTGTGTGTGGCGCGGGGGGGCAGGGGGGGTCGGTTGTCCTCCACTTTCCTCATTGGGGTGGGGGTCCTTTCCCTCCGGATGTGTAGTGGGAAAGTAAGGGGGGTAAGTAGGGTGGGAGAGGACTTGACTCCTGGGTTCAACCCTATTCTGTCACAAAGAACAATGAGGGTATCTGCTGTAGGGAGGGGACGGATTAGAAAATGTTCCTAGACACACACGCACGCACGCAGACACACACACACACACACACATGCACGCACACATTGATGCATGCAACCCACACATACACACTGGACATCTCAACATCTTCTCTTAAGAGCATACACACACACACACACACACACACACACAGACACACACACATAATGATTATACTTGCAGGATGCTGGCCTAGGCAGCCCTAGATTGGCCTCTCTCTCTCTGTGTAGAGATTGGACATCCCTGTGGAGTGCCACTCCTGTGGCAAGGTGACACTGATAGACCATGATTACTGTCAGAGAGAGAGAGAGAGAGAGCGGACAGAGAGAAAATACAAACTAACTAGTGGTTTACGAAAACATACTTACAAAAGTTTGAAGAAACTTTTCATATTTTTTCATTTTTTATTATGCAAACTACCTACCTGAATCCATATATATTTTAACTTTTTATAATTCCTGGATTCAAAGCTTAACAAATCACTGCAACATTATCAAAACTATATATAAGCTGGGGCACATCATCAGTGGTGTAACCTGAGGTCCCATGCGGGTGCTCTGGGCTCTGTAGGGTGCTTCCCAGGTGCCAGACCTGTGCTTTCTGGTGCTTGCAATCGCTCCTTGCATTTCGTCCTTGACTGGTAGATCTTTAGGCCTCTCTCGCTCTTACCGATCTTGCCACACAAACACACTATACTTGTTTGCCCATCGCTGTTCGTCGTTAACCTTGTATCTGCCTGGCTAGGGTGCTCATCCTCCCCCCTCATTTTGGGCTCCCCTCGGGGTATAACTCCTTTATCCATTTATCCTTTGCTAGAACAAAAAATGAATGCATATCACAGCAACAATGAAACACGTCAAAATTCACAAGGAAGGTGAATCAAGAGATGGCTGTGTTAAAATTGAGGCCTTCTGAGCATTGGAGTGGGCAGGAAGACAGTGAAAGGGGACAATTGGACGGTCGGAGGGCCAAACGGAAAGTGGGGAAGAGAGTATGAGAGGAGAAATTGCCCAAGTGGTCCTTTAAAGCGAGCGGAAAGAGGGAGAGCGAGTGGGAGGGATGGAGAGTGGTGGGGAGGACAGTGAAAGAAGAGTGGAGCAGAGGAACTTGAGTGCCCTCTTAAATTGAAATAGGCTCACTCACACAGAGAGGAACTAGTTGGCCAAGTATAATGACCCCCCCCCCCCCCCCCCCCCCCCCCCCTGCTCCCAGACATACACACACACAAGACGTAGCATCCCAGCAAAAACACTCTGAGGTGGTGTCAGCATTTTAACATACACAGGCATCTACCGTTCAACGCACGCACAACACACACACTCAAACTCACACACACACACACACACACACACACACGTGTGAGTTGAGAAATAAAAGTGTGCATGAAAGAACCCTGATGCTCAGGGCTGGAGAGAAGCGTGAGAGTGTGATGATGCATCGCTTCCCTCTGCACCTCTCTCTCTCTCTCTCTCTCTCTCTCTCTCTCTCTCTCTCTCTCTCCATTTCTCCTCTCATTATCCTCTCACTCATCTTCCACCCGCTCTTTTGAAGGTTGCCGGTTGAACACTGCACCTTGAAACTAAGCAGAGGGTCGTGCCTCCACGAGTGTGTGTGTGTGTGTTTTGTCTTTACTCTTTTAGGATGTGTGTGTGAGTGTTGGTGTGTGTGTGTGTGTGTTTTGCTTTTACTCTTTTAGGATGTGTGTGTGTGAGTGTTGGTGTGTGTGTGTGTGTGTGTTTGTGTATTGACGGCAAGATCAGGTATCACAACCCAACACATTTAACTAATCCATACACACACACACACACAATAACTCTTTCTCTTCCATCCACGGGCCGTGACTCGCTTGATCGGGGACTCTGCATCCGTTTTTTGCTGTGGTACAGTCGTGTACGGCTGCGCTGAGCCCTGACATCCTGCTGCTGCTTTAATGTCTGTCTTCCTTCCACCCGCCTCTCATCTTCAACATGGAGGGGAGCGGCAAGGCCCGCTGGGCGCATTCTGCCTTCCGCTCCACAGGCAAGCCAGCCAATTCAATAGAAGCAAAATAGTGTCCCATTATTGCCAACTGCCACTGCTGCTAAGACAGCTGGGTGTTTGTGTGTGTGTGTGTGTGTGTGTGTGTGTGTGTGTGTGTGTGTGTGTGTGCATGTGTGTGTGTGAAGCTATATATGTGTGAGCCCACTCATTTGCCTTGTATTCATCTCTTTAATAAGTAGGTTTCATTCATGTATGTGTGTGTGTGTGTGTGTGTGTGTGTGTGTGTGTGTGTGTGTGTGTGTGTGTGTGTGTGGGTGGGTGGGTGTTTGTTTGTATGTTTGTGGCTTTATATGTGTGAGTACTACTTATTTGCCCTGTATTTATCTCTCTCATAAGTATGTTTCATTCTGGATATTTATGTGTGTGTGTGTGTGTGTGTGTGTGTGTGTGTGTGTAGGCATATCATTTGTTTGTGCTGTCATCACTGTGTGTGCCCTGAATATTTTCCCAAGGCACACAAACAAAACACAACACAACACCCACACACACACCAGTGAGGGTTAGTGTTAGCATTAACGTTAGCGGCAGCTGGCACCCCACCACGCCTCATAAATTGGACTAAATTATTAAGCGCGGACAAGAGCGGGGTGCAGCGCGGTGCGGCGATGGCCCCTGCCCCCGCGAGGCTGCATAGCAGGTTCACAGTGGACGCATACATCAGCATGTTAGCTTGGGAGAGCCGGCGACCGGTGCCGCCGCAGAGCCCAATGCGGGCCCGCTATCAGCAGACACACTCTCACCATTACAGCTTAATAGCACAATCCCCTTGGCATGTGGGGAGCGAAGGCTTTAGCATAATGCGAGGACCTGCGAGGGTGAAAAACAAAAAAATAAAAAAGCGGGAAAAACATATATTTTCTGTGTAGCAGTCTCATTTATTACCACAGGTGCTCTGGTGACAGCCGCCGGTCGGCCCAAGGTGCTCATGGGAAGGCGCGCGCCGAGTAAAAATTCAATTCCAGGGTTTTATCTTTAAGGGATCACCGCATTGAGGGGGGAAATGTGGAGAGCCATTATAAAAATACACAGGGACCAAAACAACAGATAAACAACCGCAAAAGTCGGTTGAAGCGAATTAAAACATTTTTCTTCACGCCGTTCTGCATGCTGCCTGTGCGTAGGTGTTGGGCGCCGTTTAGTCTAGTAAAAAACCTGCAAAAGGTTTTTACATAATTCAAGTGATGAAGGTTTTTTTTGTTTCATCATGAATTACATTAATTTGTACAAAGTACTCGACGTGAATTCGTTACGTGAATATAAATAATAGCGAGTTATAGTAAGGCCATTGCATTGCATTGAGTTCGAGATATCCTTTTATTCTTCCGATTGGGACCACATTGTGAGCCATCCTCGACACTCTTTTCGTCTTCTTGACATTCACCACTCAGCAAGCTGGGGAGCGAGGTCACCAGCGTGGCTGGACTCTGCCAGGTGTTCCCATGAATGAGCAATTGTGTGGGCCAAGCACATCACGGACCATTTTGCAGCGAATATAAAACATTTAAGCAGGTTGAGAGGGAAAGAAATACTTAGGAAATGGGTGAAAAATGTGGAGGTAAAGCCTTACTCTTGCCCCGCTGTGCCCTCTTTACGCCATAAAAACTTCATTAGTTAGCGGCTTCTCCCCTATACCATCACTCTCACCACCCCCACATTCCCCCAACCCTTTAATACCTTAATGCAAACTACCTACCTGAATCCATTAGCACCCACCTCTCTGCCCCCCCACCACCACCCTCGAGCTCAAACACTTTGCTCCTTCCTTCCTGTGTATCCAAAACCAACCAACACCTTCCTCTGTGGACTTTTTGGAAAATTCTGTGACCTATTTATTGTCTATTTTTCACAGATGTGTAACGGCAAAACAGTGATGATTTTCAATATGGTGTCTAGAAAAGTGTGACTTGAAAGGGGAATGTTGTATGGTGATTAAATTCAACGGGTCATGCCGTCGTCTGTGTAACACACATCTGTAGAGGTCGGCCTGTCTGGCTGACCTACAAAGTCCTCTCCAAATCAGGTCACTTCACAGAAGTGAAAGAGAAACAAAGGGAGTGAGAGATGGACAAACAGAGGGAGAGACAGAGACAGAGAGACAGGGAGACAGAGACAAAAGTGGGTTACTTTGATACTATCAAAACAGACAGGAATCTGGAAAGTGCTGCTGCTGCAGCATTAGATCCATAGTGAAGTAGAGGCAAAGTGAAACATACAATAGAGCTTTGTCCCCTCCGAGGGGGAATTTTGCACATACAATAAAAGTGCAATCAAAAATGTTGAGTGTGGATACAAAACACAAAAACAACCCCTACAACAACCCATGAGTGCCACAACAGATACCTACACACACTTACATATAATCACAGATCCTACAGTCCACAAGCTGACTGAACTGAACTCAAAAAGAGAGAGAGAGAGAGAGAGACGGGTGAAGGGTTGTGCTATTTAACACAGTGTCTCTTTGCCCCTCTCTTTCAAACAACTGGAAGGAATCTGGAGGAGGCAGGGGCCATTTTCCCATACGGTGGCTCAATCAGCTGGCATCACAGGAGAAGAGAAAAGAGAGAGAGAGAGAGAGAGAGAGAGAGAGAGAGAGAGCGATGAACTCATTAGGCGTCAGCTCATTTAAAAGTCGTGGCTGGATCGTGGATGACTCTGTACACTAATGTTTGGAGATAGACAGCCATGTTCCCTCTGTGTGCCGCGAGTATGCCAAATTTCTTCTGGGAAGCAATTACCGACGCGTGCCCGCTGGTTCGATTCCTTTGCTGATTACCGCTTCCACCCCCTAATTCGATGAAGTGGTGAATGCTCATGTTCCAATCAATAAAGAGAGACGTCTGATGGTCGTAAGCGGTTGAGTGGCAAATATTGGAAACCTGCAGCGCTCTCTCCACACCTCATGGCCACACGGTTGCACTGGGTCATTATCTGCGGTTCCGCTGAGGGCTGTGATTGACACATGTACTAAAGACTGGGATGAGGGCCATGCATGACAGTGGGTGAAGGAGCAGCACGTGTGTTTTTCTTTGTGTACACGTGCGTTTTTCTATGTGTGTGTGTGTATGTTTGTGTGTCTGTGTGTGTGTTTGCGCGTATGCGTGTGTGTGTGTGTGTGTGTGTGTGTGTGTATGAAAGGCAATAAAAAGGGGGTCGACAAAGAGAGAGCGACAGAGATGTTGCTCTCTGTCAGGCTCTCTTGACCAGCCCCTCCATCATTGTGTTTCTAGTCTAGTCCAGAGGCCCATGCTGGTTGTTGCTGTCCACTTGTGCAACCAACACACGTTTAGCCATGGTGACACAGCTATGGTCGTCCGCAGCAAACAAATACCGTGTGTGAGTGTGTGTGTGTGTGTGTGTGTGTGTGTGTGTGTGTGTGTGTGTGTGTGTGTGTGTGTGTGTGTGTGTGTGTGTGTGTGTGCGCACGCGTGTGTGTCGGTGCATGAGATGTGTGTGCGGAAGTGAACATGGCAGAATTAATGGGCTGCTGAACTGCAACGCACTGTTTTCCTTCTGATGCGGACAGTGCGCCTTTAGCTCAGCTCAATGCTTGCCCTCTAGCAGGCAACACAGTACTTACAAACACAGTACTCACACACACACACACACACACACACAAAGGTTACCCAATGACACAACAAGTAAAGCTTAAACATTTAGGGAAGATGGCAGTGTGGTAGGGGCTGCTTGATGGACAGCTCCTTCTGTTAGCAAATGCTGGGAAGTGGTATATATTAGTTGAACCTGACGTCCTACACAATACACGTACATACATGTAGTGCCAAGTAGGGCCATAGGGGCCGATCACACCCAGACGCGTTGCTAGAATTGCGCCACCAGCAAAACCATTTATTTCCTATATGGCAACTCCTCTCTTGTGCCACACGTCACGTTTGTTGGAGTCGCACCGCTTGCCAATGTCACACTTTGCCCAGGCAGCCAATCAAATCAAGCAAGAGGCGGCTCTCTACCACTTCCTTCAGTAGATGTGGTAGGAACGGTGGGACAATAGCAATATATATATATATATACTTTTTTTTATTTTTAGATCCTTTCTTGTTGGGGTGGGCTGGGAAGGACAGCATTTTGTTTTTTTTATGTATGCAAGTGCACAAGAGAATGACAAACTAAATCTCGAATCTTGACACAACTCAGCGAAGAGATGGCAGTACTCACCATACTGTTTCCTTTTTATCGGTATCGTCATGAACCTAAAACCTCCTTTTTATTGGCTTCCCCCCCCCCCCCCCCCCCCCCCCCCATCCTCATCCAATAGCACAGCAACGGCAAGAGCTCGACATCTGCTTGAAGACATTTTTATCCATTCATTCCATCTGATCGCCCGGTAACATGCAGCCCCGCTCCACAGACGCACCACAGGCTGTTCTGCCCGACGCGCTTTGCCAAGGCGTTTTTGAAGCGGCCGAGCCTGTAGCGATGCATCTCGCTGTGATCGCCCGTAGCGATGCGTCTCACTGTGATCGCTGCCATAGTCAGTACACATCCTGCAGTGTGTGCAGTCTGTGTGTTTATATGCAGGAGCTGCACATGAACATGCAACAACAACAACAACAACAACACAGGGATACACGCAGCAGAAAAAAAAAAAAACATACACAGTAATAGCTTACATCAAATAGCTATGGAGGCAATAGAACAAGGCAGACAAAGACAGCATAATGAGTGGTGCTGCTAATGCGGGCGCCCCAGTGATGCGTACTACAAAGAAACACAGTCACTGAAGAGCGGCAACAAACAAAAGAAAGGATAGACTTGAGGTAAACTGAGGTTTACTTTAGGTGTTGTGATGGTCTCGAAGATTAGTAGAGATAAGTAGAGATAAGATCCATCAGTGAAGGTGTTGCTCATCTCATGGTTCCGATTGAAGACTTGCAGTCGAAGCCTACTTGTGTTGTAGAAATTATATTTATTTTTACGTTTCATACGTATTTTAGACATTCAAAAAGGTGTGTTTTCCGTCTTCATGTAAATTCAAACAACTGCTCTTCTCTGTCTCTCCCAGGGTGGAACAAGCGAGTGGACTACGAGCCCGGCACGGGCAGCAAACAGCTCTTTCCCAAGATGCATCTGGAGACGTGCGGGGGTCCTCTGTCCTCGGTGAGGACCACAGTGGAGCTCCAGACGAACCACATCGGGAAGGGCTGCGACCGCGAGACCTACTCGGAGAAATCCCTGCAGAAGCTCTGTGGTGAGCGCACACATCTCCCCTCCCCACACCGCAGTCCATTTTTCACATACCGACAAGCGTGCCCAGCGGAGTCCCCAGTCACACCGCCACCGCCACCATCGTCGGTGTCGGTGGCGGTGTGTGTGACCAGCCATAACAAGCAGCTTAGATTGCCATCTGCATTTCGGACGCGTCGTGCCCAATCAAATGATGGGAATCTGTGGACCTGCGGCTGGGTTATATGCGCGGGATATCTTAAGTACACAGCGAGATGCGCCGATCAAAGGACACGTCCCGCTCAGTCTGCGCCGCGGTAGGCAGAGCGGGCTGAATGAGTAGTAGAAGCTGCCAGTGGAAGTGTGGGTGGGATCCTGTGGTGGCTGGAGTGTTTGTAGATGTTTTGGTCTCTCTTCCCCAAACATCTGAAGCACCCAAGCATGCACGCCACGCTCCAGAGGCCCAACATAGCCCCATGCTAAATGAAGGTGCCGGTCAATGGCCAATGGCAACTTCAAGCTGTGGAGCTAATGATGTGACAGAGAGCAGGCGACAAATGCTCTGCCCCTCCCTCCCTCCCTCCTCTCGCTCTCTCTCTCTCTCTCTCTCTCTCTCTCTCTCTCTCTCTCTCTCTCTCTCTCTCTATCGGTGACTGATGAGACACTAAGCTAATGTGTTGATGCCCTGAGCATTTTCCCACACACACACACACACACACACACTCGGACTCATCGTCTTTGACTAAAGGACCAACAGGGCCTCCGGTTGAGCTCATCTGAATGCAGGGGAAAGACCCCCTCCCATGCAGCCTGCTTTCCCGGGTCTCCCCTGGCCATGCATGGTTTACCACTAAAGAGTCCGTTCCGAGGCCCCCATAATCAGTATCTGATCGCAAAACGAATAAATTGTAATTGCTTTCGTTAAAATCAATTCTAGATCATTTGCAAAGACGTCGGCCGACAGAGACAGCTGTCGCCAGGGGGAGGGAGGAAGGCGAGGGTGGTTGGGTTAAAGTTTATAAAAAAGTCAATTCGTATTTATTTGTTCACAGAATCTAATTACAGGGAGTCAAGTGTCGACACAGGTCCAGACGAAAGTCTTATTTTTTTTAGCGCTTTCTTTTCCATCACGTACGCTCCGTTGTTGCCTTGTCTCTGTGAAAGATGAGTCACCCACCCCAACCCCCCCCCCCCTTCCTCCTCACCATCACCTCCACTTAAAGTTTCATTTTGTCACGAATCGATATGCATATCCTCATTGCTCCTCACACCATTGATTGCATATTAGTCCCTGCCATCTGCTTTGCTCATGAGCAATCACTGTCAAGGTTAGGGCCTGCACCGTGTGTACCTACCCCTCGATTGTTATTGACACCTCTCTGTGTCTGTTTCGCTTCTTTTTCTTTTTTTCTTTGTTTTTGTTTTGTCCGTTCCCATGGTGACCATGAAGGGGCATCGTCAGGCAGCACCGACCTGCTGCCGGCGCCCGGCGCGTCCACCAACTGGACCGCCTCCCTGGTGACGGACAGCGGGCGCGACAGCGACCTGATCTTCCGCTTCGACGGGCGCCAGGCAGCCAAGGTCCCCGACTGGGTGGTCCCCCAGAACCTCACAGACCAGTTCACCATCGCCACCTGGATGAAGCACGGGCCCAGTCCGGGCCTGAGGGCTGAGAAGGAGACACTGCTCTGTAACTCAGACAAGACCGGTGAGAACCTAGACCCCGACAACACTGTGTCCCAAACCAAACCAACCCAGCAATAGTATTTAAAGTCGTCTTATTGTCAATGTTAATTCAATGGTAGCCTTAGTTAGTAGGCCTACTTACTGATGTATTGCAACACACACTCTCCGTTTTCCCCAAGTAATGTAACAGTGGCGCTGGGCCACCATGCTCCCTTTCCAGCGACACCATGTGCAATTTCTCAATTTCTTTTAATATTTGCAATATTTCCTAAAACCTATGGTGGCCTGAAGGTAAAGAAACAATGACATTTCAGAAAACACAACATTTCTGAAAACACAACGGGGCAATTGCTCTGTCAGTTAGCATTGCGTTAGCTGTGCTGCGGTTTAAAACCGTACTCCGGAAACCGGAGGTTTTGGAGTTTAACACGCAGCTGCGCACGAAGTTAAACCTGATTGCTGTGTACTGACCGACACAGGATCAGCTGATTCCTAGTTAAACTCGGGTTAAACCGGAAGTACTCTGATTTCTCGTTATACTCCAGCAGATGCAGTCTTAACTTAATGTTGGATGCATTTTGTGCTATAATTACCAACAAAAACTTAATGGGAATGTAAAGTGAACTATAATATAATAAAACGCAAATAATGTTGAAATATATTATGAAATAGTCTAGCCTACTTTTTGTGGAAATCTGAGTCTGGAATCTGAATCTGCCCTCACCTACGTCAATCAATCAATCGCGCCGCACCAGGGGGGCGCCCCCGTCAACAATCGCGCAGCACCCCCCCCCCCCCCCCACACCCCGTCAACAACCGCGCACCACGTAATGTTTATGGGATATATACCCCCCTGACACGATGAACATGTCTCGGATAGAGAACTATAACGAGCAGAAGTTATATTTATTGTACTGCATTCGAGGTGTTGTGGACACGGTGGAAGAGGAAAGACACCACCACCACGCTCCGAAGAAAGTCTGTTTGGGATGATCAGCAGAAGACCGAGCAGCGGCACGTTAAAAGAATGTATGGAAGCGCTTGAAAGTTGAAGCGCGTAATGCTATTGCTGAGCGGACGCACGACCGAGACCTGAGCCCCGCGAGCCGTTAAATATCACTGCTCATTCCAAGTCGACTATGTCCAATATTGTTATTGTACTGAAGGCCTATCCGGCGTAATAAGTGTAAATGTATCATACATTATTATTAATACTACTAATAATAATTAATAAAACTAATTCTGTGTGTGTCGGTTATAATGGAGCCTTGTTTCATCCTGCAAACTGGTTTAGTCTCCTCTAAAACCATGTCCGTTTCGAGACTAGACTAACACGCACAAAATACGCCCTCTAGTGTCTGAAGTGAATTTCTCTGAAGACACAGCAATTGAGATCAAGGTGAAACGCAGCTGCAGGTTAAACCACAGGTACATACGACACAGCAATGGAGCTTAAGACGTCACATGACTTCTTGCGTCACCGACGAGTTTAAAACCGTGTTAAACTCTAAAAAGTGGCTAACGTAGCGACAGAGCAATTGCCCCAACATTTCACAAAACACAACGGCATTTCTGAAAACATATTTCACAAAACACAACAACATTTCTGAAAAAACACAACATTTTACAAAACACAACAACATTTCACAAAATACGACATATCAGATTATAGATTACGAAAAAAGTGGGACCACACTTTGTTTGTGATTGGACAGAACCCAAGTCCCTGGCGATAGTTGAATGTAATTTCCTGTTTCTATTGTGTACTACTCTCAGCAGTGTCCTTGCAGAAATTTTAACAGAGTTTGAAAGGATTGAAGAGGAGACTGAAATCATAAGGGAATATTTTAATAGGGGACATTCATATGATGTAATTCTTGATAACATATCATTTCAACATATCATGACATTAAAATGTCTCGTAACCCTGAAAGCACACTTGAAAGAATTAGGACTGAGGAGACGGGGCGGCTACTCTTCAACAAATGATGGCCTCTGTGTTAAAAGGATAATGCGAATGCTTCGTGAACTGAACCCCCGCCCAACCCCCCACCTAATTCTTTCAAGCGTGCTTTCAGGGTTACGAGACATTTTAATGTCATGATATGTTGAAAGCATATTGAGAATTACATCATATGAATGTCCCCTGTTAAAATATTCCCTTATGATTTCAATCTCCTCTTCCATCCTTAAACATTTGCGCAAGGACACTGCTGAGATTAGTACACAATAGAAACAGGAAATGACATTGAACTCTTGCCACTTACATTCTGTCTAATCACAAACACATGTCTCACCTTTTCCGTAATCTGTAATCTGAAATGTTGTGTTTTGTAAAATGTTGTTGTGTTTTGTGAAATTTTGTTGCGTTTTGTGAAACGTTGTGTTTTTTTAAATGTTGTGTTTTGTGGAATGTTGTTGTGTTTTGTGAAATGGCGTTGTGTGTTGTGAAATATTGTTTTTTCAGAAATGTCGTGTTTTGAGAAATGTCTTTGTGTTTTGTGAAATGTCGTGTTTTCTGAAATGTCGCTGTGTTTTGATACTTTTTTGTTCATAATAACTGTTCAAAAAGCAGGGCTCCAGAGCATCAGTGAAAAAGTTTACAAGTATGGGAGTATTTCCTATTATCACAAAACAAAAATGGTGGTTTGTACATTGTGTAAAGTTTCAATTCGCCCTTCTGGATGATGGAACACTGTCTATTCATATTATGTTTGTTAAATCACCAATCACCTCTTCTGCCTCTTGGCCTTGTTTAAATATTAAATAGGCCCGTTTAATAACAGCGGTATTCATTATTAAAACTACAATTGTTCATTTGCGTTCTCTCATTGATCATGTTGGGTTTTGCACCTGCCAGAGTGGGAGCATCGGAAGACCTCTCTAATGAAAGTAATTATAAAATCTTAAAATGTTGAAACCCGACTTGAAATTCAAGCCTGACCTGGATCCGACTAGCATATGAAAATCATGTCCGAACTAACCTGTTGGGTTCAAACAACCATCTCCAGCTCGACAAGAGAATGAGTACTCACTCATACGAACTCCTGGGAATGGTCTAGGGATCAGAACAGATCAGGACAGTCTGCACCCTATCAGCACGTCTAGGTCTAATGCCAAGAGGCCTTAATGCCTACACCTATCTTAATAACCAACGTCTTTATTCCCTGTGTAAATGGCTTTTGATAAAAATGTGTATCCGCTGAAATGAGCCCCCTGGTGTCTCTCCACAGAGATGAACCGCCACCACTACTCCCTGTACGTCCACAACTGCAGACTGGTGCTCCTGCTGCGCCGAGACTTCACCCAGGTGGACACCTTCAGACCGGCCGAGTTCCACTGGAAGCTGGAGCAGGTGGGTGTGTGTCGTGAGAATGGCGACATCTTTGAATTCATTCATTCATTCATTGAATTCAATTCCGATTGGTGTTTGTCTGTCTGTGTCTGTGTGTGTCTGTGTGTGCATTTGACCCCTGCACTTATGTATGCATCACCATAGTTTCAAAGGCATATCTGGCGATACTGTCCACCGAGAGTGACTCCCTAGCTGTCACTTTATTGGAAGTGTGAGTAGTGGGTGAGTCGTCATCTGTTTGTCATTAAATGCATCGCTATGCTGCTCAACCTACTGTACATACGCTATTGGCCGTAGGAGGCTGTATGGAGATCTAGAGATCTTGAGAAGCGGAGCTCTGTATTTTGTTCAGGAATAGTGTTGATTGATGGTTGGTGTTTGAATTGAAAATGTGAAGCATTTAGATGCTGTAGCTCATTATGCTGTTTGTACACCTATCCTTGAGCATCTGTGTATACACTCCGGTGTTGTGTGTGTGTGTGGGTGTGGGTGTGCGTGTGTGCGTGTGCATGTGTATGCGTGTGTGTGGGATGCAGTGTTGGTCATCTTACTTAAAAAAAGTAATTAGTTACAGTTACAAATCACTCCTCCCAAAAAGTAATTGAGTTAGTAATTCAGTTACCTAATTGTAAGAGGAATTAGTTACTCAGCAAAGTAACTGTGGCGTTATTTTTCATGTTCTATACCCTATTACATTCGATAACATCTTTAACGTCAAAGGTGTTTATATTAACTGATTGAAGAATGAAAACACTATATACAGTATTTTAGAACATTTGGTATTTATTTGAACTCAATATATTGCAGCCTGTTAAGCCATAGAGAGAGATCTCTATGGCTCTGTGCAGCAGATGTGAAAACACCTTGCGCTTCATTCAACCAAATTGTAGTAATGCTAGGGTGACCATTTATGAGTTGTTGAAAAGGAGGACACCTCTAACGCCGTTATTACCAACACTGGTGGGATGTCAGAAGAGTCAGTACACTCATGCACAGTGCCTTCACGCATACCTGCTACACCCAAAGTGTGTGCATGTGTGTACTTTGGCGACACTACTCTAACAGTTTGGTAGATAACTAGGCGTGTGTATAGGTACGCGCTGTTAGTGGAGCGCATGTTTGCGTTTGGTGCGCTGCAGCAACGCCTAACAAGCCTAACACGCCAACACACCAAACACACCAACTATGCCAACACGTGTGTTGGCGTGCTCTCCACTCACAACGCATACAATCTACCAAACTGTTAGTGAAGTGTTGAGTTGGCGTTTGATACAGCTTACTGAAGTACACGTATACATGCACTTTAGGTGTAGCGTATGTTACGTGGGCGCATCCTGTCAATGTGTGTGAATGCCACATCTAAATGAAAGGAACCAATGTCACATGTGTGTAACGCCTGTGTCTCCATTGTGAGTCAATGTAAATTGTTGTTTGTAAATTGAGTTTAGAGGTTTCATTATATTTTACACGTCCTAAGTAGGTGCTTAAGTGAAGCGTTAGTAGAAGTTAGTAGCCTGAATCGTCTAACACCGCATAGCGTGTGTCCGTGTGCATGCGCACGCACACACGTGTGCGTGTGTACATGTCTGCGTGGGTCGCCTGGAGTCTAAAGACAGAGGAATCTGTCTTCAGGGTCAGACGGGGCACTCTCCACTGTCAGACCGCCACACTCCACTGGCGAGGGCGTCTGATTGGTGGAGAGCGGTGTGCAGCTGAGCCCGTGGGCAGAGGGCTAGAACCTACGGCTAATTTGATCCTCCAGATCACTGAACTCGATTGGAGGAGAACATAAGGGGTCCTACCTAACCTAACTCCTGATTGCGCAAATGCGTCACAGTTTCACAGCATCGCTTTCTTTCCTTCTTTGCTTCTTCTTTACTTCAAGGAGTGAGAGGTAGTACTGGGTTAACTGGCTCTGCTCTCGTTTCAGACTTTTCTAGTGCTGCACACTCTATTTCACTTGCTCTACGCTCCTGCTATGTAAGAGACTTTATGGGTCTCTGTTTTAACTATCGTTGGGACCTCAACTGTTCATTCAAATTAAAATCGCCATCTTAAATAATGCAATAATGGGATCAAACTTTGCCCAAAACCACATTTAGAGAAAATATACTCGACTATTACCTCTTTGGTTCATTCCGCCTCTGTCTTTTTCTCTCTCACCCACTGTCTCTCTTTCTATTGTAGTGTGATTAAGTGTCCTAAACTGATCTGAATGTACTTTTGATTATTTTTCTCGAATGGAGCACCACTTCCATTAGGAAGAATATAACTAATATTGGATATTAGATTATTATCAACAACGAGCACTTCCTCCTTTGATTACAATTAAATGTATTGACACAAATAATAGGGATGTGATTAACATAAATGATGGGAGTAAACAAACACAAACAAGACAACAAAAACCAAAGTTTAACAAAACACAAAACCTAAAGAATTAAACGTAAATCTGCTAAACCCAAACTTGATTGCTGTATCAAACTCTAATTAGATAATTTCCCTAACCCATAAACTAAGTGTGCATGAGAGACAAGGAATGACGGTTTAGTTGGTGACGCCCTCAATGGTCTGGTCAGCCACGTGAAGACTTTCAACTGGTGGATTCTCAGGATGGACGGGGTCTACTCTGTGCTCTCCAGCCTCAGTGGGGATCTCGTCAGACCGGTACCATGTCTTTGGTAGGTTCGTTCGATCAGGCTAGCAAGTTGTCGCCACCGGGAACAAAATGCAGTCGTCTCTTGGCACAGACTTCGAGTAAGGATTCAGCGTCTCCGGTAAACCGGCATCTCGCGAGGATTGTGTAATTTGGTAAACTTATGAACTAGCGAACATCGTTGTCCGAAGTTCCCGTTGGCGGGTCGATTCGCATTGACCGCGCATTCTAGGAGCTACTTAAACTGTCTAATTACTTGAATTATACAACAGGTAGTTCCGACCAAGCAATCTGATTGTTCAACTAGACTTTTAGACTGTGCTCAAATCAGCATAACAGCACACCTAGCCGTGCTGCCTGATCACTATAAACATTACTCCGCCATTGATTAAAACTATACATATTTCCAAGGCAACATTGTAACTGCCACAGGATTATCGGTTGAACCCCACTCTGGCCAGGAGGGGTGACCCAGATGCAGAGAGACAAAGGGTAATGTACAAAATGCCATAAAGGCACCATAATGTTTCAAATAGGATTAAAAGAAACTTCATTCAGATTCATTATATTTTCTTTTCCTTCCGCATCTCAGTAATGCATGGAAGAGGGGTCTGGAAGATAACCCTGTCCCCTATGGTGTATGGTCTTGAATGTGTCTTGCTGTTTAATTAATTGCTTTGGGGGTCCATTTGGTTAGCTTAGTTAACAAAGTTCATCTCAGTGACGGCAGGATGTGTGGGTTAGGGTATGCTTGGGAGTGTTCGGTGGGATATATACCACTTACATTTACATTTACATTTAGGGCATTTAGCAGACGCTTTTGTCCAAAGCGACTTACAATAAGTACATTTGTTAGAAGAAAGTGCAACAGTAAATCGCTATCGGTAGAGTAAGGATTTCACAAGAACGAGTTTCAGGCACACCTAATTGCTTTTTTTTTATTAGTGGGAGGGGGAGGGGTAGTAGAGGAAGGATGCTAAGCGGGGTCCAGGTGAACTCTGAACTGGTGGGTCTTGAGTCTCTTGCGGAAGCAGGTGATCGACTCTGCAGTCCTCACGTCAGCAGGGAGGTCGTTCCACCATAGCGGCGCCAAGACAGAGAAGAGTTGTGACTTGCTTTCAGGGATGGCGGTACCAGCCGGCCTGCCAAGGTAGCTGTGCGGAGGGCTGTAGCCGGGGTGTGGGGTCTGACTAGTGCTTGGAGGTGGGTCGGGGAGGTTCCGTTGACAGCCTCGTAGGTCAGTACTATCGTCTTGAAGAGCTGCTACAGGGGAGCCAGTGGAGGTCGCGGAAGAGAGGGGTCATGTGGGAGAACTTCGGCAGGTTGTACACGAGTCGTGCTACTTTAGTCATTCTGGATGCGCTGCAAAGGCTTGATCACAGAGGCAGGGAGTCCAGCCAGGAGTGAGTTGCAGTAGTTGAGGCGGGAGATGACGAGTGCTTGGACCAAGAGCTGCGCTGCTTCCCTCGTGAGGAAGGGTTGGATCCAGCAGATGTTGTATAGATCAAATCTGCAGCGGTCACCGCAGTGATGTTGGCTGTGCAGCCCAGTTGGTCATCCAGTATGACACCGAGATTCCTCGCAGTTGGTAAAGAACCCACCACAGCATCCTCAACAGTTACCACCAGTAGGTCCATGTGAGGGCAGTCCTTACCCGGCAAGAAGAGGAGCTCAGTCTTGTTGAGTTTGAGCTTCCGGTGGTGCGCAGACATCCAGGTGCTGATGTCTGCCTGACAATTTGAGATGCGAGTTGCAATCAGGCTGTCAGAGGAGGGGAAAGAGAGGAATAGTGTCATCTGCGTAGCAGTGAAAGGAGAAACCATGCAAAGTGATTACAGAGCCAAAGATCTAGCGTATGGGGAGAACAGAAGCGGTCCTAATAATGAGCCTTGAGGGACGCCGGTGTCAACGGAGCAGGGTTCGGACAGGGAGCCATTCCATGTGATGCTGGTAGATGCGGTTCGTCAGGTAGGATGTGAACCAGGATAGCGCAGATTCAGCGATGCCGAGTTCTGCGTGGGTAGCGAGGAGTATCTGGTGGTTCATGGTATTGAATGCCACAGACAGGTCGAGGAGAATGAGAACCGATGAGAGGGACGAGGCTCTGGCGGCAGGGAGGGACTCTGTCACCGTGAGGAGGGCTGTCACGGTAGAGTGTGCAGTCTTGAAACCTGACCGATGAGGATCAAGCAGGTTGTTATGTGAGAGATAGGAGGACAGTTGGTTAGAGATGGCACGTTCCAGAGTTTTAGAAAGGAACCTGGTAGGACCACTTTGGCGAGATGAGGAGTCCTTCCCCCCTCCTCGTCCCGATGGTCTAGGGGTGTGTGAAAACAAGTAAGTGGAGGACCGGGTAGCCGTGGTGGCCGTGTTTTCAGAGGTGATCCAAGTCTCAGTGAGGGCCAGGAAGTGAAGAGTCTGGAAGGAGGCATAGGTGGAGATGGAGTCCGCCTTCTTGACAGCCGATTGGCAGTTCCACAGTCCCCCCAGCACTTCAAGGTCTGTGTAGGCAGAGAGCGGTGGGTATCGCAGGTTAAAAGGGGTGCAGCACCGGGAAGGTGGCATTGTTTCCTGTAGGATGTCAGTCTAACAGTGATGGAGGTAAGGCACATGGTTATGATGAGCGAAAGGAGATGAGGTTTCTAGGCTTCCTCAAGGGACTCCCGCAGAGACACTCCCTATGTCTTCGTTCGCAGGGGCCTGAAGCTACCACTGACACTAACTATGAATAGTCCTTAAGTAAAGAGATGCTGCTAATGCAGTCCTAGCTTTGCCCCACAATCAACTCTATTGAATACACCTGAGTAGCCCAAACTGGCTGAATTGCCTGCTTAGCAGCAAAAAGCACTTATCAGGCCCAGATCAGTGAATGACCCTGGACCAGTATGTACTCCAAAGCAGCGCAGCATGGTACGGCTACAATGTATTATTATTACTATTATTATCATCCCTACAAGATCCCCCAGTGCATATGTCTCTCTCTCTCTCTCTCTCTCTCTCTCTCTCTCTCTCTCTCTCTCATTGTTCTGCATCCCTAGCGTTCCCCACTCTGCTCCTCTCAGTGTGTCGTTATCGCACCAGTCCAGTTCATTTCAGTGGAATAACCAATAGGGGCTCCACACAACAAGCTGCTACACACAGGCAACAATAAGGGGAGACAAGGATCCTCCGAGATGTAGCCGTCTACCACTAAAAGTGATTATGCTATCGGTAAGGACAGACAATCGGCTGCCTGCTAGGTTGCTATGACATTATTCAAAACATTAAGCGAAGGTCTGGTATATTGGACCATGCTTTTAGTGCGTGTGTGTATGTGTGTGTGTGTATACAAGAGCGTGTGTGTGTGTGTGTGTGTGTGTGTGTGTGTGTGCGTGTGGGTGTGTGTGCGTGTGTCTGTGTGTGTATGTGTACTTGTGTGTGTGTGTGTGTGTGTGTGCGTGTGTATGTGCACGCGTGCACACACACACAAACACACACATTTCATGTTCATTGTTGGCAGTGAAAGCAGGGCTTAATTATTTTGCATTGCTTGTTTTCTATTCATCAAAGTGTGAGATTTAACGAGAGAAATCTCGTCACATGGGAGTGCATGTTGATGCTGAAAGGATTGTATTTGAGTGAGCTCACACAAAAAAGTCTGACAAGCCATTGTACTTAGAAATAGTCTTCAGTGCGCAGGGCGTTTCGAAGCTTAGCGAACAAAAGCCACCCACACACTGCAGTGAATTACTCAAAGGCACGGGTCCAAAAGTGTATTTATAATGTTAAACAGCTCCATGGTAACGGCACAACAGCAATATAAAGATTTATGATCTTGTCAGTCTGATGCTCGGAAGATCGCGGTATAGTTTTTGACCTGATAAGCCCCCTTGTAAGCTTAAGCACTGTTATCTGTTATCATTTTATATGTTATATTTACCAAGCCAAGACACACAATCTGCATCCTTGTTTACCGGAAATTACAATTTTTTTTTTTACTTGTGTAAAAAGAGTGAAGTTGGTTAAAAAAATATTAAAAAATGATTTCATCTCCAGTCTGGAAGAACAGAAAGACCTGTGGCAAAGGTTTAAAAATCAATAAAATTACCTCCGGCAAGCCAAGCACCAACAACAAAAAGTCTGAAGGTCTGAACTAGAAAAGCTACCCGGGATAATAGAGATTCAGTTCATGTTTCCACTGGGAGTGTAAATTGAAGTGAAATTGTCACCTCAGGTAAAGAACCTCTTTTAGGAAAGCTGAGTTTTTTTCTCCAGCAAACAGTTGACAATCTGACATCCTCCATTGCTGAGAGAGGTCAGAGGTGTATGACAATACAATCAGAGGCAGGCAGAGGCCTTGATGATAGTAATTGGGGCGAGTGTCAATGTCAATTATTTATTTTCCTGTTCTGCTACTTCATCGGCACGTGTTTGTGCATGTGTCTGTGTGTGTGTGTTTAATGGTACAAAAAATATATACATCTAATGATGAAAGATGTGAAGTCACTTTTTATTAGTAATGACAGATGAAATATAATGAAATTAATGAAAATTATGAAAAAAAACAGAAGTAGGTCTATAGGCCTACCAATGGTCATTCTGGACAATGAGATATTTGCGAGAAGACAAGGGTCAATTATGTAATGAATACAAAATATCAAATACAATATAAAAAATAAAAAAAGTATCAACATGAAATATAAAATACAGAGAGAGGGTCATGAATTATAGCATCATCCCGGTCTACCGCAACACAATTTATGTCCTATTACCTCCTATGAGCTGTGTACGATAGTCCCCGGAGCGAAAGAATAAGGAAATGACAAGAACAACAACAACAGAGACAATGAGAATGAAAATGTAGTTTTTTGACGAATAATTTGACAAAGCAATATCCAAAACATGTAACGGAAACAAATATCCCTCCCTCATGAAGTCCCTCCCGCGCTCTCGCCTCTCACCGCTAAACCCATGTAACTGAAAGTCCTGCACTCACTCTCGCCAATAAAGCTCATTTGGAGCAACCCAGTCCAGGCGGCCGGTCATGAGATGAGAGCGCCTTGGGAGAAGAGGTTAGTAGGTGATCAATGTGATCAATGCTAATTGCAGCCTGATGGCCTGCAGGGTTGGTGAGTCTAGTCAGTGCAACATGGTGCAGTGGAATTATGTTTTCCATGCATCCTCACATATATCCTACATAAACATAAAAGTGCAAAACTAAATTACAAAAATGGATTCTATAAATAAATAAAATACAAATAATAAAACCAAAACCTAGGACAAAAAAAATAATACAAATAAATTTTAAAAATGTGTGTTCATTTAAAGTAATAATTTACTCTAAAAATAAATGTCTATCAATTCTGGGTTGCATCCAATATGTGTGAAAAAAAACGTTGAGTAAACAACTGAATGTAACGCTCTGACATCACCAACATTTCCAGAGCTTGAAGATAGGATTTAACATGGAAGCCCTTTGCTGTAAGTCACTGCAAATGATCTGCACTGTCAAATACAGCGTAAACCAAACGATAAATAGCCACACTTGTCTACAACGTGGTAAATAGTCATAATAAACGCTCTTTCCTATTCAATTAAGCTCAAAGAAGACAGTGACACGATTTCTCAAGCTACCGTTTCCTACATTGCCCATAAGCCGCTGTGCGGCTCAGTCCCACCTTCATTCGGAACAGTTGACAGCTGCTGGCTGGTGATTCCTTGTTAGAAACATCGACAGCAGCAGATGGCATATCATCTCACCAGTTTGAGCCGGTTTATACAGCCAAACCCTAGACATACGATGGAGGCCCCGGGATTGAGGAGAGCGGTGCATTTTGGGATTTAGAAATCGTAGGAGAAGCCAATAGGGAGATAGATTCAATAATGATTGCTAAACATTGTAGAATATAATAGTCATAATCTATTATTACCCGTCATTTTATAGGTAAGACATATTTAACAGCATTTAATTTTCATTCATTAGGTTTTGCGTGGCTTTGCCTCAGACAGACGACTTCTCGTGGGTGTTTTAATGTTGTTCTGAAGGCTGAACCTTCGCTCCGGTGCCGCACTGGAGACTGGCATCACCAGCGCCACTTCAGCCACAGTTTTGAAGACGGGGAACATTTCTCCCAGGGAAGTGGACAGAAGTCGGCAAGACTCTCTGAACTTGGGATTTCCTGAGCCTGCAAGCACTCGCTTCACCGGGAGGAAATCCTGCAGCATGCGCTCCTTCTGGCGCAGCAGCACCCCTCTAATCCGTCAAAATGACAGACGGCTGTCAAATTTCTCCTTCATTGTTAAAATAATTCAGTCAATGACAGAACATATTCGGTTTACGCGACCACTGGCTCCACCATCCACTGTCTCCACCACCACCATCTAGATCAAACACACACACTGTGTCGGATACAAAACATGAAACAAGAAATCTATCTTTCAGTCTTTGTTTAAATATTTATCATTTACATTAACATTGCTACGACTCATATTGCATATATGGTATTTTTCCAGTATAGATTTTTTCTAGTTCTCCTCTCTTATTTTCTACCTCCATTTCATTTGTAAAACTGTAGTTTCTGCTGTGACAATTTTATTCGGGATGAAAAAAGTATCCTCTTATCTTATCTTTACTGAGTCACCTGTTCCAGATGGTCTTCCCCTCGCGGTGAGGAGGAGTCTGGATAGGGGAAGGAACTGGGCATGATCCGGGCGTGTGTATTTGTGTGTGTGTGTGTGTGTGTGTGTGTGTGTGTGTGTGTGTGTGTGTGTGTTTGTGTGTGTGTGTGTGTGTGTGTGTGCGTGCACGTGTGTGTGTGCCTAGGTGAGTACACATACAGTAGTTATGTGTGTACTGTGTTGTATTGTATGTCTGGAGTGTCTTTGCACCGAGTTGTTTTCAAAGGTGATAGAAGTACTACATACAGTGTAGGTTGGTGTGCAAGCGGTTTAAATGTAGAAATGTTCAAATAAATATCTCAGGGGACTCTAGTGCTGTCCCATCTGTCAGCTGGTGCTTGATCAGCTGTCCATGCTTCCCAGTATGTGAAATCTAGAGTAACAAGTCTGGTTTTGTTTGTTTGGTGAGTTGAACATCTAAATGTCATTTTCAAATGTACTGAGAAAAGTAAAAAATGGTACGTGTAAAAAACCAACTCAAAAAACAACTGCAAAATAGAGAAACATATAAATCATGTTTTCTATCTTTGGTTATTATTTATAAGGTATTACATTAAGAAAATTATGCAACTTGATTAAAATCACACCAATGCAAACAGGTCTGTTTGTAATACCTCTTTTAGTGGTCAGCAATACATCATTTCTGTTTCTCCAATTATTGTTTCTCCAAATTGTTGATTTAATAATGCTTAATGCTTATTGGTCAAGGCAGAATGACAAGGGAGGCTCATGTCCATCCAAACGAGCAAAGGCTGGGTAAAAGAAAAACAAAGAATAGCAATGAATCCAGTGTTTGATCGATAACACAAAGTGAACGGAAGAATAACACAAGATATGATGAGATATGATGATATGATAAGAAATAACATGCATGTAATTATATAACTGCATATCTTATTCCTCAAAGGAAAGGAAGTTTTTATTTCCACATTCATTTACTTCTTCTGTATGCCTTTCACGCAGTCACTTTCAATATGCTGTTGACAAAACAAACGTCTCCTTAGCACAATCTAAATAGTTGAGCATCTGGCATGCTATATTTGCTGATGGAGTGCAGTTGATCATCTGTAAACAGGATATTCCCAGTTAGCGACACTATGTATGTTTAGAGACATCGCATCCTTGTGTGGCTGGCAGGGAACAGTCTGCTCATTTCATTCTGTGTAAGAGACAGCACGAGAGAATACAGCGCTTGTAATGCAAAAAAAAACAACAACGTGTGAGTGAAAGGCGAAGGAAACCTCGTGTGTGCAGACATGCAAACAAACAGTCACGTGTGTTGCCTCCCATCCATCCGCTCTTCGAAGGTTCAGATCTAAGATCTAATCACTAAGACACACATCGGCCATTACCAGGAGGCCAAATAACCGCCCCCCCCTGGCATCTACATTCTCTTTTCTATGTCCTCTAGTTGAGCAAGCCGCTGTGATCCAACACGGCGGCAGTACGCCGACTTGGCTGTTTCAGCTGAACAGTGTACAGACAACCCACATGACACCTGTGATGCACCAGATTCACTGCAAAGTCTCTGACCTCTCTCTCTCTCTCTCTCTCTCTCTCTCTTGCTTCCTCTCCCTCGCTCTCTTACTCCATTGTCTCTCTGTCACACACACACACACATACGCATGCACACACACATGCACGCATGCACACACACACATACACATTTTTGTCCCGCCTCTTGGGAGGGGTTGTGTTGAATGATAGATGGCTCTTACTAAGGAGCCGACTAAATTTAGAGCACCACTGCACCAAGTGGTGCAGCACAGTGTGTGTGTGTGTAGTGTGCACATAAACACACACTCATGCACTAACACACAGACGCACATACACACACACACACACACACACACACACACACACACACACTTGGGATGGGTCTCCACGGTTGTCTTTTTGAGGTACTGTCTCATAGATTCGTGTTTCATTAGCTTTGTACTATTCTCTTTCCACCTGAGACTTGATTTAAGCGCATTCTCTTTCTCTCTCTCTCTCTCTCTCTCTCTCTCTCTTGCTTTCTCTCTGTCTCTCTTCTGTTACATTATTAATGTCCTCTTAAGCTGTTAGCGCTCCTGTCCAGTGGCCCAATACGTGTGTGTGGGTGGGAGGGTCTGTTGCATGCAGGCCTGTGTGTGTATGAGGCTGTGAGGTGTGTGTGTGTGTGTGTGTGTGTGTGTGTGTGTGTGTGTGCGTGTGCGTGTGCGTGTGTGTGCTCATGTGTGCACGTGTGCACACATTTGCAAGTACTATACATCTGGAGGTTTACCTAGATTATGGGCTCAGCAGAGCGTAGCGGAGAGCTGGGCTGGTCACCCACATTCTGACACCCAGAGGATCCTGTTGGACTCCATTCAGCAGCTGTTTGTGTGTTTTGGCCACGTATTCATGAACAAAGAAAAATAAGCTGAAAAATCATGTACCTCTGTACCCTGCACCGATGTCCCCTGTAACACCAACCCCCCCCCCCCCCCACACACACACACACACACACACACACATAAGCACAAAGATCACATAGACACACACACACACACACACACACACACACATACACATACACAAAGTGTAGGTTCACTACAGAGCAGCAGAGACATCACTGGATTTGGCTATTGATCAGCAGCCATGCAAATAGCCTTGTTTGTATTCAGCTGCAGAGCTTTATTGACAGTGGGGAAATCCATAATTGCAACAGCACAAAAAAAGACGAAAGAGAAGAGGGAAAACAAGAGAAAGAAGAGGGGGAAAAAAAGGTGAAAAGATGGGTTAGGGTGGAAGCCACCAGGGAGAGCGAGAGTGACAGACAAAGCAGATGAGAGAGAGAGAGAGAGAGAGAGAGAGAGAGAGAGAGAGAGAGAGAGAGAGAGAGAGAGAGAGAGAAGGGATGTATGCCAATATCTATGGAGAGAAATGGCGATCTAGCCGGACAGCATTGATGTTTCGTTGTCCACCTTCCAAATCTTGGGACACGAGACTTCCCGCTGCTGGCACCAGGCCAAGCACACTGTGTAAGACGTTACCTGATCTTTAATGAGAAACACAAAATACACTCACACACATGCACATAATTCGCCCACTCATACACACTGTCGTGCCCACAGCTAAATGCAAATACACCCAGCAATGCACTATTCACACACACACACACACACACACACATATATACACACACATATAAACACACACATATTTACACACTCAATCAACGGAGGTGAGGTCAGTAAAGCACCGGCAAGGTGTATACACTCAATAATAAAACAGAGCGTGCTAAGGTCATAAAAACAGGTCCAGACTGACAGTTGCAGTTGTGCAGACAGACTCTCGGCCTGGGAGAGAAACAGAGAGATGGATAGACGTGTAGATGGATTGCGGATGGATGAATAGATGGAGCTACCCAGATAGATGTAGATAGAGAGATAGTTATCTAGAGAGATGGATATCCTCCAACTGCATTTCATTACATATACTGCTTTGTGGCTTCTGTCCCTCATCCCTGGGTGACAGCCTCTCTTCTTTATGGGGTCCACCGGTAAGTCTTGGATATAGGGTAATGGCCACTAGAGAGACCACTAAAATCACACAGCAGAGGGGCAATGGATGTGTGTGTGTTGTGTGTGTGTGTGTGTGTGTGTGTGTGCGTGTGCATGAGATAATGCTCGTGTGCACATACATGCGTGTGTACGGGCCTGCAGGTTATTTTACATTCTGACAGTGAGTTAGGGTGTAAATATTTGTTCTGGGAGGGATATTGAGTTGGTTGTGTGTGTGTGTGTGTGTGTGTGTGTGTTTAACGTCGTTGTTGTGCTTTGGTCTCAGTTCATTTGCCTCTAAGAGGGGTTGGCGGAGGTAAATTGAAAAAAAAGAAAAGAAAAGGCAGGGTAAAAAGAAAGCGGCAGCGATGTACATGCCGCTCCTGCTCGCCATTCATCACGTTAACCTTCGCTGTTAACAAGTCAGTGAACCTACCTACAAATCTTTCCCAAAATCCCTCCGTCTCTCTCTCTCTCTCTCTCTTTCTATCGGCCTATCTCTGCTCTCTCTCTCTCTGCTCTCCTTCTGCTCTGTTTCTGCCCATTTGTCTTCCCTATGTGTCAGAGAGCGTCCACCTTCTCTAGCCAGGCTTCTCCTCCTACCCAAACTGTTGTTTTGTTACATGGAGTTTCCAAGTTTACAAAATGGCCCGTTTGTTTGTGTTCCTGTAGTCCTGCCGTCACTACTCATAACTATGATTTATGCTGCCGGTCTTCGCCGTAAAACCCACACCGTTGTTGTTGTTGTTGTTGTTGTCGTTGTGGTGCTGGAAGAAGAATCTAAGCAGGGAAGCCACTTTATAAGTCACCGGAACGAGTACTGATCCACCAGAAATAGACACAAAGTGAAATGCAATTTGATGCTACAAAGGGTACACGAATACCCGACCACTGGAAACCCTAATCCAGGACTGAGAGGCTCTTTGACCTCGGAGAGTTGTGATTAGCCTGGCCTGGTGGTGGAGACGCGGTGCCAAGTCATTTTCTGAGAGACTTGGCACCGCTTCTCTTCGCGTCTTCTTCTTCTTCTTCTTCTTCTTCTTCTTCTTCTTCTTCTTCTTCTTCTTCTTCTTCTTCTTCTTCTTCTTCTTCTTTTGTGTGTCCTGCGCACACGCACGCGCACATGTCAACCAGCTGGAAATCACACGGCCGTTTACAACCTCCCAAGACATTACAACCTGTAAATGCTCAAACTCGGAGAATGGAGAGAGTGGAGACGGACGGACAGACGGACGGACAGATGGATGGAGGGTTAAGGAAGGGTGTGGAGAGTGATAGTGAGTGTGGCGGAGCGGAGGAATATATCGGCCATAGGAGTACAGCTGGGCCACGGTGTCGCCGGGAACTCTGGGTAATCGAGAGCAACCGGGTGATGGATGAGGGAGAGAGGCGTCCGTGATGTTTTTTTTTTGTTTAGTTTTGTTTTGTTCTGTCCTGCACAGCAGACTGTCTGTTGTGTCTGCTGTTCGCCCTCTCTCCCTCTCCGTAACTTCCTCTGGCTGTTGTTTTTGTTGCTGGTGTTTTGCCGGTCCAGTGGTGTGGACCCGAGGTGCCTTGTTAGGTTTTTTCTGTTCTGTTTGCCGGACGAATGTTTTTGGTTCTTCTTATGTCAGGTGTGTCTGCTCCCCTTGACCTGAGCACCTCTTGTTATTGTCTGCCCTCTTTCTCTCTCACAGCAGACACACCACAACCCCCCCCCCCCCCCCCCCCCCCCCCCCGCCCCCCAAAAAATACTTCATAACGGTCCGCGTCCGGCTCCAGCTCCACAGTGTGAGACTTTCCCATGAGATCATTTACATTTACATTTAGGGCATCAAGCAGACGCTTTTGTCCAAAGCGACTTACAATAAGAACATTTGTCAGAAGAAAGATATACAACAATATATCGCTGTCGGTACAGTAAGGATGTCACTAGAACAAGTTTCAAGCACTCATAATTGCTAAGTCAACCCATTGTTAGGGTAGATTAGAGAGAAAAAGCTAAGAAGAAGAAAGCACTGTGTTATACCCACATCCCATCTCTCATCCACCGCTCCCTCCCCAGCCACACACGTCTTGCGGTGGTCCACTAATGAACGGCGTCTGGCACGGCCTCCACTGGGTGGAACTAATGCACAGTCCGGACCGGTCTTGTGGGTGGTACCCGGATGTTGGCTATCAAGCTCCATAGGATCTGTAGAGACCCTCTTCACACACTCATCATTGTATTTAGAGTGTATATTACCGTGATGTGAAGCGCTAACTCCTCCTATTCACTTGACTACCCAAAAAGACCACCTTTTTTGCTGATTCCGATTAGCTCTGCGCTCTTGGTTGTGTAGCACTTGCATTTTTGTAGTTGCTCCAAAATTGATTGTATGGCCGGATTATCATCAGCCCCAGCTGTCGCCACAACTGTCAACATTGGGATTTGAGAAAAAAGGGTGAGAAAAGGGTAAAATACGGGAGAATCCCTGGCGGCCTGTTGCCGGTCACTTTGGATCACAGAAATATTAAATGAATATTAAAAAGTACAGCGGATTACCGCTGCTTCTGCTCTCGTATTTCCTCTAGTAGCACCTCTTCTTCTTGCACAACCCGCTGTATGTCTGCTCATATTTCCGATCATCTAAGCTGCTTTTTATTTCATTGTTGTTGTCTTCTGGGTTTTGCGTTGTGCGTGTTGGCAGGGAGTTGTAGTGGGATCAAATGAACCGGGAGCTCCTCTGATGAGTTATTCACTCTGAATCCTACTTATCAACAGTTCCCACGAGGCCTAAGAGAGTAACCGCACCTGGGTAGAAAATGTTAAAAAACTAAGCGTGTTTGTGTGTGTGTGTGTGCTGTAAAAAAAACGCTTTGTTTTATGTGCCTTTCTCACTGCCCGTCTCACTGTGTTGTTGCTGACTAGTGTCACATAATGTTTTCCCCCAGTTGACGCATCGAGCTCTTGTGTTTTCCTCTTTTTAAAGAATATAATTGCTAAAATGTGTATTATTATCATTCACCACTTTCATTGCTCTATCAACCATTAGAGGGGGATAGTGGCAATGGCATTTGTCACAACGTGCCAGTGTGTGTGCGTGTGTGTGCGTGTGTGTGCGTGTGTGTGCGTGTGTGTGCGTGTGTGTGTGTGTGTGTGTGGCCCATTAAGAGGTGGTGGAAAGATGATTGGAATGAGTGGAAAGATGTTGACTTCCAGTTGCTGCCGGGAGTGGTTGTATAATTGCTAGTCTAATTAGTCACTTTTGCCAGCCGGTAATTCATAGTCACCTTCAAGTACATTTGCACGCACACTCTTACACATGCACATACACACACACACACACACACACACACACTCATGCTGTCCTCTTTGCCAGGACAAGCACATATATACAGTGGCCCTGAGCGCTTACCGCACTGGAACTTAAGAAAACACATACAAATAGACAAAACTAACAAATTAAGAAAACCTCTTCATCAATATGACAATACATGCGCAGCATTTACAAAACGTGCTGTAAATACAGACAACACAACACAATACAGACAACACAACACATTACAGACAACACAACACATCACAACACAATACAGACAACACCACACATTATAGACAACACAATACAGACAACACAACACGAGACAACACAATACACACAACACAACACGAGACAA
>JAOPHQ010003717.1:147500-152500 GCA_030340625.1 Merluccius polli | reverse complement strand
GTTTTCTAGTTTCATTGTCTCGTATGTAGCATTGCTCACTGGCGTTCGGTAGAAGTAAAGGTATTGTCAAAGGACAGACCTGGAGCCGGTGTAGAAAATGCTAAATGATGGAATTGACTGGCAACAGTGGAGGAGGGAGACAGATGAAAGCAAAGTGAGAGGGTAGAGAAGTCACAACTCAAAAAACATCTGTCGAAGAGACCACTTATGAGCTATCAGCATGTACTCCAAGCACAGGAGCTGCAAATGTCATTTTTTTTGTCTGTTTTCTAACAGAGGGCTTTGCCTTCCACCTCCCTTTCACTCTCCTCTGACAGTAAATATCGGCTGTGCAGGCTGTGTTTTTTGTGTCCCTCTTTCTTTCTTTCTTTTTTACAGCGCTAACCTGTTTTTAATCTCTGACCTCTGGGAGTGTTTCGCTGTCCTCCAGAGAGCAAACACATTTAGACAGTACAATGAAATACACACAAAAACACATCAACACGCTCTCTCTCTCTCCCTATCTCTCTCTCTCCCTCTCTCTCTCTCTCTCTCTCTCTCTCTCTCTCTCTCTCTCTACTCCCACTCTATCACACATGCTGGCATTTAGCCCTTACAGACGGCCAGCGCCTTGCCATGCATGCAAACAAACACATAAATGGCTCTGCCAAAGACCAAACTAATGACACTGCTATGTTTCTGGTCTTGCCCCGTCCATCCTCTGTCAGACTCCTTTATTGGTTGATAACAGGGAGTAGCGTTCACGTGGCACTGTGTACAAAAAGGTTTGCAAGCCAAACCCCCATCCCATCTACTTCTTTCAGACTCATGTATTATTTTATGATCCGCCTCCTCGCCAGTGCATGCCGCCATCAACATATCCCCATCGGCAGAAACTATCAGAGCTGCAATTAAAAAGACAATCATAACAAAGCCGATTTTGGATAGTTTCCTTTGGCTGATGCGGGTGAACACTGCGCTCATAGTTGTTTTCCTGAGACCTGGCTTTTCAATGGGGAGTGTTGGGTCGGGTCGGGTGGTGTGGAGACTCAATGACGGAGGTTGAAGTTTCAGGATATGCATTTATTCTATTGATAACATAATGTGCATTTCTGCAGTCTTGCATTTCAACACATCCGTAATCCTTTCCTTATTCCACCCAAGCCTCCTAAAGCCCAAAGCACACGGAGTGCAAATTTCGCTTCATATTCGTAGCGCGATCCCAAAAAATAAATAAAATCATGTTTTTTTAACGGAGTAAAGCACACACAAGCACCAATGTGGCAAGGCTGTTTATTTTAGCTTGCTTCATGAAGGACTCAAGTCTATACTGGACGTGAAAATTCAAAAAGATAATTTCACATGTCTCACGACAAGAGCTCTGTTGGGCTTTTGAGGTCAGATGACAATCACCAGGTACGCTGAATTAATAAAAAGGGATTTCGTCCAGCATGTGCAGTGGGCGCTGTCCCTGGTCCTGAAGTCAGTGCCCTCAAATAACTTTCAGTTAGTAACAACCACAAAGGGTTGTGGCAGCGACCGTTGCTTGACCCTAAGTGGGCTAGTTGTGCTGGATAGCTCTTTCTTTATGGGGGGTGTGTGGGATTTCTCTTGTGGTCGCAGCTGGCAGCTGCTGCACTTGAGTGTGTGTTTATGTGTACGGAGGTGTATGTATTTTTTGGATTTTGGATTTATTGTGTTTGTGTGGGAAAAAAGCTAACAAAAAAGATACTGAAAGTCAGTTAAGAGGCAGAAAAGAACTGTGTTTCTACCTGCCTCAAACTATGTGTGTGTGTATGTGTGTGTGTCTGTGTGTGTTTCCTCATGCAGGTGGCGAGGTCAGCAAGCCACAATTCACGCAGTACTTCCGGGGCAGCCTGTCGGGTCTGACCGTCCGACCCGGGAAGATCGAGAGCCAGAAGGTCATCTCCTGCCTGCAGGCCTGCAAGGAGGGCCTGGACATCACCTCCCTGGAGAGCCTGGATAAGAACATTAAGGTGCACACGCACACACACATGTGCGCACACACACACACACACTATGGGGGGCATTTCATGCCAGCGAACTATACTAAAACGCGTGTACAGCGCCTATGCGATGACATCAAACCTCTAACGTGCGCGTGTAAATTCCATTCACTTTCAATGGACAGACGAGCGCCACGTAGGCGTCACGCAGACGCTGCACACGCGTTGTTGCGCATACGCCTACGTGACGTGTGCGTGACGGGTGAACTACGCCTCAAATACGTGACGTGAATACCACGCGTGACTGTTAAGTACAATTCTACATGAGCGTACAGCACACGCTGTGTAGGAGTGTTTGTGGAAATCCAACAGCGACGGGTCATTTGTGCCGTGCCGCGCGTTAACGCAGCGGACGCCTGTGCGCACGCTCGTCTCAATGTACAAATAATCATTTACTTTATGATGACGAATTTTGAGTTTAACAGCTGCTTCGCTTCACAATTCAAGCAGTCCATGTATTACCAAGAGAGACGATGTGACAGTTTGGGGACGGGCGGCCATAGGAGGTTCGGGAGATTTCCCGAACGGCCGGACGATTTCAGGCCGCGCCGGCCGGCCGTCATTTTTTAAAATTTTTATTTTGTATTTTTTATTTTGTGTATTATTATTTTTGGTAATACGTCGGTCGTAGACCTGGGGTGCGCTACGATCCCCCTCGGGTCCGCGGCTGCGGGTCCGGTGCTGGGTCCGCGGCCCCCCGTTGACAATCGCCCCCCCTCCGTTGACAATCGCGCCGAATTCTGTTCCCACTCCAGCCCTGGTCCCCACCACTTCTAAAACCAAACTGACGCTCTTGCATGTAGGCCTGTCAGTTTGATATTTCGTTATTACATTTTAAACAAAAAACAATAAACAGACCGTTTTTTCCGGGTTTTTTTGTCTGGGTTATTTGTACATTGAGACGAGCGTGCACACAGGTGTCTGCTGCGTTCGCACATGGCGTGACACTTATCACCCGTCACCCCTTCAGTTTTGGTGTACTCGCAATACGCGTGTCTGTACGCACGCGTCTTTTTCGGTCTTTATGCAGACGTAGGCGACGCGGTTTAGGCGTTTTAGTATAGTTCGCTGGCATGAAATGCCCCCCATAACACACACACACACACACACAGAAACATGTAGGCCTACATATATGCACGCGCACACACAGACGCAAACCTTGATCCGTATCTCAGATGACAGAGAGGATGGATTCTGTTTCCTGGAATCCATCTTTAACTAAATCACCAATCAGCTTCCTTCAGACCCTGTGCTCCTCTTCTCCCTCTTTCTCTCTTTTACCCTCTCTCTCTCTCTTCTTTCCTCTACCTCCGGCTCAACTAATCCATCTCCCGATATCCAGAAAGATGGAGGACAGAGAAGATGGATGGGATGGCTGGGATTCTCTCTCCTCTCTCTCTGCTCTCTCTCTCTCTCTCTCTCTCTCTCTCTCTCTCTCTCTCTCTCTCTCTCTCTCCCTCTCCCTCTCTCTCTCTCTCTCCCTCTCCCTCTCTCTCTCTCTCTCTCTCCCTCTCTCCCCTATGTTTCTATTTTATTATTCCCTTCTCACAGTGCTCTTATTGTCTATTGCAGCCATGACAATTCGAGAGCTCCCATTTTTTGAAAAAAAAAGGGGGGTGATGCCAGGGTGAGAGGGGTGGATGGAGAGAGAGAGAGAGAGAGAGAGAGCAAGAGAGAGAGAGAGAGAGAGAGAGAGAGAGAGAGAGAGAGAGACATCAAAGCAAAAGGTAAGAAGAGGACGAGGCAGAGTGGATGTGCACTGATACTAACCCCGCTCATCTGCCGACCACTGAACCTCTCCAGGCTCCGAGACACTGACAGATCACCTCAGTAGAAAGCGCCTCCCCACCTCTCCCTCCCCCTGTACACCCACAACCCCAGGCTTTCAGATGGAAGGCCTTCATCATCCACGCAGAAAGAAAAACAGGAAATGTGTTCGGTTAAAAGAAGAAGCTGCATAAAAGAGCGGCGAGCACCTCTTCCACCTCCGACTCAATGTCGGTCTCTGGCTTTTTTCCTCATTGTCGGTCTCGCATGTGTACTCCAGCCTCCCAGCTAATCCTCCCGCCACTGGCGTGTTTGTCGGTTTATCATAAAAGCAATTACATGCCACGAAGGTTTTAGGAGACTGCATTATTGGCATCTTCTCCAAGGCTTGTGGGAGCGGGGCACCATGATTGAGTCTCCGTGCCTCCATGGCACTTTCTTTCACGTGCCACATTCTCTCAATTTCAATTTCAACTTTAGTAAGTTACTTTGGCATTACAACAAGTGAATGTGAATATGTTTGTATTGCCAATGCATTTCATCGTCTTAATGAACAGTGGTAATGCCATCAGCTATGGAAAACAGCATGAAAAATATAAAAATATAAAGAATGGTGGGAATTGAATGTAACAAATGAATGACATGGTGTATGTAAAACTCCTATGGATTATGAACATACTTTTTTTCAATCTGTCACTCTGTCTTTGTCTTTCTCCCGTTCACTTGCTCCCTTGATCCATCTCTCAATTCAATTCAAAAGAGCGTTATTGCTATGCAAAACCAACACTAACTTTGCCTCTCTCTCTCTCTCTCTCTCTCTCTCTCTCTCTCTCTCTCTCTCTGTTTGCTCCACTCCACTGGTCATTTTCTCTCTCTCTCTCTCTCTCTCTCTCTCTCTCCCTCTCTCTCTCTCTCTCTCTCTCTCTCTCTCTCTCTCTCTCTCTGCCCATATCTCTGCCCATGTCCCTCTCTCCCCCGCCATCAGTTCCACTTCAACCCGGCCCAGTCTATCTTGGTGATGGAAGGGGGAGGACCTGGAGAACATTAACGCTGCCGTCGGGAAGGTCTCCTACATCAACTCCCGCCAATTCCCCACGGCAGGCATTCGGCGGCTGCACATCTCCACCACCGTCCAGTACGTACAACTCTGCACCACCATGCACAACGTTCACACCAGTGAACACAGTGTATGTAATGTATAGTGTGCATTTCCAACAACAGTAAACT
>JAOPHQ010003717.1:10000-142500 GCA_030340625.1 Merluccius polli | reverse complement strand
CACACCATCCAACCAATTGGTTCAACACAGTCATCAGGTGTGCAAACACTTGTTTGCTTACAGTAATTGTAGACACACCAATCAGGTGTGTCTTCACTATCAAAAGCAGCAGTTGAGTTCATTGGTCTTCAAGCACAATGGAAAGAGTCAGAGAAAGACAAAGACGAGGAGAACAAGGAGGAGGAGGACGGGGAGGACGGTAGAGGTAGAGGTAGAGGAGTACAACCAAATCTAAATCGATATACAGTGGCAAGTGTGATATCACACTTGCCACTGTATATCGGTTTAGATTTGGTTGTACTCGCAGTCCAGCCTCCCTCAGCGTCAGGCCGTGGTTGACAACGTGGTCAACCAGTGTTGCGCGGATCTCATTTGTCAGATTCGGTCCTCTTTGAGCACCTTCTTGTCTTCCTCTTCCTCTTCCTCTACCTCTACCAGCATGGCCTCCTCCTCTGTTGATTCCTCTTCCTCCCCGTCCTCCCCGTCCTCCTCCTCCTTGTTCTCCTCGTCTTTGTCTTTCTCTGACTCTTTCCATTGTGCTTGAAGACCAATGAACTCAACTGCTGCTTTTGATAGTGAAGACACACCTGATTGGTGTGTCTACAATTAAGCAAACAAGTGTTTGCACACCTGATGACTGTGTTGAACCAATTGGTTGGATGGTGTGCTAATTTGACAGTGAGTGCTTTGGTATTGCAAGGAAGTGACTTCATGATAGATTTGTGTGTGTAATGTACGTTTAGTGTGTTTAGTGTTTTGCAAATCACTGTGTGTAGAGTTTTGCAACAAGTGTGAGGTTGACAATGTGCTTATAGTTGTGCAAATATGGGCTGATGTTTTGCTTCTTGAGTGTAAGGTTTTGCTAATAGTGTACTACTTTTAATTTTAGTGTGTAAGCAATCCAAAAAAACTGTAAACTGAGCCGTTGTGTCAGAAACAACTTATCTGTATCTGTTCCTCATGCCTGACTGGGCTTTGTATTATATTACCCAGCTAAGCGTGAACATTTATTAATCATTGTTGTGATCTGTAAGTAAGTAAGTCAAATTAATTTCCAGAGCAATTGTCACGGTGCCAACAAGGTTCAAAACAGTCATTACATTACATTTCCACAGCACATTTCACAACACAAGTTTAAAACACAAAACAAAACAGCACCACCTCACATGTCATCACTGTGTATGTGTGTGTGTGTGTGTGTGTGTGTGTATGGGGGGCATTTTATGCCAGCGAACTATACTAAAACGCCTAAACCGCGTCGCCTACGCCTGCATAAAGACTGAACAATACGCGTGCGTACAGGCACGCGTATTGCGAGTACACCAAAACTGAAGGGGTGACGGGTGATAAGTGTCACGCCATGTGCGAACGCAGCAGACACCTGTGTGCACGCTCGTCTCAATGTACAAATAACCCAGACAAAAAAACCCGGAAAAAACGGTCTGTTTATTGTTTTTTGTTTAAAATGTAAAAAAACGGGAAAAAAAACCCCACGGTATTTCAGTTTTCCCGTTTTTTTGGGTTAAAACGAAATATCAAACTGACAAAAGCTAGGCCTACCTGTTAGTCTCTCTCTCTCTCTCTCTCTCTTAAGGTTTGAATGATATCGAATTGATATTTAATGATAGGGTGAAAGGGATAATTAAAATAATTTCAGCTACTTAAAAATACAAATATCCTGACAGCTTTGATGGGCTTGGGGTTCATCTATAACTTATGCTTTCTTATAAACTATCCCGTATGAATCTGAGACTGTGTAACAGCTGATCTGTAGATATGCTGCAGAACATAGAAATGAATAACTGTCAGGTCCTGATGATCCAGTGGACCTCGTGCGTAAATGCGCACAGCCTCTTCATCAGTTTGGCGCCTGAGCAATGGTACAGTCCCTGATACACCTCAACATCCTTTATAGGTGCACACCTATAGGCGTTAACGCGTGTGTCACTATTGTACTAAAGCCAACGCTTCAGACGCCTTAACGTGTGCACGTGTGGCTGAAATAGCCTAAACTGTCACATCGTCTCTCTTGGTAACAGGGCCGTGCAGAGACCTTTTGAGGGGCAGGTGCTCAGGAATTTTATTGAGGGGGGCTGCCGGAGGATTTAAGTTGCGCGATTGTTGAGCGGGGGGGAGGGGGGGGGGGGGCTACCGGAGAATTTAAGTTGCGCGATTCTTGAGCGGGGGGGGGGGGCTGCTGGAGGATTTCTGTTGCGCGATTGTTGAGCGGGGGGGGGGGGGCAAAAGGGCACTTTGGTCCGCTTAAAAGGGCACTTTGGTCCTTCAAAGGGAAAAGGGCAGGGGCTCGGGCACCCATAGCCCCCCCCTCTGCACGTGCCTGCTTGGTAATATATGGACTGCTTGAATTGTGAAGCGAAGCAGCTGTTAAACTCAAAATTTGTCGTCATGACGACGAATTTTGAGTTTAACAGCTGCAAGTAAATGATTATTTGTACATTGAGACGAGCGTGCGCACAGGCGTCCGCTGCGTTAACGCGCGGCACGGCACCAATGACCCGTCGCTGTTGGATTTCCACAAACACTCCTACACAGCGTGTGCTGTACGCTCACGTAGAATTGTACTTAACAGTCACGCGTGGTATTCACGTCACGTATTTGAGGCGTAGTTCACCCGTCACGCACACGTCACGTAGGCGTATGCGCAACAACGCGTGTGCAGTGTTGCGAATTAATAACATGTATCATCAGGCTGTAAAATATCTGCACATAGCCAGGAGTAGAAATAAATATACAAGTTGTAGTAACTGCACCTCAACACATGATGGCGCCAAACGATATACTGGAGGCGGCGCTTAACGCTGGCCATTGTGCGTCATGGAGGCCACGCCTCCTGCCCAGTGACTACCGGCGGAACTTCCGCCGGCTCAAGTCAGAACCCCCAGGCAGAGCATCGGGACGGATGCAAAGCGAGGGGGCTCTCCACGCGGCGTGACTTTTACATTACCTCTCCATTGTTACGTAGGTTAGATATAACTTAAACCTAAACAAATAAAGTGAGTTATAAGCGTTTCCTGTTGTCGGCAGCCTTCTTCCCCGGGACACAAACCCCACAGCAGCGTCTGCGTGACGCCTACGTGACGCTCGTCTGTCCATTGAAAGTGAATGGAATTTACACGCGCTGTACACACGTTTTAGTATAGTTCGCTGGCATAAAATACCCCCCATAGTGTGTGTGTGTGTGTGTGTGTGTGAGTGCATCCATGTGCGCGTGTGTGTGTGTGTGTGTGTGTGTGTGTGTGTGTGTGTGTGTGTGCACATGTGCGCGTAGGTGCGTGCCTGCGTATGTGTTTGTGCCCATGTCTCATGTAAGGGGATTTAGAGGTTAACGAGTCAATTTCGCTGACCGGCCAGGTGTCGGCCTGCACCCTCCATTAGCTGCTCCATGCTGTGAGTGTGTGTTGGTTTAGGTCCTTTAATCCTCTGGCTCTGGTCCACGGACCAGAGCTTACCGGTGTCACACATCAGAGCCCTGCACCCTCCACCGTGTGTCTCTGTCTCTCTCCCCCGCCCTGGCAGCCCGCCTGCAACAAATAATAGTTAGTGGTTTTAAAGAGAGGAAGTTTTCCCATATCTTGTTGAAAAAAAAGAGTGGGGATCACCTTGAATCGGTGAATATTAGGGGTGAACCGGTACGCGTATTCCTATTGAACCGTACGGTATGGGGTCCACGGTGCACCGAGCGGTGAACGTAGCCTAGAGATCAAAAAATAAAAATAAATGATTTAATTGAAAAAATATATCTATAGACATAAACCAATGGCGTATATAACGGAATTAACGATGGGAAAATATCCACATCAAGATAAGCAGGTGCAGTCAAGACGTATTTACTTGATATGCGGTTGAACACCGCGCGTGTCGCCAGGTCGGGGGCTGTGTCCCCGAGCACAGCAATACGTACGATCAGCTATACGGCTCAAATCATTTCAACTTTGAAACGAGTCTCCTCCGCGGCAAACTGCCATGAGGCCGGGTGCATGGCACCTCCCCTACTGAAATTGCCGCAGTGCTTAATTTCTCTATAGGAAAACCTTGGAGTGGGTTGCTGTGGAGTGTACGTGGAGTGTGTGTGTGTGTTGATAGCTGGTTTATCCTGGTGCCATGATTGCTCTGCACCACAGGTGTGCAGCCCCACCCAGCCCAGAGTCTAACCCGTCTGACTCAGGCCAGGTGAGGCTGTAAACCAGCTATCAACCACACACACTCCACAGTTGCAAATGGTATCCAGACACATCCCAAGTGAACACGTTGGTGAGACAATCAGCGGGACTAAGGGGAACAAATGAAACGGCTACTAAACAGCAACAACTTTTCCCCACAGCCTTCAGGCAACAATATGCGGCTGAGTCCGGTAGCCGGTCCAGATAGACCACCGCAGCGATGGCGGCAGATGTGAGACCTTCTCTGTGGTAGAGGATACAGGGTTCAAGAACATGTTTACCGTGCTTGACCCGCGATACACTATTACTCCCCGCACACATTTTGCCCAGACAGTAACACCTGCCTACAACAAAACAACAGAAACGTTGACATGATGTCAGAAAAGCCTTCTCCTGCACTAGTGTAACTCGTAACTAACAGTTGGATGTGTAGAGCTACAGAGAGCTTCCTTACTGCTCATTTCATTACGGCAGACTGGGCGATAAAAAGCCCAGTCACACATTGATTTCATGTTGATAGACTAATCGTTTCAAGTGGTCCTATTTTGTTTAGGACACTGCTGTGTGACTTAATTTTGCCATATGCTGCTGATCTATGCTTTCCTTGTTGAAGCTGTGTTCAAATGACTATTTTATATTTTATGTTATAAAGCAGGCACTACTGTTTTGTGTGCTGCACTACTGTTATGTGTCCATGTGCTGCTGGAAGCCAAGCTACTCATGTTCTTTACTGTTAGAATAATAAATGAAAATCTACATACAAATGGCAAAATTGTAGGCATTTATTTTATCGATGTATCAAAACCGTACCACCACCATACCATATCGTACCACCAACCATGAGTTGTGAACTCTTTCACCCCTAGTGAATATGCATTTAATTCAGTTCACCTATATGTGTGTACTCGTAGACCCAACAGTGTCATGTCTCACCTGGGGTTATTGCAACTCCAACCGAATAACTTACAAATAAATATGGCAAGTAAAAACACCCAGCACTCATCTGAGCCAATCAGAATCAACAATTGCATCACTTGCATTTGCCGCTACTCTATATAAGTACATTTTAATCTTGGCTTTTCTAAATATCAAAACAAGCCAAAACAAAACCCTGAAGCCATTCAGAGACGCTCTGAACCAGTGATTAACATGTGCTTTTAGGGGGGTATGCATGTGTTTTCAAGAAGTAGGAAGATTTCTTGTAATTGCAATGGAAAGAATACAAAAAAAACAGATATTTGGCACCTCTCTGTGCCAAATATGTGTTGACAATCTCGATCACACCTAAACCTTTAGCAGGCTGTTGAAGGCAAGTGCACTGCATCGCCTTTTTAGCTGAAGGCTTGAAAAAAGCAGGGCAGTGCGCCGCACACTTTTCTGTTCCAAAGCAACGATAAAACATGTACATCTAAACCTACAATGACGATTATTTTTAGATTTATTTTCAACTTGGGGTGTCTAGGGAGCTCTGCTAAAAGAAAATGCGAGGCGCTGACAGCAGAAGAAAAAGTGAGGCGCTCAGCAACGCAATGGCAGTGAGCAAAACGCTTGGTTCCCATTGAATATGCTGTTAAAAAGCCCTTGTGTGATCGGGGCCTTTGGGGGGGTGGGGGGGGGGCGGTGGCCTTTAGCATGGCAGTAGAGGAACGATTCAGTAGAGGAACGATCCTCCTGACAGGGAACTGCATGCTCTGTCTGAACAATTCCAACTGTTGGCTCTCCAGCAACACAAAGTCTCCCTGTGACCTGTGTCCCGACGCCCAGGTGCTTCGGAGAGGACACGTGCCTCAGCATCCCGGACATCGACGCGGTGGTGATGGTGCTGCAGCCCAGCGAGCCCCGCATCACCATCGCCGGGGCAGAGAGGCTGAGGCGGCCGGCCTCGGACCTGCACGCCCCCGCGGGCCTGGCCCCGTTCCAGGACCTCCACATCGCCAGCACCGTGACGCGCACCGACACCAGCGCCCGGTACGCCGGAGGTACGTGTGAGGAGTCATCCGACGCATTGTATACTTGATGCGTTGGTGTGGTGGGTCGGGGGGGGGGCAGTGGCTGGGTGGTCACCTCTGTATTTAAAGGGCAAGTTAGTTGTCTGGCAGCATCTGTTTTAGCAGTTGGTCTACTTTTTTTGGCAGTTTTTCCTCCCCCCCTCTCTCTCTTTCTCTCTCTTTCTCTCCCTTGTTCTCTGAATCTGAGGGTGAGTGGCAGCAAATTTCCACCTAGTAATTTTTTTTAAAAGGTGAGAATCAGCCGGTCAGACGTTTTCAGAATGCACGTGTGCACTTGCTCGAGGCAAGGGGGCACAGAAAACTAACACTCTGGAAAAACACTTTTAGCCAGAACATTTCCCCTGTCAGAAATAACACAGAAATACTTTGTTAGACCCAAACAGAAAAAAAGTGACTGTCTACTCAATTCAGAGTGATTGGCCCAGAGTCTTTTTGGTCTTTGCAACAAATCAAAAATCTGGCCACCAGATAATCAAATGATCAAAATGCTAATTCGCAGGAAACTCATCCTGGCAGCGTCTCAGCCTCCTTTTATATTCATTTCAGTTCTGACTTTTGTCAGGCCCATTGTTTTCCCGCCTCCCCCTCTCCAAACAGGTTGCGGTGTCTGCTAATCCTATTCCACCCCTTGGTATCACCCGACGCAGAAAGGACGCATCCTCGCAGATGCTAGGCTCGCTGAATATGCGAGTGGGCCTTTTCATAATGATAATGTGTTCACTGATTCATGATGTCCCATTGCCAATGCATGTGCCACCTGTCGCCACGTCAGGGAGCGAGAAAAAAAAAATAACCCAAGCCAAACAAACCCTTGAGAGTGTGAGGATGCTAAATATTTCAGCGAGTGGCTTGACAGATGGTAAATCAACTGTGAAGGGTGTGATGATCTCCCGTCCGATGTTCCCTCCAGGTTGTGTTTTGTGTCAGACGTGTGGCTTGATTTTCAATCATCTTGGGTCATCTAAATTCTGCGTCTCTCTGCTTCTGTGTCAAACACCTCATCTGGAATATCCTCAAGGACTGTCCACAGTTAATGCCCGATGTTTATTGCCGCAAATCCTGCTGCGCAAGCCCCTAGTCCCCCTCAGCACCATTATATACTGCAATGCCGCTCCCGCATGGCCTTGCTGATCCGCCCAGCTATACGTTCAGAATCCGTCTAGCGTGGTAAAGCGACAGGCAGGGGAGGCGGCTCCCTCCCACCTCCTCCCCTCGTCCCGCTTCCTACTGAGCTATCAGGGCCTCTGCACCACCAGACCAGTTCATTACCCAGGATGCCCCTCTGCCGCCGCCTGGATCGGGATCAAACGCTGCGGCAGTGGTCATGACATTTGAGTCCTGTGTGGTGGCAGCACCCCCCCCCCCCCCCCCCCCAGCCAGCAGGGAGGAGACGGTGGAACCACACTCACCCCCATGACACGGATGTGTTTAGAGACTGACTCCTGGAGGAGGAGGGCAGGGGGTGGCGGTGTGAGACAATTAGTAGCAGATAAGCAGGACTCTGGGGTGCGGGCGGAGGGCCTCCGTCTTACACAACACGACAAGAGGAAGAGCCGAGCCGAGCAGATCAGCGGCGCTTTTTGTTGCTAGTTCAAATGGAGAGCGTGCGTGTGTGTGTGTGTGTGGGGGGGGGGGGGGGGGGGGGGGGGGGGGGGGTGGGGGGGGGGGATTATCCTAAAGCCAAAGGGAGAGTAAGAAGAGAAAGAGAGGTAGAGACAAAAAGAGAGAAAGAGTGTGTGTGTGTGTGTGTGTGTGTGGGAGGAGGAGGAGGAGGAGGAGGAGGAGGAGGAGGAGGAGGAAGAGGAGAAGGAGGAGGAAGAGGAGGAGGAGGAGGCAGCCGCACACGGTTTTTATAATGAGCAGATCTCGTCCATTCCAGTCTCCCAGGCTTAGAGGGTTCCAGATGAGTCTCTGTTGCAGCCCAATGCAATAAGTTTCCATTGGACCCAGTTAATCACCCCCTCGCCCCTCCACAGCACTTTGTCTTTTGATTCGCCCTACCCCACTCTCTCTCTCTCTCTTCCTCTCTCTCTCTCCCTCCCCCCCCCCCACACTCTTGCACGCACACAAGCTTTCTGTCCCTCATCTTTTCTTTTCTTGCTAACACCCACTGCCACCCACCCAATTCTTTGCCAGCCCCATTTTTTTTATTTTTGGTCTTCAAAGACGCTCTTCTTGTTGGATTTTCACTCGCTCTTCTCCACGCTGTCTTTCAGACGTTCACTGCTCATCTGGTTTTTTCGTTTCTTGTTCTTTCATGTTGGACTCCTCCAAGGCCCTGATTGCTCAATATGTCCTCGCTTTTCTCCTCCACTTGTCCAACATTTCTCTTCATCTTGCTGTTTGGTCTTGTCTTTTTTCTCTCCTTTCTCTGTGACTGACTTTGTTATCATTCTTTCTTTCTTTCTTTCTTCCTTTCTTCCTTTCTTTCTTTCTTTCTTTCTTTCTTCCATTCTTAGCACTATATGTTTCCACGCTTCCACACACACCTCTGCCCTCAACTCTGAAAACACTTGTTTTGCCTTGGAGCCCTCTGACATCCCTGGTTTCAGTGCATGTTTTAATTATCTCTCTCTCTCTCTCTCTCTCTCATTATTTCTCTCTCTCTCTCTCTCTCTCTCTCCCCGCTGTTTTCTCCTCTCTCGTCCTTTCTCACTCTTTCCGTAACTCTCCGTCATCATTTTTTTTTGCAGTTGTTCCTTCCTCTTGCTCTTTCTCAGTCTCTCTCTCTCTCTCTCTCTCTCGTGTTCTCTGTATCTCCATGGGGAGGTTGTTAAGTAGGCATGGTGAGCACTGTCCCTGGGGGGGGGGGGGGGGGCAGTGAGAGCGAGGGGTGTGTGTGTGTGTGTGGGGGGCTAAGCCACACCGATTCAAAACCAACCTGGATATGTGGGTATGTGTTGCTGGTTGGGTTGGTTGGCGGTGAGGCGGGCGTTGGCTATCGCTTAGCACAATGTTGAGCATCCGTTAGCCCACCTGCTGCTGCCACGGCGACAGCTGTCTGAGGGGACTCGTTACCGCAGGTGCTGACGGCAGAGTCTCGTCTGACGGAAACGAGGGAATAATTGGTGTTCACAGAAGTTTCGGGTTTTTTTCTTTCCTAACACCTGTATTCGGAAAAACACTGCTTCCTTGCAAAGGAAGATATAATTCATTAATAATGATACCTCCCAGATCATTGCGCACACAAGGCCTTTTAACCGTTTACCTCATATCTAATCTCTTATCCAGCTCTTGACCAATACCTTATATACTGCCATTTGAAACTGCCCAATCATAGAATTAGCCTATAATGTACTATAGTCAATTAATCCTATGACTTTTGATTGCTAATTGACACTAAAGTCAATTATAGATTATAGTAAATTACAGACTATTTTTGACTATTCTGACTCTAGTCAATTGTGAAGTGTGTGTGGTTGACAGCTGGTTTAAGCAACCTCTCCTGGCTGGAGTCAGACTAGCGGCTGCACACCTGTGGTTCATAGTAATCAAGGCACACACTCCACATCAATTATATGATTTAATTTGTCAAAAAACTGCAAAAAGGTTTGTAGGTTTGTACACTGTGTGTTTAATGTGAACGCTATACTCTTCTCCTCTATCTTGTATGTGTGTGCGTGTGCGTGTGCATGCAGTGTATGGTGGAGGGGTCCTGGAGGAGATCATCCACAATCTGGACTACTGTGACATCCTGGTGCTGGGGGAGGAGCTGAGGCCAGAGGAGGAGTCCCTTCAGCTGGAGCACAGCAGCCTACTGGGCATGCACCTGGACGCCACTAACTCCACCTCCGGCATGTCCATATATGGTAGGGTACTGGTCATGCACCTGGACGCCACTAACTCCACCTCCGGCATGTCCATATATGGTAGGGTACTGGTCATGCACCTGGACGCCACTAACTCCACCTCCGGCATGTCCATATATGGTAGGGTACTGGTCATGCACCTGGACGCCACTAACTCCACCTCCGGCATCCACTAACTCCACCTCCTGCATGTCCATATATTGTAAGCTACTCATTCACCTGGACATCACTAACACCTAGGCTACAGATAAAGACCATGCAAGTAGTATTATAATACTGTAATTTGACACCATTCAATATAGGATCTGAAAATATACTTGTGATTTTTTAGTGAAGTGTACTTAACTTTTTCGTACCCCCTCTGCGTTACCATGGTTACCAAGCTAGGAAGTGCTGCTGGTGTTATGTAGTGGTACTAGTTAGACTTTACGTCCTACAGTACACATTTAGCCCAAAGACGTGGATTGTGTCTTGCTTCTGAAATGTGACATGAATGCAGGTAAGATATAATATTAGGGCAGAGAAAAACAAAGAAGGATTATGATTTCAATGGCCCAAAGGCGTTTTTGTTATTGGTTTATTTTTTTCACACTGCGATCACAACAGCTTTTAGAGGTGATTAGATGCTCATGTAAAATAAGAAAAATGTAATATGTAATATAAAAATGTGTGCTTTGTTTGGCATAATTGTACTGAAGACTGATTACATGAGGTAATAAAGGGGAACCATCACATTCGGTTATTTTCTAATACAAGAGCAGTCTGCAACATCAATGCCATTTCCTCAAGAAAAAATGCAAATTGGACCAATGGAGAAAGCACATCCCAGACCAATGACCTCAATGGGCCAACTTGGAAACTGACTTGATGTTGCAGACCACAATTTTTGGTTAAAAAGGCAATATTAAACCCAGGGTCCAGACAGGAGCACACTCCCTTGATAAAATAAAATGAAAGTTGGCAACACTTACTTACTAACCAACAAAATAACGAAAAATACAATGTAAAACAATGTACTACGACCATGAAGCCTTGAATTCAGTGGACACACAGATTTGTCAGTGTATTCTCTTGAGGAGGTAAACAAACACTCACAAACACCACAATGTAACGTCTACGTCCTGCCTTAACCAAGTCTCCAACCACATCTTTGATTTATATAATTGCATTATTTGAGGTTTGAGCAGTGCTAAAGTGCTTGTTGTACAAATACAACCGGTAACTATAGAGATGCTTCAAGTGTCTTTTCTGTTTTTTTATTATTTCTCTACTGGTAACCATGGTTACCGCCCACAGCTTAAAAAAGCCTCCCTCCCCCCAACAGGCGTAGACTCCATGTCGAACTACGAGCAGGTGATCAGACAGGTGCGCTACCGCCACTGGCACCCGGGAACGCTCACCGAACGCCGCTTCCGTCTCACCTGCTCAGAGCTGAACGGACGCTACACCAGCAACGAGTTCAACCTGGAGGTCAGTCTGGATGAAAGTTGACCTGATCTGTGGAGTCGGAGGATTTTGCACAAGAGCACAATTCTGCAAATTGTCCATACGTAAATTATGTTTGCTGATTTTCTTTTTTTTTTGCCTTTACACATCCAGGTCAGCGTGCTCCATGATTCAGAGGCCAGGGATCATGTCAACTACATGGTGGCTCCACCACAGTACATGCAAATGGTCCATCAGCCGTCTTCCCCAGTACACAACCTGTACCCTGGCCACAGCTCAGGTGAGACTAGACAACAAACAGGCTTTGAACAGGCTGGAACTTTTCAAAGCCTCTGTCAATCAAGCCAAATGGTACCGCTCACCTTGAAAAAACATTGAAAAATAAATAAAGATAAACAAATAAAGATAAACATTATGAATGAATCACCTTTTCGCTTTTCAGCCGAAATGGAATCAAAGCAGCAATCCTTTACTCCTGACCTCTAGAGGGTAGGATGTACACTTCAAACAAGCGTTCAAACAAGTGTAGACAAATTGACAGATTGGCACTTTGCTCAAGCCTCTTCCATTATCCTCTGCCTGTTTTTCTACTTGGAACAGATTAATGAAAGCAGACAAAGCAGACAGTGACCCCTTTTGAAAGTGAGCCGCACTGTTCCCTAGGCCGAGGGCACAAGGCTTTTCCAATTAAACTACACGATCTAAATTTACTTTCCATGTTGCCATGTGAGGCCCTTTGATACGGGAGGATGTGAAAAGGTCTACTCTACATAAACAAACAAAATTCGACTTAACTCGAAATGTGAGTTTTTCAGTTCTCCTCCACAGCAAAAGGGAAGATGAACAAACTCAAGATAGTCCCAAGGTACTGATGTCTTTTGAACCCTTGCCGTGCAGTTCAATCATAACCCATGTTCCCAAGCTGTCCCCAACCACAAGCTCGGAGCCTCAGTTCCAGCCCCGTAGTGGGGTCCACTGAGGCTTTAGTCCCATTAGACCCGGGGGATTCAGGGCCTATCCCAAGAGCAGGTATGGGAGGTGGGAGGATGAGGAGAGTGGTTTCTAACCTTGATCACATGGGCCTTAATTATTGATGTGTCTCTAATGGGTTCTACATGCGTCTCTAATGGGTCATGCAGTCCCAGAAAGTTCTGCTGCTGTTTGCCAATGCTAAGTGTAGAGCGGCAGTGAGTAAGGAGGAGGAGAAGGTAGAGGTGGAGGAGGAGGAGGAGGAGGAGGAGGAGGAGGAGGAGGAGGAGGAGGAGGAGGAGGAGGACAGCTGACACACTCTCTGAAAGACAAAGTGGAAAACTCATCGGGGTCTGAAATTGTCTGAAAATCTTCCCCAGTCAGTGTGACAGGCGAATGACTACTCTGTACCGCCCAATCAGAACGTTTTAACTGCCACTTCTAAAAGCGTTACAAAAAAATGTTGACTTGAGAAACACCAGAGATAGAGACATCAACTGACTGGTCAAACATGCACAGCAGCACCTGTGTCCACCAATGGCATTTCTTTTAGGGTACATTTGAAAGTATGTACGTATGAATTGTCTAGGTGTTGTATTATCTTCATTGTTGAATGGTTGGCTACGGTGTGGTGCGTGCTAGCGGTACATCTAGTATAGGGTACAACGAGAACATGAAGAAGCAAAAAGGGTGTTGAGAGTAAAACACATTTTTTTACTGAGGGTGTGTGTGTGCGTTTAAAGGGGGTGGGGGGTGGTACCACCATGTAGCGCACTCCTACTCTCTGAAGAAGATCAAAGGCCATGGATTGGGTGTGATACCCTGGGCAACGGGAGTGAATCAAATGATCAATTAAAGGGTCCTCTGTAAGTCTCCAAAGTCGGTACGCTGAATCTCGCTGTGTGCGTGTGTGTTTGTGTGTGTGCGTGTGTGTGTGTGAGCATGTGTGTCCGCAGTGCTTACGATACAAAACAGAGCATACGGCGAACAGAGAGCTACAGCTCCCAGAATAGCGCTGGGAATGTCTTAGTGTCAATTCATTTGTATAATATGGAAGTGTGTATGTATAAATTACATCAATATATATTTTACCAGACATTTCAATGTAACAGCAGGAAAGTACAATAGATCAAAACCCCATGAGGCAATGTAACATGCATTATTCAATTTCAGTTGAGATGTGTTTTACACCAATGCACTGCATTATATATTCTATTATAGGAGTGCCGAGTGCCGCCACAGTGGTGATTGTGATGTGCATCGCCGCCCTGGTGGCAGTAGTGGTGCTGGGCATCTACCGCATCCACCTGACCCACCAGCAAGAGGCCAAGCTGGTGGAGACGTCCAAGGAGACAGACGTGGCCTGGGACGACTCAGCCCTCTCCATCACCGTCAACCCCATGGAGGTAGGTGGGGAGGAGGAGGAGGAGGAGGAGGAGGAGGAGGAGGAGGAGGAGGAGGAGGAGGAAGGAGAAATCGCTCTTGGAATAATATTTCAAATTATGATAACAAAACTGCAAACATACAAAAAGAAATATACTAGTTTCCCTATCTGTCATTTATCAAGTGAAGTTGGTGTCACACTGAGCTGATTTTTACATAGCAGCAGGAGAGGAGCAATCAATGGAAATGGCTGAGGAACGATGGAGTGTGACACTTAAAAAAAAAAGAAAAAGCAGCCAATGCAGTGTGTAATATAAGTGTCAAAACAGTTGCACTTCCCAGAATCAAAGCTGTCACAATGCCATAAATTGGTAAAAAGCGTTAAAAAACGTGTTAAAACGTGTGAGAGTGCGACTACCTACCAGTGCATCGATGGTACACACACGCGCGAGGGCCAAACCTGCGAGGACACCCTCAACCCAGCTCGGCCTATTTCCGCATCGGACCCTTATACATTCTTTTTATTTATTTCATTTGATTTTATTTGTATTTATTCTATTTTCTCTTCTTTTTTTGCATGGCAATTTTTTGTTTGTTTGGAGAATACACGGCTAACTTAGACATTAGGCTAGACATAGGTGGCACAGATGTATAAATTAGGCATTAGTTAGGCCACGATCAATAATAATAATAATGGCCACAATGACATTGACCTTTTTAATTATATAAATTGGAACAAACAAATAATAACAAATCAAGCTGTTGAGAGCTCTAGCTATGCTCTGCTTACATGGTGATACATCTCAGACACAAGAACAGACAGTTATTGAATTTAGTGTTAGGTCTATATATTGCACAATTTAAGAGACATATTCGTTTGAGAGTCATTTAACATATTTGGTATAATTAATATATTGTAGATAATAGGCTATATATATATACAGACAGAACACACAGTTATATTTAACATTGGTGCTATCATGACTGATCTCCGCTTCCAGCGTAGCGCTTCTATCTGGCAAAGCTGGGTTTGGATGGCGGTTCTGCGGACCTCGGTTCACAGAACCACAGGCTTCGCCTTCATGGGCATTTCATCTTGCGTCTTTTTTATCTCATGCGGATGGGAGCTCACGTCTTTTTATCTCGCACAGATGGGCGCTCGTGTCTTTTGTCCTGCGAGTCATTTTTTGCACGGTTGGTGTGGATCCGGTAAAAAGAGAAAAACCTTGCAAGTAAAAAGGCTGCCACTTTTCACTATTCTATATTTTGTTAAAAAAATCGGCATTCTTTGACTTCACTAATAATACGATAAGTCTGATGAGGCAGGTGGGTGGAAGGGAGTTATTATTTGGAATATGGACAAGTTAGCAAAATAGAGGGGTGAAATATTTCTATACAATATAAACCAAATGTTATACGTTATAATAACTTTCCTACACAGGTTTGCATCTCTAAACAATGAATGACTGAATATCATGATGAACAGATTTTTAACAGGTGTTTATTGTATTGTAGACAGAATAGACAGCCCACAAGAATGTCATCTCCAGTTAAAGCATGGGATGTTGCACTTTAAACATATGTGCTACAATGGGAGGTGTGAGGTTGAAAATTGGTTCTGGCACACTCTCTCACATCCCATATGTCCCAACAGAACCTTGCACAGCCCCAGGCCATGGAGGAAGAGGAGGCGAGTGAGGAGGACGAAGAGGAGGAGGATGAGGAGGATGAAGACGATGACGAAGAGGAAGACGAGGATGACATCACCAGTGCCGAATCAGACGACAGCGAGGAGGAGGTGGATGTCCAGCTACCCAGGATTCAACTTTCCAGCAAGAAGGGGCACAACTTAGACAAAGCAACGATATCTTACTAAAAAAAAAAGAAAAAATATATACAAATTCACATCCAACACATGCGCACATACATTCACAAACACACAATCACATACAGAACCCTCCAGTGCAATGGTCAAAACAGGACTTTGTGATGCGGCTGTTAAATGAGGTAACAACTCCCCCTAGTGGTGATGCTTTCAAAGATAGCTGTCATTTACTCTACTGGCATTCCCTCCCTCTCCCTCTCCCTCTCTCTCATAAGGGACTTTAAGATAGGACACCGGGTGCACCGTGTTCGACGCGTGGAATTTGATTTTGTAAAGGCGCAACAGGAGTTAAAAGGTTGCTTATCTCTCATAGCCATGCAAACATTGGCTATGCTAGCTGTGTGTGTACCACGCTAGCCATAGAACAACATAGTGTAGAGCCTAGCAGAGCGAACACAGCATCTTATCTGAAAGCAATTTTACACACACAGACACACACGCACATACACCCATCTATTCAACTATTTGAAATTAGGCGTGTCCAAAAAGCTGTATGGCTCTTTAATTAAAATATACCACTGCTTGGCAAACCATTTCATCATTGTTCTGAGTCCTAAAAGGAAAGCGCACCAAAATATTACATCTCTCTCTTTAGGGTTGCCAGCAGTCTTTGTCACAACCATTGGCTATATGGGGGAAGTACACATGTAACACCTGTCTCCCACTGCTTGTTTTCTTTATGTTGTTTCTTTTCTTCAAACAAGACCTGTGCTGTTTCAAATTGATGTGTCATGGTCCCTTGACAAAATGGAAGACTAAAATGTTTGTCTTTGATTTGTATATATTTGTAGGTACTTATTAGTGCTTATTCTGGCCTGAATGGAAAGTTTCCTCAGACCAGCTGGAATTTGCAAGATGGAGATCTGGCTATGCAAGATTAAGGTTACAGTGCTCTTGTAGATGTCATGTTATTAATTTATTTTTTTGACAGATTTGGAGAGACGGGAGATAATTCCTTGTACATTTTATATGCACATCTTATGTAAATACTGAGTAGAGTATAGTAGGCTAACCCTGCCCCCCAAATCGAGCCCCTCATTTACATGTAGTGACTCCACCCCCTTTATATGTACAGACACTCCCCCTAAACCCTGACCAATCCCGAGTCTTTTTACAGCTCACTGACACCGCCCATCCACCCCCTCCCTCAGGTCCTTCGTGTGAAATTTACTTTTTGGTGGTCACTTTGAATCAGATTTCTTGTTTGTGTAAACTGTGTGTCGGTTGAAATGCATTTTTGTAAGTACATTTGATGGTGCCTGCAGTGAGCAACATCGCCAAAAGAATCCAATCCAAAAATCCTCTGTCTTTGTGTGCAAGAAGGGCATTACTTCAACAGATTAGGCCGTTCAGGTCAGCCTCATTGTTTAACAGGTACTAAATTGACAGCTGGATAACAATTGTGACTTTGAGTGATCGACGGCATCATGCGGTCATTTTTCAACCAAGATGAAAGGTTTAGCTGTTCCTTGGGTGTAGCAGGAAGGTCCTTTGTGTATAGCTCTGTGTTGGACAGATTCTCATGTGTTGTTTAGGAGTGCCCCCCCCCCCCCCCCCCTCCTCCTCCACCTCATCTTCTCTGTGACACTTTGTTCTTGTGATGTCCCCCCCCGCCCGCCCTGAGATACCTTTTGGTGGACATGACTTTGCATCGACCCAATTCCTAATGTTGTCCGCCGTTTGTTTTTAGAAGAGGAGAAAGGCGAAAATAGAAGATTACAAAAAAAAAAAAACAATCTTGTACAATGTGTAAAACCTTTTTTTATTTATTTATTTGTTCTTTTTCTGGACTCTTTGGTCTGGTTTCCTTTGGATGGTCACAACAGCACTTTCTGTAAATTGACCAATAAAAACTTGTTTTAGAATCTATAGCCGTGTGTGTCTTGCTTGTGTGAATTTGTGTGAATGCTGTCTGAGCCACTGTTACATGTAATTCATTGTTGGAAAGGATACTTGCCTATACATGCTCCCACGACTGCAACACAAGATTGAACATTGAACACTGAACATCGTCTAAACAACTTAGAAAGTTACGCTCCAATAGTATACAACAAATAGGTGTGTTCAGCAGATATTGTTTGAAGAAAGGGGGTGACATTTTATTTTGCAATCTATATATCCACAGCTGGTTGATAACAAATCACCCTCCAGTGTACATTTGGCATAATGACACCATGTTAGGTGGCGCAGATGTATAAATTAAAAATAGTTTGCATCATTGTTGCATGGCGTGTGCAGCGGCACGCTGAGGCCTTTAGGACAGTGGTGAGAACAGGCTGAGAAAGCGGTTGTCACTGTAGAAAAGTGAATTGATCCTAATTAGCTGTCAGTTAAGCACAGCTGTCCAAAGCTTGAGGCAGCAGGTGCTGTGAGACCGGTGGTAATGCACCAAAGGATCCCAGGAGGAGGAGCTGCAGACATTCAACATGTTGGAACCGTTTGTACTCCTATGGCTTTTTTTTCAGATGTCACACTTCAATATCATCATCATATTCTAATTATATTTTCTTATATTTGAATAATGGTGCATCTTTAATATTTTTGAGACGTTTTTATGTCATGAGTCATGATTGGATAGCACATCCCCAACATGCACTTAGGCGAGGCGCTGACCAACAGAGAATATAATAAAAATAAGATAGTAGTTTGCACTTTCTTTCTCCTTTGCCGCTGTGTCTTTATCTTGACCAACGTTTCGACATACAGCCTTCGTCAGGTTGGCTGACTAGGCTGTATGGTCAAAATAAAAAATACTACTGCTACAACTGATAATATCAATTACCAATAGGCCTACTAATGATAATATTGATTAATAACATTGTATATGAATTAAACCCAACAGCAACCGTGATTTGACTAGAGACCATATGATGCGCTGTCATAAACTTGTGTGTGCTATCGACACAGTTCTGAACAATATCCGTGATAGTATACAAAGAATGGCAAATGCTAATTTTTTATCCATTGATCAAAATTCACAAAGAAAAATGTTGAAATTAATATAACAATAACTTGACCGTCATAATGAAAAATAACTATAGGATGTTGTGTTTAGGTTTAATGTTTGTCTTCCTCCCCTCATGTATCCATTTTGGTTTATACCACAAATAGGTTCCCTTAATGTTTTTCTTTGAGGTCTGTAGATGTTACTCAGTTTTTATGTAATTTAGGGTTAAGGTCAACTACTACTGCGTTCTGTTAACCTCTGTTTATTTTGGACCAAAGATCATTTTTGTATATATTTATCGACTACCTGGGTGCTCTATTCATAATATTTGTATATGATATTATTAGAGTAGGATTAGTCGTACAAATTAGACTTTGGATTAACATCTAAAGTCTGATAGCAGACGAGCTCAAATCTCAGTGAACGAGGTGTTTCATTTTCTTTCGCTTCAAATTTATTTCCACCAATCATGTTGCTGGGGGCGGGGCTCTGTAGACATGCGTTACATGGAATGGGTCTCTACTGGAAACAACCCGACTGGCGGAACCACAGCAGACGTGATATGGCTGACCATTAATCTCAGATCCAGAAGAGGACTGATAATTAAAAAGATAGCATCGTCTTCCCATTGTCCGTATCCCTCCTTGGCCAACAGTGAACACAAACTCGACCAGCAGTGGTAAACTAAACTTGTCCTGTAGCAGGTGGGAAGACAAGCTAAAACGTCCACCAACGTCCTCAGACAAAGTGTCTGTAAAGGTTTAAATGTGTAGAAGACTGGCCACTGTAGAAACACATTTGTTAAAATCGTCTTCTGAAACCTCCATCTTGCCCTCGAATGAGTGAATGAGTTTATCTTCGGAAGAATATGTCTGTAACAAAACAGGAAACACTGCGTAACTCGCACTTTCTGGCTTCCGGCCCAGGCGCTGTGCAGTCTCCCCCCAGAAGTTCGGCCACAGCATTGTCGAACTTCTGGATCCGAGATTAGGATAGGATAAAAACCCTATTCATGAACTCTCCAGTTGCGATTGCTTGTGCCTCCTTGGTCCCTCACAATCTATTTGTTACCATGGACAGCAATGCAAGCCCCCTGTAGCCTGATCTCAGTGCCGCCTTCGACACAATTGACCATAGCATTCTTCTTGATCGTCTCAAGCATTATGTTGGCATCAAAGGCGCTTCTCTGATTTAGATCTCATCTCACAAATAAGACAGAATGCACCAGATAAACTACTCTGTATACATTTGCTATCAGTGTTCAGAATCCAAATAACCACTTTATAATCATTGAAGCCATAATTAATCATTCATCCTTTTCCCCTTAAATCTTTATATATGTAAAGTCAATTTGCCTTTCGTCTCTATTAAGTTCATAAAGATTCCACTTCATTTAGATAAGACTGAAGTTAAAAACATTACTTTGGGGGTTAACGTAAATTGTATAGATAACTTAGGATTTTTAAATCCTAAGTAAGTGGCAGTGGTTGGTGCTCCGAATTTGAGATAAAAACATTTGAATAGTATTTCATATTATTAGTAATATATCTAGTACAGTCTACTACACCTCTCACATCACTCTCAATAAAAGTCTGAAATATATTCAAATGGCCTTGCTTTCTCTCTAGTATTGTAACTAGTGTTAAACATCTCAGAAGAAGAAGAAGAAGAAGAAGAAGAAGAAGAAGAAGAAGAAGAAGAAGGCTTTAAAAGATTTCTTTTTTAACAAAAGTTAAAAAGAAATCAGCAGGAAACAAGCTCTTATCCAGCACCCAATCTGTGGCTCTTCCACCTGTAATCAGTGAAGCTGACTGCTGATAAATTAAAATCCAAACTTAAAACCTATTTCTATACTTTCTCATTTGGCTCATAGGAGTGTCCCTCAGCTTCTCATTACAGCTAAATCGACCTGTTAGCCAGCACTACAGCCAGGGAGTACCTATTGGCAGTCTACTTTGCTGCGATCGGTACTAGATTAGAGTTTTTTCTTGTATGACTCATCTAACTAATGACTCCCTGACTCATCTAACTAATGCTGTCTGTGTTAGTGTGTGTTGCTGAGAACATGACTGGACGCCTGGCCACCCCACCTGACGGCTACCAGATTAGTTGCCAGCACCTCTACACCACCATGGACATTACAAATGTTCTATTTTCTAACAATTTAATTTAACTTAACTGTTTTTCTTGTTAGGCAACAATTATGTGTGTCAATTATGGTTTTTCTTGCCCTTTGGGAGGCTAGGGTTAGGGGGGTGTCATCAAATTTGGCCTGTGAAGCCCTTTGAGACTGTGATTGAAGGCTCTACAAATATAATTGACTTGACTTACAGAAAAGCTCATGTTGCTACTTCCGATTCAATTAGTTCAATCTGTCACAGAATCAAAATGTCTGTTAAAATGTATTGAATTAAATGCTTCAGATGAGATTTTGATATTCAATATAACGTGATGGCAAATTATTGTCTAGCACCCAGCACGATGGTGCAGTTTTATTAATGTATATGCTGCTCACTATAGCTGCCTCTCCCCATAAACATACTGAGACTATAATAATTAACAGATACAAAAACATACATACAGAAGCTGTTGGATGCAGTACATGTAGGCCTGATCAGCTACTGCAGTACCACCACAACACTGACAAGGTGACTCCTAAAGTCACATGATAACCTCAGGATTACCTCATTAGCATATTGTACACATATGCTGGAGAAGACTTGACACTCCGCATGTCATTGACAGCGTGGATATTGCTATTGACTTTGTCCAGTATTGTCTGCTTTTACAATCATCAGCACTCTTTACGAATGGTTGACTAAATGATTCGTTTTCATATAGGTAATCAGGGAAAATTGATTTTCTGTGGGGTCATTTTGCCAGCCAGGCTATTTGACAGTCGACACTATAGCTATTCTCCTGGCTTTAATAGACTTCTCAGAATGTGTTCACTGATGCAAAGTCTTTACATACATTACATAACACTTTAAATAATTAGACATTACCATCCAAATGGCACAGATGATCTCTGGGAGATGAAGTAGGAGAAGAAGCTGATGGCCTGATCTTATCGATATAACTCAATCTAGACTACATGTAGCTGAGCTGAGCAACGGCTCCATTCTAATGAAACAGCATATTGTCATGGCCTTAGAGTTACACCCAAAGACCCTATCAAAAAGATGGGAAAAAATGTTCTATAGTTAAACATGGCTTTTAATAGTTGTTTTCTTTTTATAGTTTTAAAGTCACTGTGACAGCGCACAGCATCTATTGAGTAATCAAATCAAACTTTATTTCTATAGCGCCTTTCGTACAAAATGTGCAATACAAATCTCAATTTTAACCTCTCAAACACCAGTAAATGAACACATCAAATGGCACGTTGAGACTTATCCGTCACAGCAGCGGTAAGAAGCAATTAAGTAAGGACCAAGTGCAAGGGGATTAGTGCAAAGCCAACCAGGCGACAATAAGCTCTGCGCTACAACGGTCAACAAGTGGTGCGAAACAATTATCTACAGCCAAACAAACTTGACTCGTAGGACTTCTGCAAACTTTTCCGGAAGGGATGGAGGGAGGGAAAGAAGACATTGAGAATGTAACTAAGCAACAACCATGAGAGCAAATGAGATGGGTTGTGCCTCCATAGCAGATCAATGGGCTTGTCCCTTGTTGGGGAATCCATAAACCTGGCAAAGACGAGCTCAAAGTGCCAATGAATGGTGATATAAATATGTTCAGAAAGGCCTATGTTAATATATACTCCTCCATTTGTCCAGACCACATGACACTGGCCGCATAATATTAAAAGTGGACGCAAGATGGCCTGTCCATGACTCGCGGGTCACAAGGTGAGTTTCCATCCACCTCCTTTTATTCGAATTTTCAATTTGCGAATAAAAACCCTGATTGGAGTCTCGAAATAACGATAAAAAGTTTTTACGCTTGAGGGAGGTGGAAAAGTTTTGACAATTTGACAAAGTGCAATGGAAACCGATTCAGCGAATTAATGCGAATAAATGATGACGTACAGGAATCACGTGACTTAAATGTCACTCCAGCTTCCACTCCCCTGGAGAGACGAAAAATGGCGGCAGACGAAAATATCCGGTATGTGTAGACCGAAGAGGTAAAGAATACAAAGATGGTGGTCTACAAGCAATTGATTTTGAGTGTTTACAGTTTTTTTCAGTCGCTAACAAGCGTTTGTCCAATCAGTTGTCACATTTTCAAAACTCTAAACACAATTAGCACAGCATCGGTATTTGTGGCCATACCATTCACACATTTCATGTTGTTTCCACACAATATGCAGTCAAACACATTTCCTTAACAGACAAGCTATACCTCCCAACAAAATGATGGATTGTTTGTGTATTATTTACGAATGTTAACACACAACATCCCACAATAGCAAAAACAATATTCCAATAGATACAGTATAAAAACCTCTGCCTCTGCAATGATATCAGTTCAATAACAATATATCTCAGCTGATAATAAACAAACAATTGAATAATTGACACACATCTGATTTATGTTGGGTAAATTGGGCCAACCACAGCTGATTCCAGTCTGGCTTAGACTCAGTGGCAGGGCGAGAGGAGCAGTGATAGGAGCAGGGCCAGGGAGAAGAGTAGACCCAGTGAGAGATGCAGTGAGAGGAGCAGTGAGAGGAGCAGTGAGAGGTGCAGTGAGAGGAGCAGGGCCAGGGAGAAGAGCAGGCCAAAGGAGAGGGCAAGGTAGAGGTGTAAGAATGCGTGGTGGTGGTGGAAGGTTTATGACCATCAGCCACATGACTAGATGTCCCTCCTTGAAGCCATGGATGCTGGCTGCAGGGACATCACAGTTGATGATTGCCAAGGGTGGATCCGACATACCAAGTGGTTTTATCCCAGGTGCATCGCTTGGATAATATCAGATGCGATGTTGATGAAAACATGTGGCCTAACCCTGAAGATCGCAGAGATTAGATACAGTAATTTTGTGCTTTTTTTAGTTGCCCCCCTTTTTGTCTGGGCTTTTTGCTGCTGTTTTTTTTTGTTCAGAATGCTCTTGTGTGTTTTATGGATATTTTGTTCACTGTAAGCAATACTGTAAAACTTATTCTGTTCTATCATATTGTAAACAGTATTTCTACTGTACCTCCTGTAGTAAACAGTAAAGGAAAAAAAAAACTGATTTGCTTTTTACTGGAATGCTTTTGAATGTGAACATTACATGTGGACATACAGTATATTTCCCAATCAAGACATTTAGTGTAAAAACGGTGGATTGCATGTTTTGCATGCAAATGCCTTTAAAACTGAAACATAAAAGTCTATGCAGTTTTGGTAATGTCAACAATAGCCAGTATTTTGAAACCTGGTGTACTTTGATTGACTGCATGTACCTTGTGAAGTGAAAATAAGTGTTATTCTTTGACAGAATAATTTCATTTTGAGTCAGATTTCCAGTGTTTTGGTAAAGTTAGTGTGTGCAGAGAAAGATGTGTTCTATTTTGAAATGAAGAGTTAGTATATATTTAACAAAATGTGTTTTTGAGAAGAAAATTATCCATTTGGCCAATTGTGTTTTGTAGGTGTGAGTCTGTGTTAAGAGTTTAGAAAAAGTATCTGAAGTATGGGTAAGCGCTTGTTAGCGATTGAAAAAAACTGTAAATGCTGTGCTGAAATTAAAATGGCTAAAATCCTTTCTGCTGAACAAAAAATGTATTTGGTATTGTCTCCCCAGGGGGTTGTTCAAAAAAATGGGCGGTATGGAATTTGTTCTTAAATGTGATTTTCAGATTGAAAAATTGCCAGTCAAACTATCCTTATTCCACAAACAGGTGCTGTTATGCTGGAAACTCATGTACACACACAATTTTACCCCACATCAAACCCCCATTTGGAACAACAGATATGTGCTATGTAATGGTAAATCGCTCTACTTACAGCATTGGATGGATAAAAATATCTGGTCAGTAACCCACCTAATTAACGATCAGGGACACTGGCTATCTCATGAAAACTTTTGCTCAAAGTATGACATAGTTTGCACACAAGCTCAGTTTGATAAAGTGACCAAAGCGATCCCTGCTTCAGTAAGACTATTAGTCCAAAACATAGACACACAGCCGTGTGCGATAAATTTACCCATGCTTCAACGTAATGGGAAAGATTTTCTGGAGAACATTTCAAACAAATTGTTACGCAATCACCTGAACAATATACTGTACCCAATACGATCAAATAGAAACTCCATCATCCAACTGTTCTCAGAATCAGACATTAAGAAATGGAGAACTAACTATATTACTTACCCTGTAAGCCCTAAGACAAAAGAAGTCAATTTCAAAATTCTTAGTAATATTTATCCATCCAATGAACTGCTGAGAATGAGATTTAATGTTGATCACAATAACTGCAGCTGGCAACCCTTCCTTTTACAGTCCGGTAATTACCAGGTAAATTACCTGGTAATAAGATGTATTTACTAAGTAATAACCAGGTGATTAAATGTAATTACCTTGTAATTACCAAGTACTTACGAGGTAATTACCCAGTATTTAATGACATATTTATCTGGTAAATACCAACAAGTTACCTGATATTTACTAGATATTTTCCTGACATCTACCAGGTATTTACCCAATAATTACCTGGTAGATATCCTGCAATTGCATATTGTAGACAATAAACCCACTGAATGTGTCTATATGTGACTTTGTTAGGGTGATAATAACTTATATATTTACCTGGTACTTACCAGGTATTTACTCAAAAATGATCGCATATTTACCTGGTAACTACCATTTACCTGGTAGTTACCTGATATTTAGGCTAGTAAATACCAACAAGTTACCCAGTATTTACTAGATATATACTGAAAACTACCAGGTATTTCCTCTCACAAGAGAAAATATTGTGTTTGGTATTAACATGAAAGACATTAAGGGCCCTATTTTGCACTCAGCGCAATTGACTTTGTGCACTGGCGCTTGCGCAATTCCTATTTTGCACCCGACGCACATTGGAATTTTCCCTCGCAAGGCGCAAGTCCTTCACTTGGGGAATGAAGTTGCGCTCCGGGGGCGGTTCAGCGAAAACAGGAGGCGTGTCCCGGCGCAAACGTTCCCTGGTGCTATTCTGCACTTTCACAAAACAATTGCGCCACAGACCAGAAAAAACCTCGTTTAAAGTCAGTGGCGCTTATTCAGACGCTAAGGGCGCTTGGCCATAATCAGGGAGGGGATGCGCGATTGTTGACGGGGTGGGGGGTGGGGTGCGCGGTCCAAAAATCTGGACCGGCGCAAAAATAATAATACACAAAATAAAAAATAAAAAATAAAATAAAAAAATAATTACGGCCGGCCGGCTCGGCCTGAAATCGTCCGGCCGTTGGGGAAATATCCCGAACCTGCCGACGGCCAGCCCGTCCCTGGCCATAGTGTAGTGTGTGTACAACGTGCATACACTTTGCTTCTCTCATCTACAAGGAAGCAGTTCTCATTTTTGCAAACCATAGGCCTACATACAAGCAAAAATATTACCACATATGTGAAAAATAGGCATAAATCTAGCGTACACAGTTACCCAAAATATTCAGGCTAGTAATGACGGATCAAATTAACCTGTTTGACTAGTCGCAAGACACATAGATAAGGACACCAGGATGACACCTTTTATTATGACAGCAACAGCGCTTGAAATGTTTTATAATCGAAAACACACAGAAACACGACGCGGTGTAACTGAAAGAACATTCGGCATACTGAAAATGCGCTTCAGCTTATTTGACAGAAGAGCTGCATCATCTGTAAGCAGTGCTTGAAGTGGGCCGGTACGCACCGGTATGCAGTACCGGCACTTCTACATTTTACCCTTTAGCGTAGGCCTACCGGCACTTTTTCTTGAGTACCGGCACTTGTCACAGGCTGCCCCCCCACCCCCTCGTTGGTCGTAGGTCCGGGGTGGGTTATGATCGCCCCCCCCCCCCCCCCCCCCCCCCCGTCGACAATCGCCCCCCCCCCCCCCCCCCCCCCCCCCGTCGTACGCAGTACCGGCACTTATTTTTTTCCACTTCAAGCGCTGTCTATAAGCGAAGTAATCTCGGTCTAATGTTAGACTACATTGCAAATATATCACCATGCATTCATAACCTCGTGATTCAGTGAGAGTGAGGCCAAAACATCGGAAAGTATGTCTTTGTGACATTTCTTTATTTACATTTTGTCAACGGAAAATGAAACGCTGAAAAGATTTTAAAAGCTTTAAGATTTAAAAAGATTTAAACAGAATAACTAATTATTTTTCCCTCTGATGGGCATGCGCGCGCTACGGCGGGATTGGACACGTCTGGTCAGTAGTGGCGATGCGCGATGTGCTCGCCATGGAACAAGCGCGCCTGCATTTAAAGGGAATGTGAGCCGACGCTCTGATTGGTTTATTGCACGTTACGCCCAAACCACACCTATGACTAATGTAGCTACTTCAGACCAGCCCATTTTAGATTTGCGCTGGGTGCAAGCGTCATTTATCCCGCCGGCATAATAGCAACAGCGCCCAAGATCCGCCCACAAAGCCACTTGCGCTTTGCGTTTCATACTTGCGTTTCAGACCGGCAAAATAGGGCCCTAAGAGTGACTTGATATTGAACAACCTCATACTAATACTCATACTACGAAATTTGTCATCCACACATCCAAATGGAGGAAAACAAAACCCCTTTTCTCCATCTTTAAAAGGGACATTGGACAATCATCTCAGTGCCTTAAGACTAATGAAAAGAAAACATGCAAAGTCTCTCCTCAGAGCTTATGAAGATCTGAAAATATTTGATGACCTCTAGAATAACTATGGAAGATTGTGGACTCATTATTACTGGACTTATTTACTTTCATTTATTTTTATTTATTTCTCTTATGTTACTATTATTTATTTTCTACTTTCTATTATTTATGTTAGTTATTATCACCTTATATAATTTAAGTTATTTCTCTTACCTAATGTGCCTTGTATGTTAAGAGGTATTTACTGTTGTCTATTGCCTTGATTCATGTTGTAAATGAATCAGCCTTCAATAAAAAAATAAAAAAACTCCTACCATTCGAATAACGGTAGTGGGTGGAGACGCGCATCAATTCGCATTTTCTTTTGCCGATTTTCTGAAAATTCGATTAAGATTTGCGATACATTTGGATGGAAATCCAGCTACAGTCACCTAGTTGTGGGCTACATACAATATTTGCTTCTAGTGCCTGCGGAGTGTGTGGTTGATAGCTGGTCTACAGCCTCACCTGGTCTGAGTCAGACTGGTCAGACTCTGGGCTGGGTGGGGTGCACACCTGTGGTGCAGAGCAATCATGGCACCCAGGATAAACCAGCTCTCAACACACACACACAGGGAGAGAGAGAGACACTGTCATGGCAGCATTTCTACCTGCTCTGGCTGTATCATCTTGTCATCTCCAATCAACTGGTTTGTACACCATCTACCTGTGTCTTATGTGTCAGAGGAGCCAAGCCAGGGGCGGATATGACCACAGGGACACTGCCAGTGTCTTCGTGAACTGAGGGTCACGCCAGAGAGGACATGTGACATCATAGTTGCATGTGTTGTGCTGAACAATATAGCTAAAATATAGCCAACCATCCTCACCTTCCAGACAACAGGGAAGGGCGTATCGTAAGGGACATATGTTTAAATTACCTCAGACTTTTAAAAAAAAGTTTTTGTATTATCCCTAACCCATTTTTTCTTACTGCTCTGCATTTTTTAGGGTAGGTTTTTCTTCGAACGGTTGTCCTGTCAAAACAAAAATACATGTTATTTTCACACAAACATTTATCACTTGAGAAATGTGTCCTTTTATAAACTCACCTGCCACTGGTGCCGGACTATCAAGTGCACCTAGGCCTATACATCTGTGACCGACTGGGAAGATATTTTCGGTGTATTTCTTCAATTTTGAGGCGATTGACATCCAAATGAAAGGTGCATTACGCCACCTTCTGGAGTGTGGATGTAATTGTGGATCACTCTGGTTTAAAAAAAAAAAACAGTACAGGAGTTATAAAGTTACACACATTAATATCATAAAATAAGTGAACAACAGCACGGTTATACAATGTCCTATTTTGACAAGAAACGTCTCCAAATCCAGTGCTGAAGAGATGAACCCTTGTGGATGGGATTACAAATCCAGTGTGACAAATCCGACCTGTTTCGCATTGTGAAACAATCATGCAATCCATATACGCCCATATTGGCTGGCATTACCGTAGTAGTGTCCAGGGCACAGCAATACACTTCTGTCATTTCTAGTCTTCTCTTAAAAATAAGTGTCCTCCTCTCTTGCAACTGTAACAACTGCTATCAACCAGAAGATGGTAGCAGAATGTCAGGTTAAACAACTTTAATAGACATGACAGATCCCAGTCTAATGATGAAGAGCATGGGAATAGAAAGGTCGAAAGGTTTGTTAAATAAATTAGTTATATAAATAAAATAAGGATGCTCTTTTAGTCACTGTTTAGTTACTTGCTTAACAATTGCACATGACTAAAAAAAACAGATCTTTAGTGATGGAGTATAATCAAATGTGTATTGAATGCCACAGTAACATGTGAGCTTGAGTAGAAACTAACTGCTGACACTGGCGTTTCTGATATTTTGAGTTCAAGCGATGCATTTGTCGAAGCAATCTTCCCCAGGCGCACACACACCTGACTCATGCATAACAACTCAATATCTCAGCCAAAGGGTGATTTGTAGTTCCTTGTGACAAGTTGTACACAGCACAGATGTGTGTGTGTGTGTGTGTGTGTGTGTGTGTGTGTGTGTGTGTGAGCCACAACTCATTATAGATGCAGCCTTGCAGTACCATGCTTTGTTTCTGCCTAATAGGCAGTGGGTGACATTTGGAAAAGGTTGAGATAGCAGGCGGGAGGTCCGAATGGAACAGAATATTAGATATAGACCTCGATGGGGAGAAGAGATCTTTCCCCGATCGGGATAAAGAACAACATTTTGAAACTGGTCCAACCCAACTTCCTTTGACAACCCTCATCTTTTTTTGTACAGTCTCATTCAGCAGTGTCACAAGTACATTGGGAGAAAAAACAACAATGAATAATATCAAAGTAATATGTTAAAGTAAGGTAAGGTGGTAAGGTAAGGTAAGACCTGGTAAGGTCTATTCAGGGGTGCTGGAGAGGAGGGTCCGTCGGATAGTCGAACCTCGGATTCAGGAGGAGCAATGTGGTTTTCGTCCAGGCCGTGGAACAGTGGACCAGCTCTACACCCTCTGCAGGATCCTTGAGGGTGCATGGGAGTTTGCCCAACCAGTCCACATGTGCTTTGTGGACTTGGAGAAGGCATTCGACCGTGTCCCTCGGGGAGTCCTGTGGGGGGTTCTCCAGGAGTATGGGGTATCGGACCCCCTAATACGGGCTGTCCGTTCCCTGTATGACCGGTGTCAGAGCTTGGTCCGCATTGCCGGTAATAAGTCGGACTTGTTTCCAGTGAGGGTTGGACTCCGCCAGGGCTGCCCTTTGTCACCGATCCTGTTCATAATTTTTATGGACAGGATTTCTAGGCACAGCCAGGGCGTTGAGGGGGTCCGGTTTGGTGACCTCAGGATTGGGTCTCTGCTTTTTGCGGATGATGTGGTCCTGATGGCTTCATCAGACCGTGACCTCCAACTCTCGCTGGACAGGTTCGCAGCCGAGTGTGAAGCGGTCGGGATGAGAATCAGCACCTCCAAGTCCGAGTCCATGGTCCTCAACCGGAAAAGGGTGGAGTGCACCCTCTGGGTCGGGGATGAGATCCTGCCCCAAGTGGAGGAGTTCAAGTACCTCGGGGTCTTGTTCACGAGTGAGGGGAGGATGGAGCGGGAGATCGACAGGCGGATCGGTGCAGCACCTGTAGTAATGCGGACTCTGCACGGATCCGTCGTGGTGAAGAGGGAGCTGAGCCGAAAGGCAAAGCTCTCGATTTACCAGTCGATCTACGTTCCTGCCCTCACCTATGGTCATGAGCTTTGGGTAATGACCGAAAGAACGAGATCGCGAGTACAAGCGGCCGAAATGAGCTTCCTCCACAGGGTGGCTGGGCTCTCCCTTAGAGATAGGGTGAGAAGCTCGGTCATCCGGGAGGAGCTCGGAGTAGACCCGCTACTCCTCCGCGTTGAGAGGAGCCAGATGAGGTGGCTCGGGCATCTAGTTAGGATGCCTCCCGGACGCCTCCCTGGTGAGGTGTTCAGGGCACGTCCCACTGGTAGGAGACCCCGGGGAAGACCCAGGACACGCTGGAGAGACTATGTCTCTCGGCTGGCCTGGGAACGCCTCGGGATCCCCCAGGAAGAGCTGGCCGAAGTAGCTGGGGAAAGGGAAGTCTGGGCTTCCCTGCTTAGGCTGCTGCCCCCGCGACCCGACCCCGGATAAGCGGAAGAAGATGGATGGATGGATGGATGTTAAAGTAACTGAAAGAACAAATCGCAGACATGGAGAGAGGGTGTGTGTGCGTGTGTGGTACAAAGAAGCAGTAAATACATGCTAATGGTGTGCTTACGTTGAAAAGACAAGGCATTGTGTGGATGTGGCGGTGCGTCACGCCCAGACCCCCTGCCATATTTATAGAAGTTCAGAGGTATGCCTCATGCCTAATTCATATTCAGTTTAAACCTCAGGAAAAAAGTGACAATTCTGTCACTCTTCCATAGTTTCCTCCAAAGAACAGCCAGTGTTTGTTTCCCCGGGGGCACACAGACAATGCAAGACATCAAAAAGCACCACTCTCAAATTGCTGTTGCCTTAGTTACTGTTCTTTTTTAAATTTCTTACATTAATGCTGCAGCCATCTGCCAGTAAACACGCATGTGCTTTCAGCTCGGCAGATATTGAAAAAGATCATGATGTAACACATAGGCCGAGTGTCAGGCTCTTGTCATTGCAGGACCACCACCACCTCCATGCCTAAAGAACACACGTTTCCTGCCTGGTGGGCCCTGTAGCCATCCACTGTTGGAAACGGGATGAGTTGAGGTAGTCCCACTGTAGGCCCTTCTGAGTGCTTTAATTTTTGAATGCTGAAATGTAATTGGACCATAAGAACCAAAGGTTTCACATTAATGCAATTTTTTTTGCATACAATGTGTTCAATGCATGTGTGTTGGGCGACAGAAAATATTTTTGTATGAATACTTCAGATGTGGCAGTGGTCGTGGAACAGAAATAAATTGCCAACTCATTGGGATTCACCGTTAAGAGCTGCAAGGGGAAGCAGCAATGGCAAAGGGTTTTTCTTTCAATGAATAATGGATCCACGCCTGCCCCTGTGTAAAGACAACAGGCCTCCAAACCATGCTACACCCTGTGTGTGTGTGTGTGTGTGTGTGTCAATGACCTTGGAAATGGGATGAAATGGAAGGAGAACAAACACAGTGAGGACATGGACAGTTCTATCCATTTCAAAGGAAGAATACGCATGATAGATCAAAAGACAGATGGAGTTGAAATGGTACTGTCCGGTCAAGAGGCACCTCCCAGCAGAGCTAACAAGTAGGTCTAGTCAGCTCAAGGTCTTTAAAACAAAAAATCGAATTTCAATCCACTTGAAAGAGCTGCTCTTTGAATCATAAAAACACAAAACAGAAGTGGCAATCTGTGTCCCCCACCACCTCACCCCGAGACGCACCGCCTCTTCCCATCTTTTCGTGTTTATTCTGGTGTTAATGTCCTTCTAATGAAATGTACTTAAGCTGGTGTTGTGAGGTAACGGGCAAAACATTGATCATCCCAGTGTTTCTAACTGCAATTACAATCAATAACATTCTCTTAAGCTTTTTAAAATCATCTGAAGAGCACCGCTGTTACAATTTGAGGCACTTCTTTCGCTGTCATTCACATCTGAAAGCCGATGGAGCACAGTGACATTATCAACACTTGTCCACCTTGAAACATTAACGGGGGTAGGGGTGGGTGGGGATTTCGGCAGCGCAATGGAAAGATAGCTTTTAAACTTTGATCATATAACAAGCTTAGCTGTCAAATACTTTTTATTAGGATGGTGAGCACTACTCCACAAAATGCCAAGAGGGAAAATGCAGCTTTGGCATCAGTGCAAGATCCTCACCCCTTCATAGCTGAATGCTGTCAGACATCGGTTAAAAAGGAGGCTTAATTGTGTTTGTCTTGGGTTTGTGGCATGGTTCCTGGTGTCAGGCAGGCTGTTTTTCTAATGCGTGTGCGAGCAAACAGACAAACGCAGCAAGACGTTTGGTTGACTTTTGTTTTTATTCACATTTAATAGATGCTGAAGGCAGCACATTCCACGGACTTAAGACCCAAGTGAGACTTCCTGACCTCACTTTGCTTTATGCAGATAAATCTCAAATTAACAAAAAAAAAACAATCTAATTAGGAAAAAAAAACAATCATAAAAGACCAGAATTTATTTCAAGATAAAAAAAATAAAGCCAAAAGCAGAGAAGGCAGAATAAACATAAAAAAAATAACCATCTGAAAATATAATAAGTGTGTGCTTAATTTGTAGAATCTCAGAGTCAGGCACATTAACAATCAAAGAAGACCCAGATCAATCTCACTTTCACTAAAGAGAGCCGTCCAACTGACATAATGGCAGTCCCTCAGATCGCCATGCTGGACAGAGGCCTGAATTGCACAGGCGACAGAGCAAGCGACAGGCTGGCAGCAAGAGTTTCAGAGATTCAGCCACAAGCTACCGGAGATGGAGTGGACTTTTATTGTTGCGCATCCCATTAAATGGGCTGGAACTTGGTACATGGCAAGCAAGAGTTGCTTCTCTTGGCCTCTGCTTTGCCTTTTGGGTGTGATCGAACACAAACCACTCCCACAATAGTATAATATAAATACCAATGTGCTTCGGTGGAAGCCAAGTGTGCACACCGATTGGGGGGAAGCCTTGATTGGCAGAGTGTACAGAACAGATTTAGAGACTGGCCCATAGCACATCAGCCCACACACTGTGCCTGTCCAAGAAAAGCTCATCAAAACACTCCTCAAAATGTCAACTTAAAAACTGTTTTCCGCGTCTGTTCGCCTGATTTCCATATTCTCCATTGCTCTAACCCGCTGCACTTTAATCTCAACTCCTCAAATCTGCCCAGGCAGCAGGAAATAAAAAAACAAAAATTTAACGATTAAAAGCTTGATTAAAAACATCCTAAAAGCCCACCTGACCGCCCCCACACACACACACACACACACACACACACACACACACACACACACACACACACACACACACACACACACACACACACACACACACACACACACACACACACACACACACACACACACACACACACACAGTGTAAACAAAGCCCTTGCAGCAGTAGGCCTTCTCTGATATCATCTTCATCAGCTCATCATTGTCAAAAGCATAGTCGGTGGCTGTGGCCCGTGGCTTGTGTTTAGAGTCTGTGGCCCGTGGCTTGTGTTTAGAGTCTGTGCATGTGGTCACTGGTACTGGAGGTAGTTCTTGAGAGTCTGTGGCAGGGGGAGTGCGTCAATGTGATGGATGCGCTCCCTCCCCAGCGCCAGTCGGGCCACTCGCCTGCATAGGTCCATGAGGGGGAGAGGCTCCGCTAGAGGAGAGAGAGAGAGAGACAGACGAGAAGGTTAGGTTAATGTCAATGACACGCTTGTCATGAATACTTGTCATGCGACGACGGTTAGAGGCTCCGCAATAAAGTAATGGCTTGGGTTCAACGAGATTCATAGCATACATTATATATTCATAGCCTATATTACATAAGGGTGTTAATGTCAGTATTGCCATGTGAGCATGTAGGCATTGGATTGTACATGAACCATCCCAATAACTAATTGTTTTGAAGGTCAAACAACAGCTGTTGTCAAGCTACAAAGGAACACACACACACACACACACACACACACACACACACACACACACACACACACACACACACACACACACACACACACACACACACACACACACACACACACACACACACACACACACACACACACACACACACGATCTGTAGACATGTTACATGGAATGGGTCTCTAATGGAAACAACCTGACCGGTGGAACCACAACAGACGTGATATGGCTGACCATTAATCTCAGATACAGAAGAGGACTGATAACTAATACAATAGCATCATCTTCCCATTGTCGGTATCCCTTCTTGGCCAACAGCGAACACAAACTTGGCCAGCAGTGGTAAACTAAACTTTTGCCGTAGCTGGGGGAAAGACAAGCTAAAACGTCCGTCTGTACACCAATGTCCTCAGACAAAGTGTCTGTAAAGGTTTAAAATCCAACCTGTGCCGTAGTCTGGCCAAAGTAGAAAACACATTTGTTAAAATCATCTTCTGAAACCTCCATCTTGCACTCGCAAATTAGTTCATATTTGGAAAAACATATCTGTAACGAAACAGGAAGTTACTGTAACTCTGCCCCCTTTCTGGTTTCGCACCGAGGAGCTGTGCAGTCGCCCCACAGAAGTTGGGCTATAGCGGTGTCGAACTTCTAGATCCGAGATTAGGTCGCCTCAAACTATGCCACATTTGTAACACACAACCCGCCATGTATAGGATAAACATTCATCACCAGTCATCAAAATCAATAGTTGCTTGAATTAAGCCACTTCTCTGGTTAGCTTTTCAACATTGCGCTACAAAAAGAAAAATGTGGTTTGAAGCATTAACATTATTGTATACATCATAATTATCAAAGCCTTCCTCCACGCCTCTACTTTGGGGTTCCCATTACCTGTGAGGTTTATCTCAAGTCCATTCCTTCTCAGAACATCAGGAGAACACATTGCCATGGTGCCCAGAGCTGCCATCGCAGTATTCAATTGAGATCATTAAACCTTTTTCACCCACCAAAAAACAGCACCTTGAGGGAAATTGGCAGAGGACTCCCTAAGCCACATTAAAATGTTTTATGCGGGTCAATTCAATAAATGGGACCCTTTGAAGGAGTGATGGTGTTAATATAGAGATGGTGAGCAGTGCTGCCTCACGGTAACAGGGTTTCATATTCTGCCCAGTGGGCACTGTAAAATTGCAAGTGCGTGCAATTTTCTGTACATGCAGGAATCCCTGGCCCCGTTGAAATGATTTATAGTTCAACTATTGGTCCGTCTCTTAGGCTACGCTCTTAGCCTAGGGGAAATGCAGTGTCATGAAGATAGAAAGGACACCATCTTTCAATGCTATGGTTCAATAGTTTATACATAGTACCAAGTACATCCCCTGATGTTTTCCCTTACTCAAGGGGTCCACAAAAAAACGTGAAGATCCCAAGGCAAACAATAGTTAATTAGCAATAGTAAGCAATATAAGAAGTGAAATTCACTTCTCATATTGAGCAGTAGTAGTGGTTGGGTTTGTTGGCTTACATTTTGGGTTGGATCGCTGGCAATATAAGTTTGGTCATTCGTTTGTCACAAGGTTAGAAACACCTGACTTTAGGATTTGTTGAGGACCGTCATGATTCATAAAATCCTATAGTGGAAGAGGGTGTACTTTTATTATTCATCCTGGCACTATCTGCATTATACACATGCACGCAGAGCCTTAGGATCTACACTCGCGCTACATGACATGAGGTGCGGTGAGCCCACATCCTACCGCCAACACACGGTACAAGGATGGATGAGTTCACTGTTGGTCTTGACAATGCCCATCAATCAACGCAACTTCACCACCAGCAAACCCCGCCCAACACCCCCAACAAACTCCACCACATAGGCAGTTACTATGGCAACTCCTCACCTACATGCAAGGTCACGTGACTGATTTGTGGGTGTGCATGTGATTAGTGCACCCACACCGTATACCACACTCAACAGGCCAATATAGCACATGCATTTTCTCACCTTTTCAATAATCACTACTGTATATAGAAATGCATTTAAAAAGGCACATCCATCAACAACCTAAACCTCATCGGCAAATTGTGTAGGCAACCACCAAACCCCAGCTCACACAATGATATACATACATGCTTGGATTCTGTTCCAACATTTATTGTATTGGCCATAGTGGGATTCCTAGTGAGTCAACACTATGTAGAAACAGGTGCTTGTAGACTAGTACCACTGGTAGAGCTTTGATATGGGTTAAAAAATTGCCACAGACGGCATCCCAGAGTGATACACAAAGAGAGCTAATAAGGAAGCTAGCAACTGGCTGCAACCAGCCAATCCCAACGGCCGCAGGCTGGTCTCCATGGCTAGGGTTGCCGAGGGCAACAACCGGTCCTGAGAAACCGTGGGCACAGAGCATGCTGGCATGGTAGAATAGATGAGGATGCTCAGGGAGTTGTCCATTAACTGGCTCAAGACAGACACAGCTACCTTGCGGCTGACTTATTAACAGCTTGGCTGGAATAAACACAGTGATTTGGTGAAAGGGAGCAGCTCTCTTTCCATCCAATCTACATTGAAGTTTAGTCAGGTGCTAGGATATTTTTGCCTTTGTTAAAAATGTAACAATGCACTTGCTCACACTATTTGGTAATGAATGGTAAAGATTGGCATTTTCACGGTGGCATATCTACGCTTGTGCTATTAGGAACTGCCTCTGTAGGCGGAGCCAGTCAGATGCAATATGTATGACACTCTTCTCAAGGGAATCCGACTGAAAATAGTCTGAAAGACAAGAGACAACGCTGGAAGAGAGGGGAACTATACTATTTCACCACAAAAACTCATGTCAGTCACACAATGCAGGGAATCCAAACTGATTTACGCAGTGTATTTGAGAAATCATTTCCTTGCTGCATCTTCTGTGTGGCTGGAGTCTTTAATTTCGTGGTTTGTTTGGATTAAGCAACAATAAAATAAAATCTTAATCGATTTTTCAGTACCCGGCATCCGCATGCCGTTCTCTTCAACAGGTGTATAGTATTTAGCTACACGCCAATATGGCAGGCGCCATTTGAGAACATCTCACGCTATCCTTTTAGAAAGAGACTAAGAAATTGGAAATGGGTCAAACAAGGTCTCCGTACGTCATTGCACTAAGGTCTGGTATGACGTGTTTGTCAAATTGACTGAAACTGATATTTTAAGCCTAAAAGGAAAGGAAAACAGAACAGGCCAGATGAAACATTAATCCATGCTAATCAGCTAGAAAAAGCACCTCGGTTAAATGGAGTAGAAAGCAACAGCCACTTGTCCGCCTGCCTTTCCACCGGGGCATCTAATAGCTGGACAGTCATGTAGTTTGTCAGTCCATATAGTCGAGCCCTCCCCCCCTGCTGTTCCCTTGTCTTTTCCAAATGGTCAGAGAACAGATTTTGACAGGTTGATGGTATGCTTAAAGTTAAGATGGAGTGTGCTCCCGTCCCCGGGAATGTGTTGTTATGGACGAGTGGATGCTTGACGCACGATGGTGAGCCCACAGGACAGGCAGAGACAGAGAGACAGAGACAGAGAGAGAGGGGAGAGCGACATGCCAGAGAAGAAGAGGTGAATTACATACAAGAGACAGTAAATCTCATATTTGGTCAAGTTTGCAAATTAATAAATTGTGTAAATTTCATTGCATATACACCCACACTCTTGTTGTGACAAGCCCACAAATCAGGTGTGTTCACTTGTGTGTGGGCTTGCTTGCACCAAATGCACACATTGTATACATCTGAACAAATGGAGACGCCCCATTTATGTCACACCAGTAATGGAGGCTATGAAAGGTCCACCTTGTTGGCACTTCTGTTCCAATTTCCCTGGTGACCCCCCTCCGTTCCTCGCCTACTGAAAGTAATACCAATGCTGCAATGCAAGATATCAGGACTAAGGTTGAGGTTGTTCACTTCAAACCAGGTTCATCTTGAGTCTAGACAATGGCTGCCTCGAGACCTGTGCCACCTAGTTAAACTGACCATCGCCCAACATGTATGCATATTTTCAGACCCAATGTGTAGTTGAGCATAGGGGAAATCTAAAAACAAATTAAAATGGGGGAAGACAATATATTTGGAACACAAAAAAAATAAAACGGAGAAGAGAAATGGAAACGGAAAAAAAAACAAATTAAGAAGGGGGGGGGGGCAGGAACAGCCTGTGTGACCAGAGGGAACAGGAGGAGGGCAAACCATCAGTCTCTCCTCCTAATTGGAAATGCCGGTGACCAAATTGAATCGGCCACTTGAAGCGGAATCCAATCGCCGGGTGAACCAAGCGGACGCCGTGTCACATGTTGTACCCTTCTCCAATGTCCGACTTCCCGTTGCCTGGCAGCGCCGAGCTAGACGGCCTAAAGTCTATAGAGTAAGAGAGTAGTACTGCAGTCAACTGGGGCACCACACTCCACAAGCGCCTCCCTGGGGTCCTCTGCCGACTCTCACAAAAGGAGGCCAGGGTGATGGTGGTGTCTCAATATTTATTTTGATAAGTAGCCTTGCCCAATGCACCTGCATATGCAAATGAACACATTGAAACTTGGACAATGAAGACAAATGGTCACCATGGATAAGGGCGGCAACCACTGCATGAAACCTATGCTCCAATTGTCCAGCACTCACCTTGTTTTTAGAGGTTGTTATTTGGAGGAAATCTGAATGAATAAACGTATTCGCATTATGAACAGGCAGTGACAAAGATGGCTAGACATCGAACATCTAATCCTCATGACAAGCAGCAGACCAATGATTACTGTGTTAAACAGTTCATTCTCCAGCCCTTTCTCCATCCCTTTTCACTACACCACACTGGCCAACAATTTTCATGGTGACTACTTACAACAATTAGATGCGTTAACACCTAATTGGGGGGATTTGAATACAATGGGAATGGGAAGAACAGAGAGGTGAGAGAAACGGGGGAAAGAGACGCAATAGCGAGACACAAAAAGTGAATGGGACAGTGGCGTGAAATTGGGTTACTTTGGAAAAAATGAAAAGCTCGAGCATCTCCACAGACTATATGAAAGGCTCTCCTGCGGCCCGTCTGGCTGGTTCAGGTGTAAATGAGTTGTGGAAGGGTCCACTGTGGTGTCACAGGGGGCCGGCTATGGCGGCGAGAGCTATAAAGATAGAGATCCAGAAATAGAGCTGGAAGGATACAACTACAAGACAGACGGGGTGGACCACAGAGAGTTGTGGATACATAGTTTTGTACTTTGAGACTTGGCAAGAAAGTGTTTAAAAAAACACTAAAAACATAATGGCAGCACCTCGGAAGGAGTTGGATGCATGTCTGAAGGTGTGGGCCCTTGGGAGCCAGAGAAGTGAAAATAGGCAGTATGACAAAAAGCTTGAGAACATACGACAAACGACTCATCTTTTAGTAGCTTTGAGGGGCAAAAGTGGAAAGCATGGAGAATCTAGGTCTATTAACATTTCCCAGAATGCATTATTTTTGATCAAAATCAAAAGGATAGACGATTTTTTTTTAAATGTTTTAAAAGAGCTGTTTTTGTGGGGTGCCACTGTCATCCCTCTTCATTTTGTTTTTGTGTTTAACAGTGTGTTCTCAATTTGGTGAAATATGTTTTTGTTATATTTTAAATACATTATCTAAATTTGACCATCTGGCCTTAGTGTGGTACATTCCTAAATAAATAAGGTGGTTATATCACACATACCATGTAGCCTATTTTTTTTTTTGAATAGAATTTGAAAATGCATCAGACCAATGATCGGTTGACCTTTACCAATCAAGACGCGATAGTCTGGATTGTGGCATATTTGTCAATGCTGAAAATGAAATAAAATGTTTCAATCGAAAATCCAATCGACTCGTGACATTAAATTAGAAAGTCAAATCAAATCGTGGATTTAAAGAATTGTGACCCCCCCTACTAATGATCCATGCTTTCTCTTGCGTATGCATCTCTTGGCATGGGTGAAACTGCTCTTTGCACCTCTTTAGCATCAACTAAATTGGTTTGACACACTGTACACCATATATGCTGGTATATACAGGCACACATGCCATAATGAAATCTAAAAGGCAAACCATACAAGACAAATTGGTAAATGAGCATGTGTGTAAATAGGGGCAAGAGATTTTTTCACAAATGCCTTCACAAGCCATTGCTCGACTTGCCACCACAAGGATGAGAGAATATATAATGCATGCTTGTCAAGACTAATTCAAGCTGTGAAAAAAAAAACAAGCATGACCTAAAGTACATATAGCGTGTTATTGTCAACAGTGATCTACATAGCAACACAAACAAACAGTCTCTGCTTGTGGGTCACAAATAAGTGCATTAGTGTTACAACAGCGAAGTAGCGCATTTGCTAGAAAGCACATTCTGGACACAGTCCAGTAAGGGACCAGTTTCATGGTTGTCTACACATGACGATTTGTCAGCAAAATAAAGAGTTTTGCAAAGCTACACTCACAGACACATACATAATACAGACTTGATTAATGACATAATAAGCAAATTGCCATTCATCAGGGCCTGCCACATCAGGGTCAGGTTAAGGAAGTTACAGATTACGGAAATTAAACTGCATTCTCAAAGAAAGTACATTTAGAAAAACGGATTAAACTGCATCAGACCAGAGGTCTGGCATGTTGGTTGACTGCTAGTTCGACAGCACCCAGCGTGAGCAGCATTGTGATCAGCTACGATAATACATCCATCCATCCATCCATTTTCTTCCGCTTATCCGGGGTCGGGTCGCGGGGGCAGCAGCCTAAGCAGGGAAGCCCTCACGATAATACAATTCATTTGTATTTGCACTTTTCAAGGTTGGTTTTCTAGAAGTCCACTTCCAGGGGTAGTCAGGCACCTATTGGATTTTCTTCCCTGAATGCCCCGCAACAAGAATCATGTCATCAACAAGTCATCTTTTCTTCAGTGACCATTTCACAGTAGTAGCTTTCACAGTGGATATTATATTGGCAAAATGACCGGTGGCTTCTCTGCTGTTAATGTCCCATCTGAGCTTGTGGTTCAATGAGAGTTGACTTGTCAAACCAATAATAATAATAATAATAATAATAATAATAATAATAATAATAATAAGTTTCAATTGACTATCGTCAAAAGTGTGTTGGGGATCCAGTTGCATTTCAGGCAACTAAAACTACACTTGTTATTCTTGAAATTAGTTGTGTGAGTGTATTTTAAAGCCTCAAGAAAAAAAAAAAGACTAAACTAGTCAACAAAAAGTTGTAGCAAAGGCATTTCTCAAACGATGACGCATGATCATATAGCAATTCTTGAACACCCCTGCCTTCAATTAAAGGTGCAGTGTGTAAAATTGAGTGGCATCTAGCAGTGAGGTTGCAGATTACCACCAACTGAATATCCCCCCCTCAACTCTCCCATTTAGGTAGGAGTAGGAGAAGCTACGGTGGCCTGTAACGTACCAGTAGGTGCTAGGGGTGCAATAAATACCAGAAAACTGTAATTGAATACACAGACCAAAACTCAAGTACTTGTGTACTTGTTTTGTTTTTTGTTTAAATCTGCGGTAGTTTCCACCAATGTACACATATCGAAAGTCACATATTTTATACAGTATGTGAGTTACATTCACACTGGAGCTCCACTGGTCATGCAGTTTTTACCTGCTTTTTACTGTTATATCCATTCTTAACATGTAATGTGAGACGTATCAGTTTAATAATGCAATCACTCACAGCTGTGATCGCGTCTTTAGTTCCTCCCGTCAGATGACTTTCTGACGGAACGTGAATATCTGTTGAATATCCAATATCTTTTCAACTTGAAAAAAAAACACTTTCAAATGCCATAAACTGCTCTAGAGATGTGATTATTGTATTACACCAGCACAGTAGTGCTATGCTGCTATAAATGTCACATTCAGTTTTGATACGGGCTGACCCGAATGCTTCAAAGCGTCGCCCGTTGCCATGGTAATTGAAGTCCAAATCCGTATTCGAATGTGTCAAATACATACGTACATACATACATGCATACCCCCCAAATAGCCCATGAAATAAGAAATAGTAATCCAACATTATTCATTATGCCTTACCATTACTTATTCTGATATTCTCAGGACATTTAGTTTCATGCCTCACAGCCCTCTCGTCATCACCACCACTGAAACTGCGACAGCTACAGCCTATGTATTTATCCGTTAAGCCGTTTTTCTTTTCAATAAAAAGAAAAATCCTTGAAATCAAATTTTTGTCCTCATCTCTCATTAGACTAATAACAATTATACTGTAACTCATAAGTAATTACAATTAAAGCAAATGTATTTAAATAATGACCACAAGTTTGAGGAAGGTATGATGGCTTGTGTTGTCCATTTCGTTCGTTCGGTATATAAATTATATTCGGGAGAGCCCTAGTTTTGATGTTGGGACGTTCCTGTTTGGATACACTACAATTACTTTTACCAATTAGATACCATTAGTTACCTTTTGCTCCCTCCATGTTGCGGGCGAACTTGTGAGCAAGTCGGGGCGGGGTTGCATGGAGAGTGTGAGAGGAGAGATGTAAACACTGGCACGGCTTTACGTAGGAAACGGGGTTATGTATTTTAACGCAACATCAAACATATCGGCATAAACAGCATTGTCAAATCCTATATCTTGTTTGAAAATACATAGATATACCGGAAAAGGTCGGTATACCGCCTAGCCCTAGTATACACCTGGGCAGGTGTACACCACTAGACACGCGGGACTCATACCAGTGATTGTGTCTTTAGTTCACCGCGTCACATCGCCAATTAAGAGCATCTATCTGTTGAATATCCGATGTCGACATTAGAAAAAAAAAGACTTTCAAACTACATAAACTTCTATTGAGATTTTCTAAGCTGCTATGATTGTCATTGTCAATTTTGATGTTGAGCGGACATTATTGTAAAACTTGTCTAACGCGGGGTAACTCCGCCCTCCCCCGGGCCAGCTACTAAACATTGACGAATTAACCTATTTTAGTCTCAACAACAATATGCAACAGCGTTGTTTCTCTACAACCGTTTGTCTGTTCTGGGCTACTTAAGAAACAATGCACATTCTAAGTGAACAAAAACAACGATTATTATTTTCAGGTCATTATACACTAAGGAAAACATACTTATGATTATTATATTCAATTTCTGCCAAGTCCGTTTCACTAGATGCCACAAAATTCTACACACTGGACCTTTTAAAGCACCTAGCGTGCATGTCTGCATGTGTGCGACCAGATGCTGAGCTCAGAAGCATACTGGGACATCCTCCAGAATTACCACACACGCATGGAATGACAAATGCATGGCGACGACCACACACACAACCACAACCCCCCCCCCCCCGCACTTGGGGTCATGGACAATGGTGTTCGAGCCTGACCAGTAAAAATCCCTCGCTTTACTATGGGTCACTGTGCGCGATGCAAGCCGGGAATGGTATCAAAGGACACGGTTACCATTATATGCTGGAGATGTGAATGTGATGCCCCTACCCGCTGGTACGGCCGTGCTGAGATGCGAAAGGGGAGAGAGAGAAGGAGAGGGACAGTGTTCTACAACGACTGTATGGAGACAGAAGTGGGCTTTGAGAAGACTGGATCACTGTAGAGAGAATGAGAGATGGACTGGGAGAGAAACAAAGAGTGAGGTAAACAAAGGCATAGCAGAAACAAAAACAAATGGGGAGGAGCAGAGCAGCCGGGAGAAGACTGGGAGCCTTAAGCTGTTTCCCACGAGTAAACAAAGTAGCAGACCCTCTCACTGTGGGCTTTTTATAGATCTGTGCAGAGAAGATGGAGCGAGAGACGCAAATAAACACTGCATATTCTCCGCACACACCCCCCCCCCCCCCCCCCCGAAACGCACAGACACAGGCAGCCCTGAGGGAAACACAAGCCAAGTGACAAGTGTCGTGCAAGTCATACTTCTTACCTCTTCTGATACTGCTCTGAGCTTAAACAGCCATTTGATAAACCCAATACGAACTAGCTACACTAACGGGGCAGGTCTGCATACAAGTGTGCTGCGCTAACCATTTTGCAGGGCTGCGTTTATCATGTCATGAAATGAGATTCAGAAAACCTTGTCCAGAATGTCGCATGCCAAAAGAAGAAATGCATGAATAAATGTGATTTGGGTGGGGGGGGATTCAGTGGAGTGTACAACCATTGAGGTTGTAAATCAAGATGGTAAAAAACACATGTAAAAACAGCATTTTACACTGAAACCATATTAAAAGTATTGCTTGTAGTCTTGATGTATCCAACTGAACGGGGAGGAACCCCCCCCTCCAAACTAAACATTCCATTACACTACAGTACAATCCAGAAAATTCTTAGAGCAATGGGGTACAATTTTTTAGGAAAGGTTTTTTTTAATGCCAGTATACCATGTTTGTACAACTAATGCCAGTATACAAACACTATACTATACTAACCCTCAACAGTTGCCAATGCTGCTTTTGAAAACAGTTATAATGTGGCAAGCACCTTCAATTATTCAAATTTGTATATCAATGCATGTTTTAGGGGTTTGACTACAAACAGATGGCCTTTCATGAAAATGTTTGTGACATTTTTGTTGTCCAAGCTATGACTTATACTGAATTTGAATGTTTTGATAGCTTTTGAGTTGCAATTCACAAACAGCACAGGATGAAACGTAGAGCAGGATGTACGAGATCGGCACAAAATGCAAATGAGAACATTTAAAAAAAAATAGCTTCTCATGAAAATAACTTGTCATTTAATCTCATGGCTCATGGCATTTTACCATTTTCCTGAAATTATGCATCAGGACACGGCAAGCTCAATACAAAAAATTATCAAAACAACAACTGTATGACAAGTGTTTCTTTTCATACAGTTCCCTTGGATGGAAATGGCAAACATGACAGAATTTGAAATTGTGCATTTAAGTTGCGTTATACTTACGATCTAGACCATTGACATAGCGGACAGAGACTTCACAGTGTCCCCACACGGCGCTGACGATGGGGTACAGCCTCTTCCCCTTCAGGCCCCTGAAGGCTACTCCCAGGTATTGTTCATCCACCATGAAGCTCAGCGTGCCCTCATCCATGTCCAGTATCACCATCAATGAGTCTGGCAGCACAAACGACTCATCCTCCTCCAGGAAGCAGGGGTAGGTGGGTGGCGAGGCGGACATGGGCCTGTTTTTACTGTCGTGATAGAGTCTGTTGCGCCCCAGGTCCCAGCCCCAGGAATCCGAGTCGGCGCCCACAAGGGCCGTGTAGCCCACTGAGTGTAGGGGGGCCTCGGCCGTGCCCACTCCAACCACCGCATGGGTGCCCCGCTGCCTTGCGGGCCAGTGGATCCTCCACACATGGAGGCCGCGGGTGTAGCCTATCCGGCCCCTTATGCAGTCCGTGCTCTGGGCCACAGGGTGGCGATGGAACGTCTGCTTGTCATCCTCCTTGACGAAGACGTTGAGGGAACGGTCATCCGGGTTCCAGGCGTGCCGGAGCTGGGCCTCGGGGCTGGCTGAGGGCATGTCCAGCAGCAGGTCCAGCCTGGGGGGGCGGCAGAAGTCTGGGCCTCGCAATTCACGGCGCACAGGACGATAAGACGGTTCCCCGCGTACGTCCACGGACTTGATGCTGCCGGAGATCTTCTGACCCATGGCTGCGTGGGTTTGAGGGAGGGATGGATGGATGGATGGATGGAGGGGAGGGTGAGGGGGGGGGGGGGAAGGAGAGGTTGGTGGTAGTGAGGGGTTTGGGACCTGGCGTTACCTCATGGGCGCTGTGGCCACAGACGTGGTCCCGGATGAAGAGGTGATGTCACAGATGCACTATTCTGCCAGGGGCAACTCTGCTCCTGAAAACACAGCAAAAAACAAAAATAAGACTACTTCTTGAAAGAAGTAGAAGCAAATTCCCATGCTAGTCAATTAATTCCGATGCTAGTCAATTCCAGATAACATTTTAGAAGATCTCAAACCTGTTCTACTTATATTGAGTAAGGCTATGGTGTAAATGTGCTGAAAAAGCAATAGTGAATTATGTTGCTATGAGGGTAAACACAATCATGAGATATGTGCATTTAGCTGTGGGGAAAAAAAACAGCTTTGAACATTTTTAAAGCAGCTAATGTATGACTTCAACTTAAGACTCCATCACACACAAATTTCCTCAACATTTGATCCTGAAAGTTATAAGAGGAGATACATTTATGGGGGAAAAAAGGGCAGACAACAAGGCTCAAAAAGGTTATACCCGTCAGACACCAGGTATAACCAGCGAGAGACGCAAAATAACCTTTTTCCCCAGATCCCCGTTAAACCCCCCCAAGGGCAGGCCATGTACATACTTGGAAACTTCTATGCATGCATGTTTCTGTCTGGGAACACAATTTGAAACCATGAACCAAACAATAGCAGATTGTAGCACACTGGAAATGAGGAGTCATCCTCCTGACACATTTACACATTCTCCAGAAATCCGAAGAGCAGAGACACCCGCTGAGGAAGTACAATGTGGTCTACCACCACATGAACTGTCATCCCCCCTCTACTCTGCCACTCTTAAAATAAACATATGCTCTCACACACAAGGTGTGAGTACATGTCTAATCTGAGGTGATGCCAATTTTAAGAAACATTTATGCAAGATATTATGTCATCAGCCCTTAACAAACACAAGAAAGATGAGAACGCATTTCTAGGGCCTAGCACCAAAGCCAGATGCAAGCCAAAATGTGCCTCAATAATACTACATTTTCCAAGCTTAATGTCATACACAATTTTTACCAGATGAAAATATCCCTTTTGGAAAGGGGCCACGGCCTGTAAGTTGTTGAACAACATTAATAGATTTCCTCTTCTCCATAAATGGAAACCTCACCCATAAAACTTGATGATTTAGCCTTCTGCCCACAAATCAATGTTATGTTGTTTTATTGTAATCCTGCTTCATTGGTTTGAGAATGTGTGCCAAAAATAAAAAAGCTTAACACCATGGATTATTTAGTGTGAAACACTACAATTAAACATTCAGTAGTTTCACCCCTTTCAGATTGCTGGTAATTGGTTGTAAAGGTAGTTGGTAGTAAACAGGTCATTGGGTCTGTGTGGGATGGCTATCCAAGACAACTCCTGGCTGTTCCTGCATCCAAGGCAGTGGCGGGTACAACTCCATAGTCCAACATTTTACATACTGGCTGATAATGCCAAGTATTGATCTGATCAAGTACCTTTTCAGGATAGTATTGGAATAGACTTCAGGGCACGAGTTTATGGGTGACTAGAAATTCTAGACCATACCCGCTCCCATTACAGACCTCAATGTAATGGGAAGCACCACCTTGTACACTGGCTAGTATTTATAGCCATGCATCCCCATCATCTATCTTTTAAACCGCTGATTCTTAAACTCCTTTTACCAGGAAAATGACTCCATGTGGTTCTTCCTGGGAATGAGAAAAAAAAACTAACAGTTTAAGGCCCTGACCCACCCAGGGACGTCTCTCTCACACACACACACACACACACACACACACACACACACACACACACACACACACACACACACACACACACACACACACACACACACACACACACACACACACACACACACACACACACACACACACACACACACACCCTTGTCATACATCTTGACAGAATTATGTCTTGTTTACAAATACTGCTGATCATATCTCTGGAATGCCTTGTCCAAAGTAAGCAATTTGGTGAAAAGCAAAGAGAAATATTCTTTGAGCAAACATTACTAAAGAGGGAGACATCGGCTTTTATATAGCATCCAAAAGAAAACTAGAATAGAGAGACGTGTGCTTCCCTAACTACAAAGTACCCTCTTCATCTTGGATGAATGTCACCCATGTCAACATGTGCTCAGTTAGCAGCTGCCAGCTGCTGTTCTGATCTGCGGGACTGTGTCACCTTCACCATATATAGGACAGTTAGGAAAGGAGCCTATAGGGTAACGGACCACAAGGACAGAGGTTGATTTAAGTTTTTTTTTTTTTTTTTTAAGATTTGAGAGAGTAAGGAAGAGGGTCAGGGGCTGTGTGACAGCACTATTGACAAGGAGAAATTAAGGAAGCAGAGGTAGGCCAGCAGATGCATGGAACACTGAAGGGACGGACAGACAACCAAATAGGCTGAACGATGAATAAGGCAGCATTTAAGAAGACCAGCCTACAATCTAGTACTAATGGCTTCAGAGGTCTCAAAGCTGAGACAGACAGACACACAGACACACACTGAAACTGGGAATTAATTTTTTTATGAAAAAGACACCTGCTGTCCAGTGTGAGAATCAGCAAGACTGACAGAGACAGACTTTCTAAATGGTGGTGGTAGTGGTAGTAATAATTATGATTCTGGTTATTAAATGTTCTAGGGTTCTCCCCAGGATTTTGTTTTCCATGGTGGTGCTCCTACTTCAACCCAGACAGTGCCTGTGTGATTTATTTTTGTGTGAATAGCGTGTGATAATTGGAAGTACACCTACTCTTATACCATGGAAGCCGGCTACATTGAAGCTTTGCCGTAACCAAGTCGGACTCTGATCGATGAGTGAATCTGAAAGCCACTGACGTCCATGCAGCAATCCTACGTGATATTCGAGTTTTGCTTTTTTCATTATTAAAATTACACTGTAGAAATGGAAAGGGAAAATGATCAGTTGCTAAAAACACGATTCTGCAGCAGTGGTCTCCACCAGCTCCAATTCAGCCAGAGAAAGACACATTTATCCTCATGTGGCCTCGACACTCTACCCCCAAGACTGTTGAAAGAGATATTACAAGTCATTGTCCCATATCTTCTTTCTATCGTAAGCGAGTCTCTGTCCTCCGGTTTGTTCCCAGACTAGACTTCAAAACATGCCTGTATTCATCCAAGGCATCCAAGGCTCCTGCATAATTACAGACCAATCTCTAATCTTCCCTTTGTTTCAAAAATCGTTGAGAAGGCTGTTGCTAAACAACTTCTGGAAATATTAGAAGCTAATGACATTCTCGACTCACCTGTTTATTGTCGGTTGCATAGTACCTACACTGCTTTAACGAAAGTCACGACATGCTTATGAACATGGATTCTGCTCATTCTATTCTAGTATAGAAGACTTGTCTGGTGCTTTCAACACAATTGATCACACCATCTTGCTGGATAAATTAAAGCACTCGGTCGGCATAGATGGAACTGCCCTTAGATGGTTTTCATCTTACCTTACAGAGATCTTTCAGTGTGACTACTGATGATTTTGCCTCATCGTCGGCTCATGTCGTGTGGGGTCCCACAAGGTTCAATCCTTAGTCCTATTTTGTTCAGCCTGTATGCTCCCTGTGGTCATATTATTTGTCAGTTCCAGACTGTTAGTCGGATGACACCCAGCTTTATGCATCATTTAAAGCTGACGAGAAAAATCTAGATACTAGATACATTGTTGCCTTACTGTTATCAAAGATTGGAGGACAAAACAGAAATCTTGGTAATTGGCCCAGACCAAGTTTCAAAGAGCATTAGTCCATACCTCAGGCACTTGGCAGGGAATATAAAACCATTGGCTAGAAATCTTGGTCAAAATTCAGATTTTAATCAAAACACACCATCACATTAAGAAATTGGTTAATTCCTGTTTTTTACAACTCATAAATATTGCCAAAAATCAGCCCAGCATTACCAAAGAACAATGTAAAGCAAATCATCCATGTTTCTATCTCTTCCTGCCTGGACTACTGTAACTCCCTATTCTCCTGTTTAGGCGAGACTGCCACTTCAATTGGTTCAGAACGCAGCAGCCAGGCTTTTGACAAACACTAAACGAAGAGAGCATATCACCCTCATTCTGGTCCACTTACTTATTGGCTTCGTGTATACATCAGAATTCAGTTCAAGATCCTCTTGATCACATTCAAAGCCCTTCAATGCATGGCTCCCTCTTATATTTCTGAACTCCTAACCCAATACTCTGCATCAAGATTACACATCTCCTGACTATCTTTTAATCTTGTTTTTTTGCTACTTTTGTTGAGTGCAAGTTTTATAAATTGTACTTATGCCGTTATCATGCTGTGCTATAATGCATTTTATCCCCGAGTGTGAAGCACTTTGTAACTGCCATTTTGGAAAGGGCTATACAAATAAAGTTTACTTACTATGATTTTTCTTTTCAAATATTATTTCGGAAAACCTAACTATTATGTATTCGGGCTAGGGCTGAATGATTAATGGTAAAAAAAATAAAAAATAAAATCACGACTCATATCTATGCAATCTCATTTCTAAATGACGATTCACATGCTCCTATTCCCCTATGCATTCACGTTAGGGATGTGCACAACTCACATTTTTCACGGTCGAATAATCAGTGGGTGGCATGAGCAAATAATAGATTATTCGGATTCACTGACCGGGTCAGAAAGGAAGCCGAATCTGGTAGAGATGTTCCTATATCCTATTTATTTAGAACCAGATTCATATTGTTTGAACGGAGCAAAGCACGCAGGTCGCAAACGTAAAGTGCTGTATTTTTGGTTGAACCAGCAAGCCAACCCTATATCCGCGACGCTCTGTCACTGACTGACTGACTTGCACCATTGATTTGAGTGAGTGATGACGTGGCTGTTGTTGTCGTTTCCCCATTGGGCGGCCAAACACTTCCTGGCTGCACCTGATTGGACGAACGCTTTCAGTTGTGGGCCGTCTGCTTTCCGATTTAAACTGGACCAACATGGTGGCCGCCTCACAAATTATCTCTGTTAAATAGTACAGTAAAATGTGTTTCTGAAAACATTTTAGGTCAGAAATTAGCCATGCAGAATGAATCCGTCTTCATTTTAGATCGACAACGGTTAGTTTATAAGTTTTTCGAGTAGCACCGGACATCCCGGATTTGCATAAAGTAGACGGCAACTCAACTTCATGCAAATTAAGAGCATGCCAACTCGACACCAAATCTCTTGAAATCATGTGGACACGTACCTTTACGTCCTAGAGAGCGTTTACAAACGCTCTGTTTATTGACTGCTAAATGATTCATTCTTAATCTATCGAGCGTTAAGGACGGATTCACGACCTAGTCTTGTTTAAATGGGACTCGTCCATTTTGGATGTGGAAATTGAAAAAACATTCCAAAATACAACAAAAAATATGCAAAATAAGAAAAAAAAGTTGTTGACCCAAAATTTTAAAAAAACAACGATTTTTGCGGTCATGCACAAATAATCGATTAATCTGACCCACCCCTAATTCAGGTCACGCTGCATTCATGTGTTCACTTCTTTGCTTCGGAGCAATCCCAGTCGCAAAATCGATAACACTTACACGATGTAAAGCAAAACACACTATTAATTCAACACTTGCGTTATACAACTCCATTAGTTCTCAAATCTCTTTTCCTCACTCACAGCGCTCACTGCTGCTGTCCTCTCCATTCCCAGAGTCCCCGTTACTATAGTAAGTTATACAGAGTCTCAGCTATTTTTTCCACTAAAATACAGTTTCAATGTCTATCTGTAGAATATGTGACAGACATGAATATAACAATTATTTACACTTCCTGTGTCCGTTTCTAATGAAGCGCTCTGAGTCAAGTTTTTATTATTGTCATTTTTTATAAGCTTCCGCTTATAAACTTTCCGGTGGAAAATAAATAGATATGAAATTTATAATGAAATAAAATGAAACATAATTTAAGGACATTAACTCAATGTAAAAAGACAGGGCTGGCTGGCAGAGCCACGCAGCAGCGGCACAGCAGAAAAGCTGCCTGTGTGGACAACACAGGCGTGCAGCCGCAGCAGAAAGGGAACGCCACACGCTGCTCATGCAGGCAGTGTGTCCCGTGAAATGTGTGCAATAAAGAGTGCAATAAATGTTTTATTGAAAAAATAAGACTTGTGTGAGAGAATTGTGATCTCAATTCTTAGGGAGAAAATCGTGATTCACATTTTAGCAAGAATCGTGCAGCCCTAACTCGGGCCAGCCCTGATATGTATACATATTTATTCAAGAATGAATGAGTCACATGACCCAGAACACACTATTCAGGTGTCTTGTATTTTAGTATTACGTTGCGTAATGGCTACTGGATGCATGTACTGTGTTAAAATATGCACCCACATGTGAAAATTAAATGACCATCATGCTTAGTAGCATATCATTGTTGGCATACTTGGTTTACACTGAAAGTCTGACACAAGGGCATGCTTGCAAACACAACTCAAGGCCAAACAAGTGCAGACTGGTAACAAGACAGCTTTGAAGTAACACACACACACACACACACACACACACACACACACACACACACACACACACACACACACACACACACACACACACACACACACACACACACACACACACACACACACACACACACACACCACCCCACCACCCCCCCCCCCCCCCAATGGCAGAGTCACTCAATGCCACTGGAATATATTTTGATGGAGAGACATGTGCCTGCAGTCGGATTCCATGTGCATTCACAAAGGCCCAAAATTAACTGGCTGGACAGTAAGTAGTGTCCTCTGCTCAGTGTGCGTCACACAGCCCTGTGCCAGTACTGTCTCACAGTAGTGCTTTTTTTGGAAATGACAGCTTATTGGTTGCTTGCTAGCAGTGAATCGATGGAGCCAGCATCACACTCAGGCTTGATTATGTCAATGGCTGGCTCTCAACAATACTACAATAAAGAATCAGGTAACTCTATCCCCAAAATGAGTGACAATATTCACAGACATCTCAGGCAAACTTGCATTATGTCATACTTGACTTTGGATGCAGGAGTCTCAGTGACCCACTCAGCAGGGCCAAGTGTAATTATGAGTTGGGGCAGGCCTGGCAGCCTAAAAGAAGCAACTCAGTGAAATGTAATAGTGCACCAGCAGAGAAGCCTCAAGCCAATTCTAGCCAGAGAGCATAATATTCTAGACTGAAGCACCTGGGTGACTGACTAGCCATCCTGAGAAGGGCGGGGGACATCACCCTCTCCCATTACCACTACTGACATCTCTTTCAGGAAAGGAAGAAAAAAAAAACTACCCAAGATGTTTACACACACACACACACACACACACACACACACACACACACACACACACACACACACACACACACACACACACACACACACACACACACACACACACACACACACACACACACACACTAAATGGCATGAAGGGAGTGAGAAAGCACAGACTGACAGACATCTAGAATAGCCAACAAGTGTCACAGACAGGGGGAGGGAAACCAAAAATGAAACCCTACCATGAAAGCGTCTGTCCAGACAGCCAGGCGGCTCTCATTGCTCCTCTTTCTCACACTCAAACGTCAACACAAACACAGCAACCAAGTGGAAGAGAGCGAGAAGACTCGCGTCCTTGCAGCTTGGCCCAAAAATTGCATTCAACGGCCAGGCCAGCGTAGGAAAGGGCGAGGTAGATGTACAAAAATAATTATGAAAATGAATTATGGATATACAAGTTGTTGGCGAGTTCCTGCTTGTGACGATAGGACTGGCTGCCATCCTAGCGGAGAGGATAACAAGTGAGAAGACAAAGATATGGAGATGAGAGGAAAATAGGAAGGCAGAAATGGGAAGGAGAGTAGGTGGAGCAGAGCGGGGGAGCCTTCCGAAAGTCTATCCCAAGGATTTGAAAATCCACCCACACATACACATTCTTGCAAAGAGCAAGTAGAGTGAGGAAAACAGAAGAAAGAGACAAAACAAACACACACACACACACACACACACACACACACACACACACACACACACACACACACACACACACACACACACACACACACACACACACACACACACACACACACACACACACACACACCTTCTGTTATTGCCACTATTGTAGAGAAAAGAGATTTCTGACCTGACAACGTACACATCTCCACATGGTGGAAACATGCAATCTAGCTGCTCTGCCCTTAGAAATTAAATAATCAATGAGACATTCAGACAACAAAGCCACAAGGCAAGCATGCTTCCTACTGCTACGTTCTACTCCCGTCTACTCAATTGCCCCAATATATAAAGCATTTCAGCTATATATGGACAATTCATCCTCATGCAAGCATAACATAATGCTATGTAGATGGACTATAAGATATCATCACAAAAAGGCTCTGCATCTAGCCTCCATTGTACCTCATTGACTCCACCACCATCCCCCTTCTCCTTCCACATCTTGTGATTCCTCCCCTCTCATCTTTCTTCCCTGGGGAGACGATGAGAGCTCCTATTGCGTGCCTCCTCACTCCTTCCTTCCTTGCTTGCTCACTACTCAAACCCAGAGCCTTATGACGTGCATGCTCTCCCATAAGCTCCAAGTGTTAAGCCCTACATCCCAAACGCAGCAGAAAAACCAAGCTAAAGCTTCCACTGAACAGAAATAAAACACACTCACCACATTCCTAATGGATTCAGGTAGACTGCAAGAGACCGTTCCTACCAAACCCCACCAAGAGCTGCTGCATGCCTGCCTGTCTGCCTTGTTTTGGCGTGGCCCGATGTTTTCATAGGACATGGCAGCGGGAAACCCAATGACCTTCGGGGGGGGGGGGGGGGGGGGGGGGGGGGGGGGGAGGGTCAGAGCAACGTGTGTGTGTGTGTGTGTGTGTGTGTGTGTGTGTGTGTGTGTGTGTGTGTGTGTGTGTGTGTGTGTGTGTGTGTGTGTGTGTGTGTGTGTGTGTTGCACTTAGCATGGTGAGCACGGGAGGCATGTGACTGATGAGCAGTGAATGAACGATTTAGAGAAGGAGTCTCGGGGACTCCAGCAGCAGGAAGTAGATACATAAAAGCCACTTAAGCGAATGATCGCAGGCCCGCTAACGTTTGCACAAATGAGCCGGGGGAGGTGGCTGGAGATATAGGAGTCAGTGCAAAGAAGAACCTATGGAAATAAACTAAACCGCAGGGACCGGGAAATTACACCAATCAAAAAAAGTCTGGAAATAAAATTGCAGGTACCGTAGACATAGCATGAACCTCCTGCAAAGAAATGCAATCATTTTCCTTTTTAAAAAAAAAGGAAATAATAGGCTAGGCCTTTGGTTTATAAAAGGGGGGATCAAAGTGTCCGAGCAGACTGTAGAGAGGGTGTGGGGTGGAGTGGCCTGGCAGTAGCTAGACCATTTGTCCAAATGACTTCCTTCCCCATAGACACAGGCGTACTCACAGGCCGATGAGGAGTTTTGTGCCGCCTCAATGTCTCTATTTACACAGGGGCAAAGCGTGCCTACCACCTCGTCCAGGTAGAAGCCAGAGCCCAGTTCAAAGCCAGACGTGGCCTATTTACATTGGAAAAGGGTCGTTGGGGTTCTGCAAATGAACCGTAGAGACTTTACACCGATACACTTTGAATGAATGATTGGCATGGTGTATTTTCTAGTGAACTCAGACTGTGCTGGTGGCGTACTAGGGCAAACAAAGTGATGAGGGATTCATTTACCGTCCAATGCAAATTCAGCAGTGTGTTTGTGATGCATTATTTGATATCCACCTCGTGGCATCTATTAGGCCCAGTCACCAAGTGTCTCCCAGTTGCATTTGAAGGAGTATGGAATATTGGCAGGCAATGGACTCGACTGCTTCTGATCTGACTCACATCTGTGTCACGTCCTCATAAGAATGCAATAGCACTCTCACCCTCTCATTCCATCACAGCAGCGGCCACATTGCACATTGAAGTGATTATGAATAGTATAACAACAAGAACTACTATGAAACCAAAGACAATTCAAGCCATTCATACAAAAGCATGGTCATGTCTGTTCACCATTTTGGTCTGTAGTGGCCCTGGCCATGCATTGATTTTGTATACTTAACCATCTACTTGCAGATACGATGTTTGTGTTTATATGGCTTCCACACTCCCCTTCAGTCAGCAACACAGTAATTACACTGTAATTTAGTTCACCTAACTATTTCAAGTTGAAATGCAACAGGCCTTTTCTGGGGCTACCTTTTCATGAATTGGAGGATGTTTCTGCAAGGTAAACCATTGGCAACAGCCTTGCAACTCTACAGAAGTAGGCAATCAAAAAGAAACAGGTTGAAATTAAGCCGCCTACAGTTTGTCTCAAAGCTTTGTTATCACCAGGCAGATGACTGTTTTGCAATAGGAAGTACAGGGAGCTGAAACAAATAATCTTTCTACACCTGCTATGCAAAACTGTGGCAGTTGGTCGTTACCCTCAACATCCTCTCCATTCTTTCACAACTACTAATGCAAGGAGAACTTTAAAACCCATCAGACTTCAATATATTCTTGGGGGTGGGTTACTGACGCATGCTTCCACTGGTTGAAAGTAACCCCAACCAGGTCTATGCAAGCCCACGGACTCGTTTTGGGGTTTGAGCCTTGTTGAAATATTCAACAGCGACCATGGATCGGTTTCCCTGTACCTGCAGGTAAGGTCAAACTCATCAGCTCAAGTTTCCCCCGGAGAGTTTTTACAATTGAGGCCAATCGTTGAAACAAGGCCTTCTGAGAATATGTCATCAAGTCCCCAACTACCAAGTGTTTGCCCATGCTAGTGTAATCATTTTTAAATTGTCATTTGTGAAGAAAGGCGGAGCGGTACAATCCACCTTCTCTCGTCATCCCGCTGTGTCACAAAGCTGTGGGCCCTACTGCCATACAAATGTCATTCAAAAAATAAAAAGGAAAAAAGACAATGGCGTCAGTGTTGAGGTCTGAAATGAATAGTGGATGAGCCGGGTTGCTAGGAAGGCTGGGAGCTAACCTGTTATTCCATTTGAAAGCCGGTATACAGAGAAATCTACATCTCTGCCAAATCCACGGGTCGAAAGGTCGTACAGTCTGCACAACTTCTGTTGAGAGAAAACAGAAAAAGATAAGGGGAAGGTAAATAAGTGTGTAGGTATAGATCTTTGTCTTGGTCAATGGTCCAATAAAAATGTCTAGGCAACATTGGCGAGACCTCCAACATAAATATTCAATATTAATGAATTTCCCCACTCAAGTTCCACACAAATAAAACTTTGGTTGGTCCAGTTTAACTGTAGGCCAAATCAGAGAGAAAAATATAAACGCATAAATAAAGAACATTTTTATATCATGGCAATAACTTCAGTCTATTTAAACCTTAACAAAACAAGTGGAGGCTTGCGCTGTTTGTGATTTCATGACCAAAATGACCTCATCCACTAGGAGTCATTGCTGCAATTCCGATAATGACACTCGCATGAACATTTGGAATTCTTAGGAACTGTCAGATGGACCAGTTACACATTTTATTAGTATCAGTGTGCAAAAAAAGAAACTTTTTTTAGTCTACAGTACAGTCTATGGTTGTGGATTTTTGACAAGCATACAAATGTTAAAATAGATGGATGGGAACTTCATTAATCCTGAGGGGGAATTTGGTCATTACAGCAGCTGTAAGAACATACTCTGTATGCAGGGTACAAGTGCAGACAATAGTGTTTAGTCACAGCTTGGCAGAAATACCAACATTAGGAACACAGAAGAAACCGTGAGAAATTAGATGTACTCGAACATGGTGAAACAAATACTGCCTGAGGTAAACTAAAACAGAGGGGTATTTGAAGAGAGTGATTAATGAACTAGTAATGAGGGACAGCGAGTGACCAGTAGGCTGGAGATCTCTGCAACAAAGGCATAGACGTGCAGCAGAACAAAAACATCTCAAATGCAGTGTTTCCCCTATATGCACATATCCTATGCTGAAATATACAATTTTTTTATTTTTATTTTTTTTACAAGAGGAGAGGAGAGGGCTCCGTCTTATCTTAGAAACTAACGTTATATTAATCGTTATAAACAATCTCTCCCTATTTCTCTGCTCATTACTGTGCACAAATGTACTGCATGTACTGCCTCAAGAGCCCTTCTGGTGCCGGCAGACGCATAGAAACCTCCCAATGTAAAAAACAATATTAGCAGTAATAATATAAGATATATGTGATAGCTGGTTTACAGCCTCACCTGGCCTGAGTCAGACTGATTAGACTCTGGGTCTGGGTGGGGCTGCACGCCTGTGGTGCATGAACAATCATGGCACTCAGGATAAACCAGCCATTAACCCACACACTCAAGAGAGTCACTGTCATGGCAGCATGTTACACATGCTTGACTTGTACCATCTTGCCAGTCCCAATAAATGGATATATTATTATCCAAACGACAACCTGTGTCTTGTGTCGGAGGGGCTCAGCAAAACCACTTATGTGGTGTGTGGGTTAGTTAATAAATGTGGATACACAGAATAAATGGAAGATTTCATTTCCGCCTGAAATAAAGTAATGTTTTGAATTAATGTGAATAACATGCATTATCAGTTGGTAGCCCTAGAGCACTATATGGCCATAGCACAACATTTGATGAGGGCCTGGGCCAGGATTTGATGCCAATAAAGTGAAGTAGAGCAAAAAATAGATGTTTTAGTTTAGGTTTAGGAGTTTCCAACAAAAAAAATAAAAACTCCAATGCAAACCAATGCAAAAATGACAACACAAACATGTGACATAAATATCTTGAGAACCCATTGTTCAATTTTGACCCCTCTATTGAAAGGTCAGGGCAAATATAGCAATTGCACCACATGGCCACCAGATGGCATTCTGATTGAAGACTGTTCTGATTGAAGGCAATTGACCCATTTCGTGTGAAACCCTCTCTTACCTACTGTACAGTTTTCAAAATGGTGCCCAGACACTGGATTATCTGTTTATGGTGGTTTTAGGCAATCAGGTAAGACATCATTTGTGATTACAACTACAAAAAGTGAAGTTTGTTCTCAATGGTTTTTGGCCTCAAGTTCGAGTCTTGTTCTAGTTCTTGCATGTAGTTTTGGTCACAGAGTGATATGGTTTGGACCGTTGGAATCATTATTGTCTCTGCTTTCATATGATGTATGGGCCCTGTTCCGATATCCGTACTTCCCGTACTTAGTATTAGGGATGTCCGATATTATTGGCCGATATTGGCATAAAAAAATCAATATCGGAAAATATCGGTACCGAAATCGATTTTGAAATAATTTCAGACATCCGTTATGTTTCAAGTGAGGACGTGGTTTGATGACATCATCAAACGCGCCGCTCCGTCTCAATAACAAGCCTGGGCGTGTGCGGCCGTGTAGCGGGACGCTAGTTGTAGCTGTAGTTATGTCGGTGGTTTGGAATTATTTCAGTTTCTACGTTGAATAGTAAAATAGGGGTCAGCGCAACATACTAACGCATTCTGCGAAACAGTCTCATCACAACCGGTTCAGGTCCGCTGTACCGCGCTCACATTATTTTATGTATTAATCCGCACTTCCATACCGTCACCGGGGCTTCAGAGTAATGTGTCCGAGGAGAGTAGCCCTCTCCCGGACACACACGCTAGCTTTTACCGCTGTTTGTTTTTTTTAAATTGTATTTATTAATCCACACTTCCAGACCGTCACCGGGGCTTCAGAGTAATATGTCCGAGGAGAGTAGCCCTCTCCCGGACTCACACGCTAGCTTTTACCGCTGTTTTGTTTTTATTTATTAATCCACACTTCCGCTCGGCATAAAGCCTATTGCAATGAGTGTAAAGCGGAGGTTTCACGTGGCCGCATATATCGGTATCGGTATCGGTTGATATCGGTATCGGAAATTAAGAGTTGAACATCGGTTATCGGTTATCGGTTATCGGTAAAAAAGCCAATATCGGACATCCCTACTTAGTATAATTAGTTTGAGAACGTAGGGTGCTCCGATTATGATCGCGGCAAAAGAAGTGCACTTGAAAGGACCCGTATGTGTACTCAAAAAGGCAAAAATGCTGAGTGTGCAACGGTGTACACTTTGCGTACTCAACGGCAGCCATCTTAGCTACGTAGTGGAATAGGCGGAGCCAGGCTGAGTCGCGCTCATGGATTATAGCTAGACGTCAACACTGTCTGTGGACGTAATCAGAGAATGTCTAATGGATTCACGTGTGTTTGGCGGGTGACGCGGCCGCGCAGCTGATGTAATTTCCGTTAAGTGCACCACAGAGTATTGCATTTGGAACAGCACTAACATCTGAAAATCTGCGCACCTATTGAGTACGGATAGTGTACTATGTTTAAGTGTACTCACGGAAGTATGGATATCGGAACAGGGCCCTGGTTTGTGTAGATACCATGTCGGGTGCATGTGCACATGCAGTTATGAAATACATAACTCTCGTTACATGCTCATTATTTTGTTTGGGGTTGGAATTGTGTTTCATTTAGCCAACAATGGTCACGATAGACGCGATAGATAAAAGTTGAGATTCGTATTGTTCTAGGGGTGTACATGACTGCTTTCTCACGTTTAAATGCCTTACAGTGTCTTTGCTTCTGGGAGGGGGCAGGGGTGTGACATATGGGGGTTTCTTGTGTGTGTCCGATTATTATTAATTATTTAAGGAAATCTAGAGTTAGATTTTAATTTAAGTGCTTACAGCGAACACACTTCCCGTGTGTTAATGTCCATGAAGTTGATGGCTGCTAGCCGGTTGACATTAGATTCAACAATGGCCACCAATCCAGTACCTAAGCCAAATGTTACATCACCTATTTGGCCTTTGGGTATAATATATCCTATGTATTTAGAGGAGTCAATTATAATTTCACTTTTTAATCCAAGTGTGAAATAGTGTAGCAAATGGTTCGCTGATGAGGGGGATTATGATAAGTGGGTGTGTATTTGGAGCATTCTTTAATACATCCATGTTTTGGAGACGTTAGTTTTTGAGGTTGTTATCCTGTTCGATAACTTAAAGTAGGCCATTAATCTTTTGAAAAAAAGTTGCTATCCAAAACGCAGCTTATATTCACATACCACATTGCAAGTAAACATTGCTTTGTAGCACTGACTGCTATCAAGATTAATGATCAATTCATATAACTATGTATTTTACCACTATGGATGCCATAAGAGGACTGTGTTGAGAAACTTGAATAGCTCCACCTCCACATGTACAGTGCATGGTGACTAGATTACATGATTGTGATTGGTTAAACTGATTTATTCGTATGCTAGAGCTGTCAAAGATCAACCTTGGTGTGATTAAAATGAATGTTGCTTTTTCTTAAAACAATCGTAATCGTACGTGTACAGTCCCATTCAGCGCCATGATTTTTTAATTATTTTATTTAACACTGAACAATCGCATAAAATTTTAAAGGACCTTTAGAATTAACCATCCTGCGGCATTTGACTTGGCAGCAGCACACCTGCCTCAGGAGGTACAACCTCAGGCCAGCAACAGTTGGCATTCTCTGCAGGAGGGGTGAAGTACTACTATGACAGACAGCAACCAGTGGCGAGCGCTTACTGACAATGTGACTCGCTATTTAGTAAAAGAAATGATGCTATTCCCGACCAAACATACTTTTCTCAAACAGCGAGCCCTGAAAATGATCCGACAGTAAAGGATGGCATAACACGGGACTTGAAAGATGTTGACCATTTCTCAGGGACAACGGATATGTGGTCAAGCATGAACACGATGCCATACATGAGCTTGACCATACACTATCTAGGCACACACTGGGAACTGCCTATAGACCGTGTTCAAGCCAGAAAGCCACACGGTTGACAGACATTATCTGTAATAGCCTATAGGCCTGTCTTTTTTCGACATTATAGTCCATTTATAATACTTAAAGATGTACAAACAACATAGGCTGAACTGTGTAAACAAAATGCTTTATTGCTTTAGAAATAAAAGGGTCAAGAACACATGCAGCTTGAAAATGAACTATAATAAGCAAATTACATAAACTGCAACACAATTAAAAATGAACTATAATAAAACTGTACAGCAAATTACATAAATTGCAACATGAAAGGGGAACATATAGGCCTATAGCCTGTCTATTTGTACATCTCATAAATGGACTGTATACGAATATACATTTCTATTTCACCACGGTAAGAAAAAAAAATCCATACCGTCTGAGCCCTAGTGTGTGGTTTATGGAAAATACCATAGAGAGAAAGCTCAGAGTAACCTGGTTCCCATGCAGTCTCAGCTTAGTAGTGGAGGGAACCTATTTTGAGCTCTGTGATTGGTTGAGTCTTACCACAATGCTCCACGGGCCTAGTAGTCGGCTTTAGGGCTGCCACCAACGATTACTTTTCTATTAATTAATCTAACTGATTCATTTTCATCCAGAAACGCATACACTTCATTCAGATGGCTTTGCCTTTGACCGAAAGCTAAACGAGATACAGAAAGGGGGAAACATACTTTTTTTATCATGTAATGCCTAATGTAAGATATAGTAATATTCCCCATGTTCCTTTAACTTAAACCTTTTATTATATTGATCACAATTATTCAAATGATATAGGTATAGATATGAGATTCCATACACAAAGACATATGCTTAACATAACGGCAGGAATTAATTAGATGAGGTATACATCCCAACAAGCACATAGCGCCACTCAACGTAGAATAAGCCCAGAGTCTAGCCTAAACATGTCTTAATCCACACTCATTCATTGAAAAATCTAAGGTAGCAGGCAAACTAGATTATGACTGAGCGCATGTCAAAATGTTGTAATAACACGTTGGTAATTTGTTTCATAAACATGAATAGACCACACTTAAGCGGCAGGTCACACAGAACCGCCTCTTTTCAGCGCTAAGCACCCAAAGTTGAAACATTTGAACATTTATGTGAGGCACATCAAAAGAAAGCGGCCTAGCACGGGCTTAGGAAAACAATGCTAAAGTTGGCGGCCTACTGTGTTTTAGCCTGTTCCGGTGGTTCACCTTCCAGAATAACACCTGTATGCTTTCTTTTCAGTGCTGCTGGGCATTTTGTACAGCGAACCAATGGCCGTTTTTTTTTTGTTTTTTTTAAAGCATTCCCATACTTTTGAAGCTTTTGGTCTGGGGAAACCTTTACATGAAACCTCTTTGGTAGCAGACTCTGCTGCAGCCACATTGTTTTTTGTTAAATCTGTAGGTCTTGACAGGAGCCGACCACGACTGACGTGAATGCAGCAATTAAGTAGCGATATTAAGTAACGCATAACAAATTAGCGTTTTAGAAAAAAAAATTGAATGTAAAAAAAAAAAAAAAAAACATGCGTTGATTACAAATATTGATGTAGACGCATTTTCAGAATCGAGGCAGCCCTAGTAGTCTTGGCCACAAAGTTACTTATGTACACAGTCTTGTACCTTGGCCTTTTGAAAAAAAACATGATTTTTTCACACTGTTTGTAGTAATGATAAAATCCAGTAGAGTGTCAAGGCATTGGCATTATAGAAATGCTCCAAAGCCGTAAAGGAAAAGAGTCAATGAGGGAAATTAATGGGTTTTTTACTTCGGGGAACCAAGACCTTCTGATATAGTTCCACCCACTTTGCAACTATTGGCTCAGTGTAGGGTAAATATCGAATGAATGAGTGCTTTACAAGGGGCTGCTTAATAAGCAAGCAACCACCCAGTCAATTGAAACAAATTTTTCCCCTTGCATGGGTAGTGGAGCTAGAGCATGTATCCAGATGTTGACTACCAGAACTTTGTGCCACACCCGAGACGTTAACAACACTGATCATCATGACACACCAGGCACCCTCACTTGTCACAGGGCCTCACCACCGCCATAAAGTTCAACTCAGTAGCAGGGGGGAATGTGGTTTGGCTGCTTGGTGTCAAGTAAAAACTCTGTGAGCAGAGGGCTGGGCCAGCTCAGCCTGAGTTCAATGAAACAAGGGTGTTCACAATAGAAATCATAGCCACCTAGTAGCCTGAGAATGAGGGCTTGCACATTTTTGGCAGTGTTTAGTGACAGCTATTGTAAAAATATTTTACAAGAGTAAGTACAATAAACATTTTAGAATAGCATAGTATATATATATATATATATATATATATATATATATATATATATATACACACACACACACACATACACATACACTCACCGGCCACTTTATTAGGTACACCTGTCCAACTGCTTGTTAACGCAAATTTCTAATCAGCCAATCACATGGCAGCAACTCAATGCATTTAGGCATGTAGACATGGTCAGGACGATCTGCTGCAGTTCAAACCGAGCATCAGAATGAGGAAGAAAGGTGATTTAAGTGACTTTGAACGTGGCATGGTTGTTGGTGCCAGACGGGCTGGTCTGAGTATTTCAGAGACTGCTGATCTACTGGGATTTTCACGCACAACCATCTCTAGGGTTTACAGAGAATGGTCCGAAAAAGAGAAAATATCCAGTGAGCGGCAGTTCTGTGGGCGCAAATGCCTTGTTGATGCTAGAGGTCAGAGGAGAATGGCCAGACTGGTTCGAGCTGATAGAAAGGCAACTGTAACTCAAATAACCACTCGTTACAACAGAGGTATGCAGAAGAGCATCTCTGAACGCACAACACGTCGAACCTTGAGGCGGATGGGCTACAGCAGCAGAAGACCACACCGGGTGCCACTCCTGTCAGCTAAGAACAGGAAACTGAGGCTACAATTCGCACAGGCTCACCAAAATTGGACAATCGAAGATTGGAAAAACGTTGCCTGGTCTGATGAGTCTCGATTTCTGCTGCGACATTCGGATGGTAGGGTCAGAATTTGGCGTCAACAACATGAAAGCATGGATCCATCCTGCCTTGTATCAACGGTTCAGGCTGGTGGTGGTGGTGTAATGGTGTGGGGGATATTTTCCTGGCACACTTTGGGCTTATTAGTACCAATTGAGCATCGTGTCAAAGCCACAGACTACCTGAGTATTGTTGCTGACCATGTCCATCCCTTTATGACCACAGTGTACCCATCTTCTGATGGCTACTTCCAGCAGGATAACGCGCCATGTCAGAAAGCGCGAATCATCTCAGACTGGTTTCTTGAACATGACAATGAGTTCACTGTACTCAAATGGCCTCCACAGTCACCAGATCTCAATCCAATAGAGCACCTTTGGGATGTGGTGGAACGGGAGATTCGCATCATGGATGTGCAGCCGACAAATCTGCAGCAACTGCGTGATGCTATCATGTCAATATGGACCAAACTCTCTGAGGAATGTTTCCAGTACCTTGTTGAATCTGTGCCACGAAGGATTAAGGCAGTTCTGAAGGCAAAAGGGGGTCCAACCCGGTACTAGCAAGGTGTACCTAATAAAGTGGCCGGTGAGTGTGTGTGTATGTGTATATATATATATATATATATATATATATATATATATATATATATATATATATATATATGAAATACTCAGACCAGCCCGTCTGGCACCAACAACCATGCCACGTTCAAAGTCACTTAAATCACCTTTCTTCCCCATTCTGATGCTCGGTTTGAACTGCAGCAGATCGTCCTGACCATGTCTACATGCCTAAATGCATTGAGTTGCTGCCATGTGATTGGCTGATTAGAAATTTGCGGTAACGAGCAGTTGGACAGGTGTACCTAATAAAGTGGCCGGTGATTTGGGGTGGGAAAAATAATCGATTCTTCGATGCATCGCGATTCTCTCTAGAACGATTCCGTCTCGATGCAGATAAGTTAATAATCGGAATTTTAAAAATTAAATTAGTTTGCGTGCCGCAACATTCTGTTCGCCTGCTGCTTAGCGCTACAGAAAACTCTCCTTTCTGCCTGCCGGTTCTCTGCCAACACACATGTGCACCAAACATGTGCGAGTTGTTTACATCCGAAGTTTAGTGGCGACAAAATGGCTGCGAGCAACAAACTTAAGGCTCATGTATACCTGCCGTGTGCGACATTGTGACGTCAACATGACACACACACACACACACACACACACACACACACACACACACACACACACACACACACACACACACACACACACACACACACACACACACACACACACACACACACACACACACACACACACACACACACACACACACACGATCCAGTACTCATGATCGATAAGCAAATGCGATAAGCTAAACCAATTATCAATAATTGAAATAAATTAATGTTTGGAAGCCCCAATGTCAGTATGGTAGCTGACAATGTGTTTTAATTTGTACGGTTTGGGGCTCTTTCTGAACTGTGTTAATAAGCAGGCGCCTGAAGCCCTATGGATAAAAATAAATCAAACCCCGATATGACCTTAAAAGCTATTTATATTGTTCTCATGTGAGCCTTGGGAATTACAGCCATTTAGTGTGGAGATATGACATTTCCCAGGCTGTGTGCATGTGCATATGTGCATGTGTATGTGTAGGCACGCACACATCAGTGTGCCCTTGCCTCAGGCCAATGGAGTCATGAATGATTAGAGGGTCATCATGCCCAAGGGGGGGTGGGGGGATGGACGAACGCGCACACGCACACACAGACTAACAACCCCAACAATGGTAGGAAACCCCTGTTGTCATTAAACAAACTGCTGCCATATTCGACATTAGTTCCACAGCCCACGTGAATACGGCAATTTCAATTATGATGTAAGAAATATTGTGCAAGTATATAAGATTGCAGCTGATGACAATCCTTGCCATGTCTTACTCTGTCTCAATTCCAAAGACCATGATTGTGCCCAGAGATGTCTAAGAGAGGGGAATTTAATATACTCTAAATTGAGGAAAAGTGAGGATAGCTGTTAAGTCAGTAAGTCTTTGACATCATGAGCTCGCTATAGTCACTCGCTAGTCTTTCACATCCATTTACCCACCCTTAGCGGGTGGGTAAATGGTGTGGCTTCAAATGATTTGACATCTTAACTGATGGGAAAGGAGGGGAACCCTTTTATCAGCTGTAGACCGCTGTGAGACCTACACTGTCTCCCCATTACAACTCATCTCTCCCATTGTCTGCATCCATGAGAACATTAGTCGGTTCCACATTAGCCTTGGCTGAATAGAACTGAAAGGGGTTGTTATTTGTGTGATACTAAAGTATAACCAGGAGCGTCCAAAATAAGCACCTGCCACCAGCCAATGGCTGATAGATTTGACCATTTGGCAGGTAAAAAAAAAAAAGCAGGGATACATGTACAATTGCTTGGCCGGTAGATGTTTCCACTCTGGCAGGTAAAAAGACAAAATTATAAAAGTTAATTTTGGACCCCGATAGCCAGGGCACTGGGGGGTGCTCTTCTCTTCCCATCCATTCATTCTGAACGCAGCCTCAGAAGAAAGAGCAAATGGGGCAATGAAAATACAATGCAGCCAGTGCAGACACGACCCTCCAGGCATGGTCATTGCTAGCTGACTAGAGGGTAGGAGTATCGATGTGTGTGAGCAGTCAACTAAACGACTAGTTGTTGTTGCGCTTGGTAGTCGGCACCAGAAATAGTCAGTTAAATGCTTCCTTTTCTCTCAGAAAAGCATTTCTGCCAATAGGTCTTCATAAACAGCGGAAGCACACCATGCACTATTGATAGAATATGCATATAAGAATCAGACCACGCTTTTAATGGGCATAATTAACCAACACTAAACATGTATATTCCCAACACATCTAATCATTCATTTAATAATTTAACAGCGCTCTTCAGTAATGTCAGTGACTGCGGTCGTGTCAGATGACTTCATATAAATACCCGTATTATTTAGATAGTGAATAATAACCATGGATGTATGAACAAGCTCGTTTTCCAGCTGAAGCATTGAACCCTGCTGTGAACACGGCAGCACTCAGCTGTTCTAGTCACTCCGGAGGCACATCGTTGAAATGTCAATTCAGTCCATTTCACAGTAAAGTAACCATGATCTGCCAGGTTGCATTTACTACTTATGTCTTAACTTTCTTTAGGCCTACTGAGTTTGAGTGAACGGAGCCCTGCTCACGCGAACAGCTTGCTCACTTGTAAGCGGATCGATACAATTAAGAGACAAAAAGTAACGCGATTATCGTTATCATGTCTCTTGACAGACGAAGATTTATTTTGGATGATTTAGATTGAAACTTCCAAAGCTAGACAACTCCTAACTGTTTTCCCCCCTACCTAACAGTTCAACTGGTGCGATGCAGAGCACACTCACTACATGAGACCCGACTGCAATGATGCACGTCGCAAAATGTCAGTCTTTGTTACGTTGAATATTGTTTTCATTATTTCAATAACTACGTTATTGGCTAAATTATTTAGTAAGTTGTGTCATGTTTTGTCTGATGATGTGCAATGATCATAATGCAAAGCCACTTTTTAGCGCATTTATTTGTTTATTGAAAAATATGATTAAGCATTTAAAATGGTTATAATACACCCAATTTTTTCAGACAATGTTTGGCCATTGTAGATTAAAATCTGCAACATTTTGACTGGTTTCTGAGTGTTGTCTTACTTTTAGACTAGTCGTTTACAAAATTTCCATTTAAACGTCAGGGAAATTAGTCGCTAGGAAGATCTCTAGGTAGGAGGCCACATTTATGAACAGAAAAACATTCGTAAAGCATTCTGCCACCATGACTACATCAACATCAAGTACACAGACAGGTAGCTTGTCAATTGGTCTATAGTAGGCTCCTCTTCTGAAGCTTCAATCAAACATTCACATGAACTAATATTTTTCACCACCGCTCAAAAATGAGAAGTGTATGTGTTGAAGGCCAATAAGGTAAAAAACACTTTTGGTAAGCAGGACATTATTTTTCATATTTCCTTTGTTAAAAGTAAAAATAGCAGATGGATACGAGTAGAGCGTGAAAGCCACATTCAACAAATCATATAAAAACACAGTGGAATCACACGGAAGGTAGGCCAATGCATTGGCTTTGATGACAAAGCCAAATTGGATGACTTGTTAGCCGAGCTTGTGCCATGTCACTTCAGCAGCTAAATTACCGCTAACAATCGAGCTAGGTCCTTGGATAGATATGTTAGATATGTTATGGGTCACTGCTCAGCAATTTGATGACCTACTAATTAAAAAGGCTGAATTGTATTCTATAAAAAAAAAAAAAATGTTTTGGTCATGGCGTTGCTCTACAACAGAGGAATTAGTCTGTTAAAGAGAGAGAAGCCCTGTACTCAGAGGGGTGGGCCAAATGTCATTTTAATTACAACATGTGAAAATGGCAACTACGACAAATAAATGATGGTACATTGCCTTAAATTAAGGTAAATTAGAGATATGAGTGGGGCACAGGGATGGGTTCGTGTGGAGCAAAACCTGCTACTGTGATTGCAGATCTTTGAGATCATGCAGCAGTGTTAGGCCGGGGGAGCCAGCAGGCAACAAAGCGGTGAAATGCCAGCGGAGCGATGGGATCAGTGCAGAACACACACATTCAATTATTCATGCTGGAGCAAAGCCATTAACAACAACCTTGCACTGGGCTAAAGGGTTCTGTGTCTCTGTATGAATGCGCATGCATGTGCTAAACATTTTGAGAGCAGTTACATAGTGGTCCCCACCCTACACCTACAATGTGTCGACCCCATTTTGGCAGTTCTACTTTCCTCTATAATTAGCAGACACGACCGTAGCCAGAATCCAACACTGCTGGGCGACCTCAACTGCTGAGCAGTCACAACCTTGTGAAAACATATAGGTCTAGCCGTGGTACATTTACCTACATGGCTTCAATAAAAGTCCTTTCTTTATCCAACCATCTTGAACATTTGCATTCGCCATGGGCATTTATTAAGCGGAACAAATGAACAGTGCTCAATACCTCTTTTCTACTCTGCATAAGCATACTGGGACGGCACAAGTCTAGCTGATTAAAATGTATTAATCTTGTACTCCAGTTGTTTCTTGTTATGGTCACCTCTGCCAATAAATAAAAGGCATGGGAAAGAAGGCTACCAACATAAGAACAGCAATACAGTGATAGCGAGCCAGGCAGGGATAATCTAGCGAGCACGACGGCATACGTGTGTATAGACGCTGTTCCCGAGATGACCCTGGGGTGTGGGTACATCTTTTGCATGGCAGATTGTGTAGTGTGTAAAAATACAGATGAGGAGGTAGGAAGAGATGAAAGGCAGATGTGAGGACGGCGAGTGTATCGCTGTATCTCTGGAATTAAACACACATTGATGAAACACAATGTGTGTTTCATCATAGACAAGCCATGGCCTCTTGACCCCACAAATTCACCACACCGGCTAGAAGACAGAAATAGGCCATCACCAGTTCTCACACACACACACACACACACACACACACACACACACACACACACACACACACACACCTTAAAGCAGCTTTACTCAACGTTTGCCTCAATGCATAATGGCATTGTATTTACATAACTTTGTAATCCTGATATTGAGACAAATATAGCAAACCAATAGACTAGGTCTGCACAACTTAAATTTAACAATATGAACCACCACACTAATTAGGTGTTATTGTGAAGCAGTCTCAACATTCTAACTTAACTGTGTAGGGCACACAATAAATGAATACAATGGGCATTACAGCACATCATCCTAGTTGTACAGTGTTATCTTTCAGCCATACATAGGCAACCAAGTGAAGCCAAACATGATGGAGGAATGCAGAGGAAAGCTGCAGAGCCCGCCAGCCAGGTCGCTGTGCCAGTGACATTATCTAGCAGGACAGTCATGGTCAGAGTAATCAGTAAAACAACTCAAGTAATGGCCATTTGTCAGAACAAGGCAACAGTATAAAAGGTTTAGGTTACAGGCAGTTGTTAACGAAACCCTCAATTAACGACACAGCCGGAAGAGTGGGACTTAAGAGGCAAATTACAATCTTGGCCTGCCACCCCCCCCATCTGCCCGCTCTCCGTTATTGATCACAAAAGCCCTCTTTCCCAGCCACTCAGTCCTTGCATTTCCCTGCATGCCACTCATTCACAGCCGTAGTGTATCCCCCACAATCGTTCTTGTGTGCCATTTCCATGCAGAACCCAGTAGTGGTTTGCAAGTTGCAGCCTGTGCCATCTCAATTGTGGGGATATCACGGTAAAGGACACGCACCCTGTCCATATAAACACCACCTCATCTGCAAAAAGAGACTTTACAGAGTAACCAAATACTGAAATCAAACACCAGGAGCAGCAGGTTGTTGTACAAGGTGATGTCACCTGCTATAGAGCTAGAATGACCCCCAGAGGTGGCACTGCTCTGAGGTGAGTCAAGCATGAACATGAATGAGGATATTAAGTAGAATAGTGTCTATGGGAAAAATAACAACTCTTGCCCGGTTTCTTCTGAAAGCACATGGTAGCCCAAAGCTAAACACTGCTCAGAGGAACACTATACAGGGTGCGCCTTGCATGCACAAGTATAGCAACGTTGTGTGGGTGGAAGGTGCCTTTACTTGGTCTGTCTCCCTCTCTCCACATCCCCCTCATCTGCAGAACACACACACACACACACACACACACACACACACACACACACACACACACACACACACACACACACACACACACACACACACACACACACACACACACACACACACACACACACACACACACACACACACACACACACCTTGTGTACAGTAAAACCTTTAAAATACTTCAAAGCCATGGCTGCAGGATAAAAACTGTCATGGAGAGAATGAGGCTTGCCAAGCACATTACAAAACCCTCTTTAATGGAACAAGATTTGCCATCAAGTCTAATCAATGCTGAGGCCACTGATGTAGAACCAATATAGTTGAGACATAACAGTCAGACATTCTCTCAGCCGTAGATTGATGAGCAAACTGTGCATGTTAGCCCTAGTGAACAAGCCATTTGATTAAAATGTAAACCATCCAGTAAGCAGCATATAGGCTGTGTGTCCCAAACGTCTAATATGCTGCCTTAATAGGCAGGGAGGCATCAAGTCACGTCACAGTCGAATATTTACGAAAAATGCTGCCTGCTGAGGTGCCTTCGACAGGAAGAAAAACAATGGCGAGCAACAGCCCCAAGTTCATATACAAATATAATTTATGTTTACATTTTTAACCTCAGATTATTTTTCTACCGACAAATCGACATTATAGTCACTAAATATCCATTCTATTTAGATACAATGCTTCTTTAAAAATGTGTCCTGAATATACTTGTGCAATGACCAACAGGTGGTAGTATAACGGTTGTATCTGACAGACGTCAACCGTCGGTATTTTGATGACATCATGACGTCGTGGCACTTTGCTGCCTTGGAAGTCCAGCTCAATCTACGCTCCTTCACAGGCAACTTTGTACGAAAACACTGCCTTCAAAAGGATACTGCCTCGCTAGACAGCAAGGCAGCAGCCTTTGGTTTGTTCATAGAACTTCCAGTTTGGGGACTTCAGAAATACACGCAAAACAAGAAACGATTGCCTAAAAGACACTTGCAGGATCACGTTTATTTTGCTCTCTATTCTAAAGTTTGCCTTTGTGACTTCAGCTGCTAACAGCAGCAGCAGATAAGATTAGCTGCCTCAAAGCATTTGGCCCAGCATTTGCAATCATTGGTAAAATAACAGCACTCACAACATTGACGTCACATAAGCAGATGACTGGGTTGTTTGTTTGCAAAAAACTATGAAATGTGCGTATTGAAAATGTAATGACGCAACCACCTTACCATATTGAAGTTAACGCCCCTAATTTGTACACGTTATGACAAGAGTCACAACGTGTACAAATTAGGGGTGTTAATAAAACCCATGATCAAGTGTTAAACAAAAACATGAGTAAACTTTAGTAAAAAATAAAAAACAGCTGACGGAGCACAATGTGCTCCATCAGTTTAGCCAATAAAAGCTATAGTATTTCCCAGTAGCTACAAAAATCATTAAAGAGTACACTGACATGGGAGAGCCACATAAAAGGGAGTGCTACTCATTTTAGCTTTTACCGCTCTAGTAATTCAATTCTATGACACAGTGTGAACAATAAGGGCAGCGCTGGCCTTTCCAGAAACGGCTTGCTTGTCCACTGACGTCCCGGCATGGCCCCGCTCTGTCAGAAAGAGCTCTTAATGGGATTTCACAACATTAACACATTGTACTGAGTCAGCACCACTCACACTTGCTACAGCGCTCCCCTGCTGAACGGTCTCAGTGGGTGTGTTTGGAGTCGTGTGTGCGCCTGTTGTTTGGCATAGGGGAGGGGTGGGGGGGGATGACCGGGTGAAGAGTGTAGGAGGGAGTGCTCCAACTACTGGGTGTACAATCCCTGCTTACTAAATTCTTAAGGCTGGCTGACACGGCACTGCGAGGGCATGAAATATATGACCACAGAAAGCCAACACAAGGGCCTGTTTTCCGGTTGTTGCTGCACTTAATTACTCACTGGTCTCACATGGTGACAGAAGTGGGAGAGAAAAGAAGAGCGATGGAAGCAGAAGCTCTCCCTCACTCTCTCACTCTCGTCCTAAATCTCCCCAGAAATGCTGGTGACAATTGATGCCAGGGTAATGAGTGCCACAGCACACAGGATTTCCACTTGGGCTGGAGCCTCTCCTTCAAAGCGAGTGCAGCGAGCGTGCATTCGTGTTCACGACACGATGCAATGCTCTGGGTTTGAGTGGATCACTGGGTTCCAGTTTTTCTGGGTGTTCAAGTGAGCTCTTGTGTGGCTGACTGCACTGTAATTGAGACAGTAAGAGGGAGGGAAGGGAGCGAAATCTGGATCATCGCCTTAACCAATCATTATGTGACAGCATGCAAGATTGGCACCTTATATGTGTTGCATTAAAAAAGGCAAGTATTCAGCCTAGATTATGATACAATAATCATTCTACTTGAAGGACTTGGTGGCAGCTGCTACTTTGTGGGTGGCATCTACCATCTAGTCCATCAAAAGCAATTGCACATGTTGTGGTACAATTGCATCCACAAGTGGTACACACTTGACCTCTGCCAAGTAAAATTGTCCTTTCTCAAGATGTTGAACATTAACAAATGGAACAAAAGCAATCATGTTTGCAACAGTAATATACGTGGATCCTTCACAGAGATGGAAGATTAAAGCACAAACTGAAAATGGCCCGAGAGTGCTTCAGACAGCTTTAAGTGGCCCTTTGTTATGTACAGTGATAACAATAACAAGTATCAGTTATTCAATAAAGTGTTCCCGTCTGTGGGTGGAAACTTTAATCACCAACGCAAACGCGCTGCTTTTGCACCTGGCAGGTGATGATGAGCCGCCATGAGAGATGTTATCTGGATGCATTTTCATACCGGGTGTAAATGGAAGTAGGCCAAGCACAACGATCAAAGGGTGGCAAAAACAGAATAAAAGAAACCTCCAGTAAACTCTGGGAGAGAAATGTGAATCAGGATTAAAATGATGGGCTTATGCCAGGTGAAAAAATGGTTTGCACAATGTATGCAAACCACCTTTATGCGTGTGAGGGAAAATTTTAAACCGACTACACCGTCTTTGTTGCCAAGAGCAGGTGGCATGCTGGGAGACACAGGATCCTCCCAGCAGACTCTAAGCCTTTCTCAGCCCGAATTATACAACTGTATATCGACCAAAACAGGATGTATGGTGGCAAACGCTTTAACCCCACCGAGAACCCCAACTAGCTTGTTGGGACAACATTCACAAGAAGCAGGCATTCATCAGTCTGCTTGAGGGAATTTGTCGGCAGCTTTTAATCCAGCTCTAGGAGCAGTAGTCTAGCAGTGCAGTCCTCTTGGACCAACTCCAGGTCCCAAGTTTCTAGTGTCAAGGTCAAAGGCACCGGCAGGAAAATGAATAAAACATGAAATGCATATTCAAGCCGTCGTGGTGGTGTTTAAAGTTTAAATGACATGACTGAGCCATGTGAAAGGTGTTTAAGATGAAGACAATTCAAATACTGCTGTTCGTACGATAACACCGCAACACTTGAGAAATGCTTCGGTGACACAGGAGCACTCGACAGCTCTTCCAAGTTTCTCTTCACAACGAAACATTGGCAGGAGAAAAGTTGTAGGACTCAAACTCTGGGCTTTGTTCATTTTCTAATGTCATGTTAAGACATGCAGGCTATTTTCCCCGGTCTTTGAACTGTTTGAAATGTGTTTCACCTTAAGTGCAGTTACATTATTTGGAACCACCCAGGTGGCAGCAGAGGGGGAGGAGCATAGGTCACCTGATGTCATGGAGGTCACAAGGTTAACTCCCAGATGGTGGTAGTGGTGAGGGCATGGGGGTGGTCTATGGTGGCCCTTAGAGAACAATAGTAGTGGACTTTCGCCTGTATGGGGGGGGGGTTCAACTTATGGACCGCTTTAAAAACCACTCATGCGAAGTGGAAGATTAAATTAAAGCACATATTAGGCGATATCGCGATAACTACGGTGATGAATGGCAATCTGACGAGATAGGCCCACTCACCCATCACCGCCATGGGGTCCCCAACATGATTTACCGTCCCAACATCTCGTTGATTTCCACGTGGACCAAGTAACCCACATGGAGGAAGGACCCCCGAGCTAAACCCCAGCCCACCTCCCGGGTTGGGGGGAGGGGTCCTATCTCGGTCTGTATTTGCTCACCTGTGCGGGATCACGGGGTTGATTTCAGACCACAAACCACCACCCAGCCTGTCTGTCTGTGGCGGTTTTAAGCCTTGCAATGGCAGAAAGCTACTGAAAAGCTTTTGTTTTCGCAGACACACACACACACACACACACACACAGTTACAATGGAGGAAATGCGTTAACGAGTGTCACACTTAACACGCGTCGCATTTCGCTCGGAGGGCAAGAAACAAACCACCACCACCAGTACAACACTCACTGACCATGTAAGTTCACACACACACACACACACCGCCATGTCAACACGGCGTTACCTTAACGGCGCGAGCCGAAAGTTGCGGAAGGAAAAAAGTTGGCCGTTCGCGCACCAAGCAAGTCGGAAAACCACGTCGCTTCGCCCCCTAGACATCCTCACTCCGTTCAGCAAACGTGACATGTGTATGTGCGTGTGTTTATTAACTTGCTTACTTACGGTTTGCGGTGCACACAAAAAAAAAACGAAACAAAAAGGTGAAAAGTCGTACGGAGCCTCCGGTGTCCGCGACGCCGCCGCCGAGTGTCCTCCTCCTCCTCCCTCGGCCCGCCGCGCAGCACCGCTCTCCACTTCTCCTTCCTCCTCTCTTTTTCTTGTTTGTTGTCTCCTCCTCCTCCTCCACCTTCTCCTCCTCCTCCTCGCGTGTGGACCGTGACCCGGGTTCGTCGTGTCGCTATGAACCCCCCCTGCGGTACCGAGAGAGAGAGCGAGACCCTCCGCCGTCCCGTCCCAGAGCAGCGTGCTGTTTCACGTCCACGGGGGCCGAACCGCTGGGAGGACTGGCGGCTTCTTCTTTGTTCCTCGCGCCTCCCCCCCCCGCGGACCTCACCGTCCTGATTGGCCGTGGGAGGGGATGGGAGTGGGAATAGGTGAGGAGGAGCCCTCCCCCCCCCCGGGTCCCGGGTCGGGATCCGGGCGCCGCTCAGCCGGGCTGTAATGGGTGTGATGGACCCGCCGCCTGAGTGCCGTCGATGCAGCTTTTGGTTCGTGTCGTTAATGGTTTCTGTGCGTAAAGAAAATGTCTGTGGCTTATAGATTCAGGACTTACTGTCCTCTTGTCTCTTTCTGACCTCCGCACTGTGTGTGTGTGTGTGTGTGTGTGTGTGTGCCTGCGTGCGTGCGTGTGTGTGTGTGTGTGTGCCTGCGTGCGTGTGTGTGTGTGTGTGCGTGCGTGTGTGTGTGCGCGCGCGCGCACATTTTATCAATGAATCCATCCAGTCCACGTTGCTAAAAAATGAATAGGCCTGTCTGTATGTCTGTCTGTTCACTATGTTGGGCAACTTTATTCAGATAAGATTAGATAATACTTTCGTTTGGGTCTCAGATCGCAAATTCTGGAATTGAATCTGTCTGTTGGCACCATCATCAACAGGGGCCGTATTCACAAAGCATTTTATCTTACCGCTAGGAGTGCTCCTAACTCGCGCTAAAACATTTTACGTAGGAGTTTTTTCTTAAAAGTTATTCACAAAGCCGCTGAGACCTACTCATACTAAGGATACATCACTAAGAGTGAACTAAGAGTGACGCGCCGTTGCTATGGATTACGTCGATTCTCGTGCACGAGTTTAGAAGCGGTCAGTGCGGTGATTGGTTGTTCAGAGCGGTCTCTGTGAAACTCATCCGCAACATCCCACAAACGAGCCCACTAAATCACAGAAGAACAAGGAAATAGCCTAGGCTAGGAATTAATTCCTATCAAATAGTTATGGACAGTGCAGTTAGCAGAATACACACATTTACAGACCACGATAATGACGTTGTAGCCTATATGCACGTTAAAGAGAGAGAGAAAAAGCAAACACTATACGTAAATTGCATTAAATCAAGGAGGCAATTAAAAGCATCCTGCAAACTATTATCCAATCACTTCAACACTTTAAATAACAGCCCATACCGGTTGTGGAGAATGGCGCACAGTGATCACTGTGATCACATCCTCTCTCCACAAGATTTCGTGTATTTTTGTGTGCTCTAACATATATGGAGGAAAACAGCAAACAATAATAAATATGGATTTAGCAAATAAAAGGCGACAAAGAGCTAATACGATGTTTTTTTTACGCATATGACTAAGCGTAATCTGCGTGATCACTTACATGTTATACTTTATGGACTGAGAGGTGTCAAGAGCCACGTCTTGCCTCAGACCGCTCCCCATTAAAATACGCGGATCATGGGTAGACCCTGCAGGCCACTTTGCAACAACATCAAGAATGTGAAAAGTTACATCAAAAACAATCTGCGTGTTGATGTATGTACTTTATTTCTATTGACGAACACGTCCTCATCTTTTGATGGCGCAATTATTTGTATGTGCGTCCCGTCAACAGCACCGACCACACCGGCATACCTGCATGCCATGAAGTTGGCTTTGATGCTGTGTAGTTGTTGATTGTCCAAAGGAAACCGGATAAACTGTTGGATGATATTAATGGTATTATTTCAGCCTTAACCAACTTTGAACTGAGCTCTGTCAGCTCTTCTAGCCTGTATGTAAATATCATTGTGGAATCGTGTGTGTGTGTGTGTGTGTGTGTGTGTGTAGGCCTATATGTGTATTTACATATGTATGTACATGTATTTTTTATTCTATTTTTATTATTGTATTATTATTGTATTGTGTTGTGTTGGTGTTATGGACCTTTCATGAGATGTGTCCTTAATAAAGTTTGAATTGAATTGAATTGATATGTGGTCTACAGAGCGCGTTGATGGTTCGGTTTACGGCTGACTGATGGTTGCGATATTCCTAAATCGTCGGCATTGCAAAGTTGCATTTTCCCTGTTGCTAAATATCGTAGTGTTGCCAAACATTTTATTTCCGGACTAATCGGGTTATTCCTGTTAGATGGGGGATGTTATTGCATCCCGCACTAATTCCCTATCTCTCTTGATCAATTCACAGTCTTCCATTGTCTCCAAAACATTTCGTTTCGCAGCCATTTTCCGATTCGGTGAGAGCCGGGTCTAGACAGGCATGTATGAGGGGGCAGCCACACATGACACATTCACTCACTAGGATGCGGGTACACTGAACAAGTGCCTTGTAAAGTACTGTGGTCTCAAATGCTTGGCACACTTATTTTATTGTAGTTTGTTGTTAGACTAACCATATATGAACTTGGGTTGCTGTTAGTTGTATGTCCTACCCTCAACCTAAACTGACTGCACTGTGTCAGGCCTCTACCTAAGACCTGCCCAACTTGGTGTCCCTATGAAGACTAGCTTCTGTTGGTATAGCTCTTAGGGTCACTGAGGCACTCAAACCTCCTGACCACATAAGGTGGCAATCCCTCAGGAGGATGTTTTTGTATTTTTTGTTGTATTTTTGTTGTATTTTTTTATTTTTATAATACCCTTAGGAGGATGTTTTTGTTTAGTTTTTGTATAATACGTTATATAAATATAATATATTATTATATTAAATATAATATATTTTGGGGGATTTAGTTTGAGGGGGCACAACATTTATTTGTGGGGGCCAGGCCCCCTCTTGCCCCTGCCTAGACCCGGCCCTGGTTGTGAATAGGTCTTACTGAGTTAGGAGTCCTCTGGAGGACTTTTAAGCTATCCCAGACTTAGGTGCTACTTTTAGGCCTAAAATACTTTGTGAATTGCTCTATAGTGAAAAAAATTAGGAGTCCTAAATTTAAGACTGACACGCCCATTATTTTTAGGAGTTTCTCCTAAATTCGCCAGTTAGGAGCTACTTTTAGCCCTAAGATCCTTTGTGAATACGGCCCCAGGTGTAAACGCGCAGCCAAAACCAGATTCTTCAATATCCCTATATTGATAGGGATACATATAGCGGTATAGTGATATATGTGTAAATGGTCTCGCACTAATTGTGAGGCAGGCAGGTGGTAATTGGTTTTCATGTTAGGCCAGCAGTGTGTGGCCAAGCGGTTGTGATCTTCACAAAGCAAAGCAGAGGACTTTGTCTGAACTTGGCTCAGCTGAACTTCCTCTTGCTACTTTTGCCTCTCACGCTTTCCGTGTGTGTGAGTGTGTGAGACAGAGAGAGAGAGAGAGAGAGAAAGAGGGAAGGGCAGTGGGAGAATATATTCTTCCCAGTGGGTATTTCACACACACATGCACGCACACACTCAATCAATTCCAGAGCTACTTGATTTCAGCTCACGTGTATGTGAGCATCGGTTTGTGTGTGTGTGTGTGTGTGTGTGTGTGTGTGTGTGTGCATGTATGCGTGCATGCGTGTGTGTGTGTGTGTGAGTGTATGTGTATGCATGCGTGTGTGTGTGTGTGTGTGTGTGTATTATGTCCATAGGCTATGGACGTGTCTTCCCTCAGGGGAGGCCCAGAATGTTATTCTGATTCTTAAAAATACATTTTCAGAATTGGCCAACCGTCGCTAGTTACAGCATGCAGCCTTAATGCCAAACTGGCTGGCATGCTTTAAATGAGCCTTAAAATGCCTCTGGTGCCTCAGACAGCCACCAGCCCGTGACTCACCTGGAAGAACCAGTATCCTGGTACCAGATACCACTAGGCTTACGTGTCTTCAAATGACTGGTTAAGGTGGGACCCGGCATGGGTGTGAGGGATTCATAGTGTGGGAACACGCAGCCTATTTGGCCCATTGTTCCTAGCTAGGCCAATGCCTGGTCTATCTGTGGCAGGCCCTTAAGTATAGCGGGAACAGGGCCTGTTGCCTGTATTGCACAATTGCACCAGGCAACCAGATTTGGGTCAGTGTCAGTTTCTGAAGAATATTGGATACAGCAGGCCCACTGCAGGCATAGCGAAAAAAAAGAAGGGCAGTGGTTTCGCCAGCAATGTAAATGAGTAACTCATTAGAAATCTGTGTGACAAGCTAAGAGGGGAACTGTAGGATGTGTGACCTCAGTGACTCGTCTGTGCGCATTTACAGTTTGTACCTTTTTTTAATCCTGATCATTTGATCTCAGACATAAATGTCAGAATTTAGGGTATTGGGCTTGACAATGGTGAGGAAACGTAAGCTCATCAAACTGTCACCATTTGCTTTAAAGTGGTAGGCTACACCACCTGTTAGTCGGTAAGATTTGAAAGTTCAAAAGAGAGTGAGTGGAAAAGAGCAGAAGAGAGCAAGATCTTGAATATAAACCCTAAAAATCACACCTTGACAGGCGAGATGGATTCCCCGAACAAATCAGGGAAGTGAGGCAGGCACACAGACAGTCAACCACAACAGAATATTCTCCAAGCATTTCACTCACTAATAGCTGACATATCTATGCATATCTAAGATTACACACACAAATTATAAGTGAAAGGTATGCTACTCAGTAAGGCCATATTATTGACCAGGCACACAGGCACATGCCCTAGAGCCTGATTTTGGGGTCTGTGAGGGGCCCAAAGTTTTCAGGGCACAGGTCACTTAACTTACTTATAGCTTTAGCTTTTGCTATGGTCCTAGGAGGGCCCTAGCTGTGGTCCATCTTTACCAGGAGGGCCCTAGCTATGGTCCATCTTTACTAGCAGGGCCCTAGCTATGGTCCATCTTTACCAGGAGGGCCCTATGGTCCATCTTTACCAGGAGGGCCCTATGGTCCATCTTTACCAGGAGGGCCCTATGGTCCATCTTTACTAGCAGGGCCCTAGCTATGGTCCATCTTTACCAGGAGGGCCCTATGGTCCATCTTTACCAGGAGGGCCCTATGGTCCATCTTTACTAGCAGGGCCCTAGCTATGGTCCATCTTTACTAGCAGGGCCCTAGCTATGGTCCATCTTTACCAGGAGGGCCCTAGCTACCGTCCATCTTTACCAGAAGGGCCCTAGCTGTGGTCCATCTTTCCCAGCAGGGCCCTAGCTATGGTCCATCTTTACTAGCAGGGCCCTAGCTATGGTCCATCTTTACCAGGAGGGCCCTAGCTATGGTCCATCTTTATGTAGTGTGTTCTTTGAGGAAGAAGGCCGCCGACACAGGATCGCTTTTAACTCACTTTATTTGCTTAACTTTAGGTATATTATCTATGAAGCAAATGGAGAGGAATTGTAAAATTCACGCATGGAGCTACCCTTTAGCTGGGTATCTTAACAGATACGCTGCCTGGGGGTTTCTGCCCTTTCCCCCGGATGTGTGGTTTGGTAGTACCTGGGCAGGCGTGGCCTCTATGACGCATAATATGCTCTGATTGGCTAGTGTTTAGCGCCCGCCCCCAGTGTATTATGTGTGCCGCCATCTGGTGGCCAGGTGCGGTTAATACAACTTATATATTTCTTTCTGTTCCCTTGTGGCTATGTGAGGATATTACAGCCTAGTGATACATATACTATTATTTATTCTTAACATTTACTAGCAGGGCCCTAGCTATGGTCCATCTTTACCAGGAGGGCCCTAGCTATGGTCCATCTTTACTAGGAGGGCCCTAGCTATGGTCCATCTTTACCAGGAGGGCCCTAGCTATGGTCCATCTTTACCAGGAGGGCCCTAGCTATGGTCCATCTTTACCAGGAGGGCCCTAGCTATGGTCCATCTTTATCAGGAGGGCCCTAGCTATGGTATACAACTATTCAAAAAAAATCTGTGCCATCTAGTGGCCGTACTTTACATTACAACACTCACAAACAGAAAAAACAACAGAGATACTTATACTCTTTCCATTTAATTGAATTTGTTTTACAAAAACAGGCATGAGAGAATGCATAGACCGAGTCACACTTACTCATCAAACATGGGGGGGGGGGGGGGGGAACAGGGGGCATGAAAAAATAAAAACACTGCTTGTGGCGATTAGAATGACTACTATTATACACACTGAAAACAAGACGACATGATGCAACGCGAAGACAGTCAAGCACACAAATACACACAGATGCACACTTCTCGAGGTGACGCAATGCACACGTTTGAATGCCAATTGAACCATCGCGAGCCTGTGAATTATGCATTATGTTAACGACAACCAACCCAACGCAGCATTTACATCGACACCATCGCTTAAATGTAGGTGCTGTCCGATAGTTGCAAGCTGCAACTGAATGGAACAAGAGTCTGAGCAACATTATATTAAACATTGTGTGAACCATATCCATATCAACTTGCACATTTTACTATTGTTCTAAAACAAGGCCTTGTGTCTTTTGCGTCCTTCATGTATGTGGAAAACGTTATACTGATGTCATGTCTTCCACATACGGCGAAAAAATACATTTTGGGCAGCAGGCTGTCTATTTTTGGGCAGCAGGCACACATACTTGTTTAGCTTCAGGTGAGATGGCACCAAGTAGAGCATATTGTGTTGCATATTAAAGAGTGCTTTATTGCTGCGCCTTGGCATTCAGATTGCAGGTTGGTAGTCATCAACATAGGATTGAGTCAACCGCATGATAGTGAAGGGTCAGGGTGTTAGTACAGGCAGGACAGGCCAATTTGTTGTGTTGAGATCAAATGATGAGGGCATCTCCATGGTACAGGAAGAAGAAAAAAAGAGCTAAACAAGGAATGGGTTCAGCCTGTGTGTTACATCATAAAAATGCTGACACACATGCATACAAAATAACAAATAGAAAAAAAAGGAAAACAGTCAATCCAAAATAGCATAGAACAAAGCAAACGTTATATTTCTTTGAAATCTGTTGAAATGTTATTTTTTTATTGTTTTCTCAGTGGAAGACAATCAACACTTGCAACGTATACCTAGTCACTCACACACACACACATTCACGATTAGTCGACTAGTCGTTGCTCGCATCGTAAATCAATTTAGTCCGTTGCACAGTAAAGAAACCATGATCCACCGGATTGTATTTACTACTTATGTCTTAACTTTCTTTAGGCCTACTGAGTTTGAGTGAACGGCTGCTCACGCGAACGGCTTGCTCACTCAGTAAGTGGATCGATAACATGAATGAGAAAAGAAAAAAAGAACCGTGATCATTGTTGTCACGTCTCTTGACAGATGATTTATTTCGTATGAGTAAAGTTTTAAACTTCCAAAGCTAGACAACTCCTGTTTTCCCCCCTACCTAACAGTTCAACCCAAATAGGGGCCTTTTAAAATAGGATTTTGATATAAAAACATTACATGAAGCATTTCAAATGGCTCTTATAATACAGTGTTCTGCGTCTTAGATTGTAATGAGCTCAATTTCGACCGATTTCTAGGCATTTTCTTTTTTTAGGCTAGTTGACTAGTTGTTCACAAAACGTGGTTCTCACACTCTCTCACACACACACACACACACACACACACACACACACACACACACACACACACACACACACACACACACACACACACACACACACACACACACACACACACACACACACACACACACACACACGTCTGTAAAACCATCCTGGATTGGAAAACGGACACAAAAAAACAACAATAAGAGAAAATATACAATTGCTGGAAGCAATGTAAAAGTGCATAAATAATGACGACAGCTTGATGGAGAAGCAAATGACATGTGTGGGAAGACTGGCTTATGCATTTAACTTAACGTCACATAAAAATGCCACAACGTCCCATCATTTGTAAAAATACTTCATCAATATATACCATGCCATATAGCTATTAGAGTTACTAGTTTACATGTTCAACATTGTTACTGTTATTTAATTTTTTTTAAGGATTCACAAATTGGTCAGTGTTGTTCTTGGTTTTAGTAAATGGATTATTAGTAATTATGTTTTTTTTTTCCTTCTTAGATTCCAGGAGGTTAGCATGCTCTGCTCAGTTCATCCAGTTTTATCCTGGTGGTTTGTGTGCTAGAGAAGGTCAGACTCCACATGACACGAGTTAACAGGGCAGGTCTGAACATCTACAACAATCTACATTTGATAAGAGGTATGACAACCACCACTTCATATAGAACAGTTTGTACCTATGCATCAGTTATGTGTAGGGGACACCTACATGTCCCAACCATTCGGCTAGAACTGGCACATCTTAAGGGACAGGGGGTGTGGAGGATGAACCGCAGTATCGAGTTAGTGGTCAAAGAGTTGCCCTCTAACTGAAGTTGGGATATCATTTATTTGCGCATCTCACACACACACACACACACACACACACACACACACACACACACACACACACACACACACACACACACACACACACACACACACACACACACACACACACACACACACACACACACACACACACACACACACACACGGAGGGGGCAGTGTTACACAATCATGAATGAATGACTAAGCCGTTTATTTGTTGGATGTTGTTGTTTAACCGTTGAGGAGGTAGACCACCAGCTCGTAGGTGCACATCATGATGGCAGTGTTGGGGATCTGCCGCACCAGGTGGGTGGTGAGGCCACGGTACAGGGCACGGTAGCCCTCCTCCTTGGGCACCATGGTAAGAGTCTTGAAGAAGGAGCGGTACTTGCTGCCTTCTTCTCGTAGCCGCGTGCGGATCACTTCTGCAAAAGCAGCACAAAAACGACAGGAAGAAAAGATTCAGGCGCTGAGGCTTTTTCGGACATACACAATTCTGTATCATGTTTTCCAAGATTTCCGACAATGAGAATTGTCATGAGACAATCCTACATAGATCTCCAAAGAAAAAAAACATTAACCTCCCAAAGTTTTGTTGTATAACTTATTCCGTGTTTTTGCAGGAGTTGCCATTATTCTAAAAGAGACATCAGTCACGTCCGCTGCTCTAGCGGGAGCGAGGACACTCTCTCACCGTGAGGATAGGCAATGGATGTGGCACAGGTCTTAGAGGTGGCAGCGGCGAGCATCATGCCAACAAAGTCTGACGCGTCCTTGGACGCCTCCTCTTCGTCATCCATGTGATGGGCAGCCTTGGCTTCCAGGAGACGCCGCTTGATGCTCTCGTAGATCACAAAGTGGATCACAGTCTCTGAGATGCCGGCGTAGGACGCGGACATGCCGCGGTAGAAGCCGCGCAGACCGTCCGCTCGGTACACCCGCCGCAGGCAATCAAATGCGCTCATCCGCCGCTCCCCGCGATTCCTGAGGGACACCGTAAAACATGCACGTTAGGAGACGACTTTAGTGTAAAACTTTATATTTTGTTATATGGTATGTGTGAAACTTTGTTTAATGGGCTGCTCCCTGTCTTGGCAATATTGTAAAGGAGGCTTTTTCCTGGTTAAATACTATAACACTAAAAGATAATTGTTTTTTTATTTTTTATAAGAGCGACAGTGAGAGTGCAAGAGCGATCATTGAAATAATATCTTGTGTCGTCGACCACGTTTCTTCAACTGTAGACCTGGACTAGTGATGGATTTCATGATTCGTTTGCGCGAATCAGTTTGCGTCGTTCAGTTCGCCATAAAGAGTCGTTCGTTCGTTCGTTCAGTCGTGTTTCCGGTAGCGGTGAATCATTCACTCGTTCGTTCGTTCAGTCGTGTTTCCGGTAGCGGTGAATCATTCACTCGTTCAGTCGTTCAGTCGTTCAGACTCAGCTCCGCCCCTCGTTCTCATTCGCGAACGGCGAATGCATTCGCCATTCGCGAATGCCAGCCGAGTCTAACCGACTCGGCGCCTCCCTCGTTCACAACATTCAAACGAATCACGAATGCAGTTAAGTTACCATTCAGAGATCAAGTTACAGTTCAACTCCGACAAACCAACTGGGGGAGGGTGGTTGATGGTGTTAATAAATGTGTGAATAATAGCAAATACAACATTGTGTCTGGTTGAATATGTTAACATATGTATTTAATTTGAGTTCAACAGATTTATTTAATGTATGCATAATGACATGTCAGGATCAAAATGCCCCATTCCCCCAATTCAACGTAAAGTTAGACAAACCAAACGCAGCGGGATGTGTGTGTGTGAGTGTGTGGGGGGGGGGGGCGTAGTAGATTATTGGATGTTTAATATATCAGCAAGATAATAGACTTGATTTAGCAATGATGAGTTTTAAAGTTAATGATGTACAGTTGTGTTTATTCTGGGCATATTTTATTTACTATTGTGAAGATGGCCATTGGCCACCCCCACTCAAGACCAAGATCCTCCAAGGTGGGGGTCCCGGCCGGGTCGCGTGCGTGAGAAGGAACCATGAAAGAACGAGACAGATTGACGAGACATTCAAATATATTATTAATCTGGCATGACACAGAAAATACAAAGACAGCATGCATTTACCATTTCACTGATATTTAAATACGATTGGCTGGCTCTCGTGAGTCGTGACGTCTCAGTCCTCGGGCCCTATCTTGCACTCAGCGCAATTGACTTTGTTCACTGGCGCTTGCGGAATTCCTATTTTGCACCCGACGCACATTGGAATTTTCCGACGCAAGGCGCAAGTCCTTCACTTGGGGAATGAAGTTGCGCTCCGGGGGCGGTTCAGCGAAAACAGGAGGCGTGTCCCGGCGCTAACGTTCCCTGGTGCTATTCTGCACTTTCACAAAACAATAGCGCCACAGACCAGAAAAAACCTAGTTTAAAGTCAGTGGCGCTTATTCAGACCCTATTTTAAGGGCGCTTGGCCATAATCAGGGTGGGGGAATGCGCGATTGTTGACGGTGGGGGGGGGGGGGGGGGGGGGGATGCGCGATTGTTGACGGGGGGGGGGGGGGGGGGAATGCGTGATTGTTGACGGGGGGGGGGGGGGAATGCGTGATTGTTGACGGGGGGCCGGCTCAAAAATAATAGTACACCAAATAAAAAAATATAAAATAAAATAAAAAAATAATTACGGCCGGCCTGAAATCGTCCGGCCGTTGGGGAAATCTCCCGAACCTCCCGACGGCCAGCCGTCCCGATGGCCATAGTGTAGTGTGTGTAACGTGCATACACTTTGCTTCTCTCATCTACAAGGAAGCAGTTCCCATTTTTACATATGTGAACAAATAGGCGTAAATATAGCGTACACAGTTACCCAAAAATATTCAGGCTAATAGTAATGACGGATCAAATTAACCTGTTTGACCAATAGTCGCAAGACACATATGACACCTTTTATTATGCCATCAACAGCGCGTGAAATGTTTTATAATCGGAAACACAGAAACACGAAGCCGTGTAACTGAAAGATATTCGGCAGACTGAAAATGCGCTTCAGCTTATTTGACAGAAGAGCTCATCTATAAGCAGTGCTTGAAGTGGGCCGGTACGCACCGGCACTTTTTCTTGCGTACTGGCACTTGTCACAGGCTGCCCCCCCACCCCCTCGTCGGTCGTAGGTCCGGGGTGGGTTATGATCGCCCCCCCCCCGGTCGACAATCGCCCCGCCCCCCCCCCCGTCGTACGCAGTACTGGCACTTATTTTTTTCCACTTCAAGCGCTGTCTATAAGCAAAGTAATCTCGGTCTACATTGCAAATATATCACCATGCATTCATAACCTCGTGATTCAGTGAGAGTGAGGCCAAAACATCGGAAAGTATGTCTTTGTGACATTTCTTCATTTACATTTTGTCAACGGAAAATGAAAAGCTGAAAAGATTTAAACAGAATAACTAATTATTTTTCCCTCTGATGGGCATGCGCACGCTACGGTGGGATTGGACACGTCTGGTCAGTATTAGCGATGCGCGATGTGCTCGCCATGGAACAAGCGCGCCTGCATTTAAAGGGAATGTGAGCCGACGCTCTGATTGGTTTATTGCACGTTACCCCCAAACCACACCTATGACTAATGTAGCTGCTTCAGACCAGCCCATTTTAGATTTGCGCTGGGCGCGAGCGTCATTTATCCCGCCGGCATAATAGCAACAGCGCCCAAGATCCGCCCACAAAGCCACTTGCGCTTTGCGGTTCATACTTGCGTTTCAGACCGGCAAAATAGGGCCCCTCGAGTCAATCACAGTCAGCGAACGACTCGCGACTCGCGAATCAGCGCCGCGAATCAGCAGCGCGTCAGAGACTCAGCGAACGAGACGAACGACGACGAACGAGTCGAACGAGAGTGGCGAACGAGGTCACTTCATTCACTTTAAAGAGTCGTTTGTTCGAACTGGTTCGTTCGCGAACGAGCCATCACTAACCTGGACTGTGACAACAGGATACTTTTCATATTGAATACAAATACAAAGTACTAATACAAAAGTGCACTGGATAAACTAAATGATCCCAGCAGAAGCCTACCTGGCGTCCAGCTGCAGCCGAGTCTTTATGAGCCAGATGGGGTTGGTGGCTGTGATGGCCGTAAAGCCTGGGGACAGGAAGAAAGCGGATCACATCAACATACCAGAGAGTAGTTAAAACCCAGATAATACCAATGTCTTTAAAGAAAGAGCTGCCAGTGGGAAAAAACATAACCTACTAGTCAACTGCTATAGGTGAGATGTGTATATATTTTTTATGCTGCATTCCTGAACTCTAGTTGGCCATGAAAACAGTGAGGGATTAAAAATGGATAAGTGTAGTTGGTGTAAAGACAAGGGAGGCAGCTTGGAGAGAAATAGGGGGAGAGTTAAACTATTCAACTAGGCCGCTGACGGACCCTAGAAGACCCGTGTCCTGTGCATCTTATCACTGGTGTGGCAAAAGAAAGACAGCAAGAGAGAGGACGACTGATAGGGAAATAAGAAGAGGTAGAGGTAGAAGAAATAGAAGAAGCACAGCTCTGTGGTGAGTACTCACGCAGACCCAAGCTACTCTCCTCACAGATGCAGCACCTCACAGAGACCCCAGGTGGAGAGTAGGGGGGTAGGGGTCTCTGTGCCCTTGTGCCAGAGGAGAGCTACGGTAGAGCAAAGGCCTAAAACAGACACAGGCTTGTGTTGTGTGGCACACTGACCAGCATGCAAGCCCCTCAATGTACCCAGATACACCCCCCCCCACCCCACCACCACCACCATTTTATCAAATACACCATCAACATACACACAGCATCCACAGGAGTCAAGCTCACTGTGGAACAACATGTTGGTGGAAAAAGACATGGTTTGTCCTTTTTCTTAAAACAGGATTTCTCATTTCAACCAACAAACAGAAAAACGCACCACACAATCACCACAACACCCCCCCCCCCCCCCCCTCCCCAATAGCGTATGCTCCAATGAAAACTATATCTGTGCTAGTCTGATGTCAGCCCCGGGGTAACATGCATGATGATTTGGGGCCCATTTTAAGAGTACGAGTGCGTCTGTATCGCATATCTGAGTGCCTTTGGCAAACAGGCGGGCTTGGGTGTCATGTTGGCTCATCAACATCTCATCATGCTGACTCAGAAGCACCCATAATCAGGTCTCCTTATGAGCCTGCAGAGAATAGGGTTGTTGCCAGTAGGGGGAGATGTTGGTGTAGGAAAACTTTGACCTTGATGGTGGCAGCTGCTAGGACTGAACCCGTGGTCAAGCTGACACACACACACACACACACACACACACACACACACACACACACACACACACACACACACACACACACACACACACACACACACACACACACACACACACACACACACACACACACACACAGTTCTGCGGAGTATAGGATTCTGAACTATGAGCTTGTTGCTACAATTTAGTCCAGAACACTGCAGAAAGCTAGCAGCAATCAATCAATTCAATTGATGTAAGAAGAGGTTTTTATATACGTATATGGCACTAGTTCACACACTAGGTCAACAGCTGCTAGTTCTCAGGAAGACTGAGGTGGACATTAAACGGTTATAAAGTACGGATTAAGTGGGACCAATCATCTTTACACCTGCTTAAACGCAAATCAAAAACACATCACGCTGTTGGTTACCTGCCAGGCCGGCGGATACCATGTGCACCTGCGTAGAGTCGGGCTCCATTATTCCATTCAGCCTCTCTTTGGCGCTGGAGTACGCAGCGAAGTAAATGGCTCTGTTGAAAATTAATATAATTACACGTCAAAGTGAGACATTAAAAACACTTTTCCAAATGCCGCGCTATGGTCCGTCATACGGCTCATTAGACGAAGTCTTGGTATGTAAATACAAATAAATAAGTCGCCCACCGTCGCTAGTCATGCTGCTACTTAATTACACAACAGCCATATTATCCCCATGACGGGCTGAAACTGTTACCATTTCAACAGACCCTAATGGAGGAGTCCAAGTAAGAGCCTACACTGGTTTTCACTGATTCAAAATCGAGACATGCAAGCACAGATTCTCTGTTGGCAGATGCAACTCCTGCTGCCTGACCCCCGCCCCCCTTTTGTGTAAATAGTGTGTAAAGTAGTGTGTAAATAGTTTAAAGTTCAACATGTTTTTGACAAACAATTTTCGGCCACTCAAAGCTCATCCGTCTCTCTGTAAGAAAGGAGAGGTTGTCAACTTGGTGGTTTTCTCTGTGTTTTTCAGGGTTTATGTTAAATTTAAGGGAGGGCCAGGTCGTGGTTACACTGCAGAGTCCCTGTGTCAGCATTCATTGGCCCAGAACGCAAACACTCTACATATGCCTAGCGCCAGCACTTGCTCAACGTAGCATTAGTCGCTACCCAGCGCCATTAGGCACCACTTTGCTAACATTATCATCTGGAGGCAAATTATCATTAGCTGCATTTTTGCAGGGCAGGTGAGCAACGCTGACACTTTCTACTTCACCAAACCCCAGATTTTCTAGTCCATAAAATTGAGCAGCACTGCTCTGTACCCGCTTTGATCCGCTCAGAAGATGTTCTCCTGAACCCCTTTGGTTCTACATTGTAAGTATTGTACAGTTTAAAAGTGTGCAGGGGGTGAGCGCACTACTGCCCTGTCAAGGGAGATGGAGTTCATCAATAAGTATGATTGATTGATTCTCCCGAATTACATGCATTACCCTAGAGGCCTACAGAGACCTTTGGATTACTGGCAAATCCTGTAGTCTGATTTAAATGCATAAGGGTATGCAGTAAGGTTATGCACAATAAGGATTTGCACAACTAGGAATGCCTTATTGTAGCAAATATAACGTGCATCGATATTTAACCTGATCAGAAATTGAACTTTGGGTGACTTCAACTGTTAAATGCTTATGAAACTCTCGTCCTGATTAAAGAAAATACCTTAACAGTGTAAAGAACTAAAAAAGAAAAGAAAAGTGGGACTTGCATTAGCCTCATTGACCCCTTCAACTTCTCTGTTGAGCGTGATCTAGTGATCGCTCTGCCTAGCACCAGAACTACATTTGGTCATATTTGGGTGGGATTTTTGAATATTTTGCTCAGTCTATGAATGCAACCATCACCTGGTTTCATCAAGGCCATCAGTCTAGTCAGCTGCATAACAGAGCAGGTGCAATGAAGCGATGGACAGATTGTTAAATCCGTACCGTCCATCCAACTCGAGTGCTAACAGAACATTTAAAATCAAATCATCTGGCATCACACTAACAAAATTAGAGTGGCTATCCTGAAGATTATCTACTTTGGCCATCTCATTGCAATTTTGAACAGAAAAGGCTTAACTTGCTATTAAATGGAAACACATTCTTGAGCACTTTTTACACTCTTACCTAGATGGGGCCACGCCCACCAGGTTGGGTCCCAGACCCCGAAACAGCGAGCGAGGTCCTTCTTTCTCCAAGATCAACCTGAAAACACAAAAACATAATGTTACTGTAGCCTGATATACCTGCCCATGGAAAGCCATTCAAACTCTGTGTCCTTTTGTTCGTTTTCGACATGGCATCAACTAAATTTAATATTTTACAGCTTGCAATATGAAAATGCAAATAGGAAGAAGAAGTTTGTGTTATGTTGTGTAATTAGTTTAATGTGCTGTAGGTAAGATTTGAGAGTTGTAAAATGAGAGCGGAAGAGGAAGCGTTTGAAAATAAACAAACCCAAAAAAGACCTCTGGTCCCCGTAACTGTGATTGACAGGCAAGATGGATTACCCAAACCAATCAGGTAAGAGATGCCCTGATTGATCAGAAATTAGACTGGAGCGGTCTGAAATCTAAATGTCTCATACAGAGGCAGGCGCAGCCAGAACAAATATTCTCACAGAGCATTTTACTGACTAATAGCTGACAGATGGCTATGGCATTTCTAATTATAGCTCTTAAATCTTACCGACAGCACCTTAGAGTGAAATTATTTGTATTTGCCATCTTAAAAATCTAAGCTATAAAACATTTCTGTACCCATTAACTTAATCAATCATTCACTTATTTATTGGCTGTATCGACCATCTGTGACATAGTTTGCAATTTTACACCTTTGCTTTCTGTGTGTATCATAATGTCGCAACTAACTAAGCTGCAAAAATTGAAAAAGTTCTGGTCATTGCTAGCTCAAGCAAACTCTCTCGACCAGATGTTGCAGAACAGGTTGACTGGAGACTGGGTGACACATGCACCAAACTGAACTGTTATGGGATATTGGTCAAAATGGTTTCTAATGACAATACCTTCCACTGAACAACACATTTAAACAGTCCCATACAATATTCCCAAAAGGCCTGTGAGAGGGGTTGGGGTGGTCTTGCTAGGGTCGCCTAACAGACTAGGGCATTCTTTTTCATGTGGTGTGTGGTCATTGATCTGGCTCCTTGAAACTCAATTTCTACCCTTGTGTGAGAGAGCAAGGGCTAATAAAATAGGAATACCATTGCAACCCGGGCTCAAGTAGGAAAGAAAAAACAGAAAGAATAGCAGAAAAAGCAGAAAAAAAGGCAAACCCCACACTGAAAGCCAGCATGCACAGGAAGCTGGATGCATTATGAAACCTAAAGGATGGATGTTTGTGGTCAGTGCACAGCCTCAACCTTCAAGTGGGCGGTGTAGAGTTGGGTTACAGAGAAAGGTTAGCCTCGCCAATTTAGAGGCTGCCAGGCCAAGCAACCATGGCAATAACAACTCTGTTTGCTGAGGCATGAGGCCAGAGACTTCAGCTAATCCTATTCAGCAGAGTGGAGTACAAGGGTGTGACGGCAACAGAGCTTCTACATCTCATAAACATACCCAACACTGACATGAACACAAGTATCATGTATATGACACTGTCAACATATAATAGCCCACAGAGTGGCAACGTATGTGACACAGATGATAGAAGGGAGGAAGCAAACAATTATTTTAACTGTTTAAAAGGTGCTATAGGCAAGATTTAAGAGTTATTATTTGAGTGTAATTTGTTAGAAATGGCATAGCCATCCTTCAGCTATTAGTGAATGAAATGGAATTACAGTTGTGTGAACATTTCTCAATGGTGGAGAAATGGAGGGAGGGGACATTTTTGGTTAAAATCGTACTCTCTTCCACTCTCTTCCTAGTTACGACTCTTAAATCTCACCTACAGCAGCTTTAAATGTAATGAGATAGAGACCTACTTGAGGCAGTGCATGGGACCCGGCGGGGACATGCGGGCCACACTGGGCCCATTGACAGTGGTCAGCTGCACCTCATAGCGGGTGATGGAGGACGACTGCAGACGGGTCTTTACCACTTCCAGCGGACAGGTCAATATGGCTCCTACTGTACCGCCAGACCTGGAACAAAGGCAGTAATGAGATTGTTGCATGGCGATGACCACATCCCAGGGTTAGAAGGGTTTTAATAACAAACATATTTAGCAGCTATGTCAATGTTTAAACAAGGCTAAAATATACTAAAAAGCTCTACCTACTAATAATAAGGTGTTGGTAATTTAATAAACGTGAATACAACAGGTAGCCATGTTATTTCCTTTTATGGCAATCGCCACCCACTAGCGCCTGTGTGTTTTCTCTTGGGGTGAATAGCGCTAGTCCTGCCGTGCAAAACTTTGCACAACATTCAAACCACGTTTTTGCTTTGTGATAACGTGATGACAATCAGTTAATAAAACCTCTCCTCCCCCCTCCCCCTGCTGCTTTGGACTGGTGAGTGCAGTGTGGGAACACAGTGCTTATTTTGAGGAAAGGAGAGAGGAAGAGTTTGATGCAGAAATCTTGATGGTTGACAGCGGTTGTGACGGTTATTTGATTTTGTTTGCGGTGACCGTCGATCACCACCAGTCATGCAATTATTTTAAAAAAAAACTAGGAGGTATGCATAATAATTGTCATGGTAATTAGTTTGGAAATAATGAATGTTTCCTTGCCAAAGCAAAAGGGGCTTCTGTCAAAAATGATCAATGGTTTACAATACGTTGGTGTAGTCACAAGCATTTAAGGGTTGAACATTCAAGAGTGTAATTACTGTATCAAACAAGAGCAAGGTAAATGTTTTGTTCATGTTAACCTGATAGCCTATTGGCCACTCTGTTACTGTACAACAAAAAAGGCACTAGACAGAGCACGTTGCCCTGCGTGCATGTAACAACATATTTTTATGACGCAGTGATATTGTGTATGAAATACTGGGCAGCCCTACAAAAGCAGAAAAACAGTGAGAGGACTCGAGAGGGTTTCATTCTTATGAAAAAAAAAAAGGTATGAAACATGTCTAATGACGAGTAGGTAAGGGTAATGGTAAGTAGCAGGAGCAGCCTATTCGTATGCACATATAATTGCCCATGTCAAATTGGAAATCTTACTTGACATGGCACATGGCTTGATTATGTGCCACACCTCAATGTCAAATGCACTCCTGATGAAGTCAACGCAAGCCTACAAAAAAGGAAAGCCTACTAGCCTACTTTATGTTGTACATGCATTGAATACTTTACACCATATACACTAGAATGAGCTCATCTGAAGAAATAAATAAACAACTTGGTTTGGCAAGGGTGTGAATCACACGTATCAACAATCACAGTGCTGTGGCAGCAGATATCGGTTGTTTGGCTTAATTTTCAATCAGTAGAAATGGCAGAGACAGCGGCAATAACAGATAAGCTCTGTCAACTGATTTCGGTGGCAGGCCAGCATTTCATGCCTAGGAGAAAACATATTTCACATGCTGCAGGGAAAGTGCTCTCATGCCTTACACCAGGGAACAGATCAACCCAGGGGTCCTTCTCGATCAGATGTACGGTACCACACCCCTAGATATTCAACAACATGGTTGGTTACTTTTGGTATAAAGCTAGGAATACAAGGAAGACTGAACAGACAAGCAAAGACACAATGCATGATAGACTAGCATGCATTCTGATTCCAACAGAAACAACGGGTGTGATGCTGCAGCAGTGAGTTCTGCACGGCTGGTCTTCCCATGCAAACATTAGGCTACATTATCCACATTGTAATGATAACTGTGTAGCACAGTTTAATCATGCACCAACATGTGCCCAACCCAATGTTTTCCCAGGGTCACGGTATCTTTTATTGGACGGCTGAATATTGCAACCAACCCACATCCTTATGGGCTTTTCACAATGGGCTAGGTGTGTGCCAAGTGTCACTTAAGTAAAACAAAACTAAATGGAAAGTTTGAAATCTCGCTCTACACATAGTCATCATGCGCCTTATGTTATTTGCTCATTTTCATTTTAACCGTCAAACAATTAGAAAATGCATATTTATTAAACATGTGGCATCTCTCTCTACACCTGTGGTTGCACTTGCAACCCCATCCACCTCACCCATTAGCAGTGTGCACGTTGCATGCTTTGGGTCTAAGCAACATGTTTTCGCGTAATAACTACTCTGAACTAAATGACAAACTAAATGACATTGTGTAATGTTGCACACTGAGCCAAACTGTCCATCCAAACGGTTGCAACACGGCGCATTTTGACACAGCGCTAGCTAACGCAGCTATCCTCATTGAACACTTACCCTCCTGCGAAAAGATGAATCAGGGTGTCTCTCTGACTCATTGTGTATCATATTCAGGAACCGTCCAGACGACACCACCGGGGACAAGAGGAGACGATTGCAATGAAGTCACCCCCCCCCCCCCCCCCCCGGCCCCCGTCACCCACACCCCCCCCAAAAAAAACAGCTAGCAAGCGACTGCGACGGAGGTCAGCCAGACAGCGAGGACATGTAGGAGCTAAGCTAGCTACCTAGCTAACACTACACCACTACACACACGCGCTCTCCTAGGGGGAGCGAAGTAACGCTCGCATGCTTCTGTGTTGTTGTTGTTATTGTCAAATTGTCATTGCAGCTTGTGCGTACATGTTTAACGATGCTAAATCAAGCCCCTACGACGACTGTTACTGAACCTCCACCCCCCGGCCTCATTCACGTCTGCTGCTCGCCTCTTCTGACTGAAAGCCTGCGACGCAGGTCCAATGTTTATGGGCGAATGGGAAGCCACAAAACAGAGGCGGTGATTGGTCCGCTGCGTTATATACGTCACCGTGGACCCGCCCCCGCCACTACCTGTTCACGTGATGGCATCGCGCGCTCTTTTACAGAACGGAAAAAAACTGGACGACACAGATAGGTAATGGGCAGTCGGTAATGGTTATCTACTTATACTTTTACTATATACTACATATCTCTCTATAATGGATACCCAACACACAGATAGGTAATGGTCATAATGGTTATCTACTAATACTATATACTACATATCTCTCTATACACAACACACAGATAGGTAATGGTCAAAATGGTTATCTACTAATACTATATACTACATATCTCTCTATAATGGATACACAACACAGATAGGTAATGGTCATAATGGTTATCTACTAATACTATATACTACATATCTCACTGTAATGGATACACAACACAGAATGGGTTAGGGCATGGGTCGGGAACGTGGGGCTCGCGAGCCCCCAATGGCTCTCTTGCCGACGGCCGGGGCTCTCGGACGAAATTGAGGGAAAGAAAAATAATAATCAAGGAATCAGACTAGGTCTACCCTAATATAATGCTAAAATAACAGTCAATACTAGGGGAGAGCTGTGTCGATTGAAACACGTCATTACATTCGGAGAAAACCGTATTTTTTTTAATCAACCCGACTCTCCCAACACGCACACACACACGCACGCACGCTGGCCCTATAATGACAAGGCTTCGTGGCAAATAGGCAGTTACAGTCTATCTGAGTAATATTGTTACATTCGCGGCTCGTTGCCATGTCAATATCAAACAAAATCACAGATTTCCCTCCATTTCCGTCAGTGAGAAAACGTTCATTGTAGGCTAACGTTGATGTGTGCGCTAATCAGGCCTTGACTGGGGGGGGGGGGGGGGGGGGTGCGCGCGCGCGATCGTCACACACCCCGGTCCGACCATAGACATTATGGCTATGGGTCCGACGACCGACGGCGGCGGGGGGGGGGGGGGGGGGGGGGATGCGCGTAACACACCCAGGTCCGACGACCGACCGGGGGGGGGGGCGCGATCGTAACACACCGCCTCCGGTTGGGCCAAATTACTTTATTTTTAATTGTTATGACAGTCCTGGGCCGGCCCAAAGATGTGCATCGGCCCCCGATGGCCAGTCCACCCCTGGCGCTAATCAAAATGTTTAAAAGGAAAAAGCCCGAAGAGAAAGTCCGCAACTTTCAGCCCGATTGGACAGATTGCGTTCGTGGAAAGAGCTGGGAGTGCGATCTATCTGTTATGTAATGAGAAAATTGCGACCATGAAACGATCAGTGGCGTAACTATCGACGGTGCAACCGGGGCCCAGACGCCGGGGGAGAGCCCCCCCCCCCCCCCCCCCCCCCCCCCCCCCCCCGGCAACAATCGCGCAGCCCCCCCTCCAAACTTTTGCTTGTAACCGTCTTTATGTGGCTCTTCTGAGATTTTTTTTTTTTTTTTGTAAAAGTGGCTCTCAAGGCAAAAAAGGTTCCCGACCCCTGGGTTAGGGGTTAGTCAGTAATGGTTATCTACTTACTTATACTTATACTATATACTACATATCTCTCTTTAATGGATACACAACACACAGATAGGTAATGGCCAGTCAGTAATGGTTATCCTTATACACTACATATCTCTCTATAATGGATACACAACACACAGATATGTCTGATGGTGTGTCAATGGTCTGATGGTTGAACATACTGGCCATTGTGAATAATTATTGGATTCAGAATATTGGTAGATTAGATTATCCAATACCATTATAAACTAAGAGCAATTGAAAATTGTTTATTCAGTAATAACATATAAAGTAATTTGTGGAAAAGTAAAATATAAAATATGAAACTATAGAGTAAAATATGAAATACAAAAATAGATAAAATAAATCAAATCAAATAAATACATGAGCAATATACAATAGTGCCACATTGATTTACATTGCAATTTGATCATTTAGTAATTCATTAATTACTAAATGATAATGAATAATAATGGGGGAAAAAATGGTTTGTGATGCATTTGTTGTCCTTTGGTTGTTGTAATGACTGTATTTTTGCTGTATTTCTCCCAAAATATATGGTATTTGTTTATATATGAAATGTGCTCCAAAACTCTGAATTAGATCAAAATGCACCACTTGATTTCCTATCTGTTTTATATGAAATGTGTACACAGTCTGTCCTCATTTCTAAGCCATTCCCTTGATGTCTGAACCAGGTCAGCCGTTCTGTCTGGGTGATGGTAGGCATCAAGTATTCTATCTGTGGCCAAAAGCACTCACGCCCGAACAGGGACTTGAACCCTGGACCCTCAGATTAAAAGTCTGATGCTCTACCGACTGAGCTATCCGGGCTCTGGCAGTGTGTCAATCTGACTCTAATCTCATTTTCAGTGTATAAATAATCAGTCCAACATGTGTCTTCTTTTTGTTTATCCTTTAATATAAATTCTAAAACAGGTATGCCATATCATTTATGCATCAGGGATTTAAGGAATGTCCAAATTGAATTACACCTAGCACCTCATCAAATGCACGTGATCGTAATTGCTCACATCTCTGATTTGAGCAATAGAGAGAGATACAGCTGGAGAACACAGGCTCTTGTACTCTTAAAACCCAAAGACTGGATTCCTGGATGGCATTTAGATTCAAGAAACCACAACCTTTTTCAGAATATGTAACAAATAATTTACAGATTTATTGCCACATGCTTCTAGGGCTGTGTGTGTGTGTCAGCTTGACCACGTGTTCAGTCCTAGCATTGGTCGTTTGTGAGCTCATGTAGTTTTAGAACCAGGGATGTAGCAGGCTGTCCTGAGCCAACTCTGTGGCGTGCATCGCATAAAATGTGGTTTACTCATTTAAGTGTCCAAATAATACGCATACGCCTCTTAGTTTGATAATTAGAGCTGCGTTTCACCAGGGCCCAGGTCATGTGCGGCCAGTTGCAGCACAAGCAGCTAGTCTAACAACGTTAACTGCTAACTGGCCTCAGCATTAAAGACAGACGGAGCAGCCGAGGGAGTCTTGTGGGATCACTAGCCCTAACCAGACATCCCTGTCTCATGGATGTCCAGATCTGCATCCTTTGGCCTTTTTGATATTCAACTGAGCACTAGCCTTAGGTGTCCTAAAAGGCGCTTTATAAATGTCATTTATTATTATTATTATTTATTTATTATTTACCATATCTGTGGAATATGGACACTGGCTCTATCCCTATATTGTCAGATTATTATTATTTTTTTTAATTTTATTGAACATGCCGCCTGTTTTATTCACTTTGCATGATGTGCAAATTGAATAGCTAATTCCCTCTGTCCCAGAAATGACCAATCAACGTTCGTATAACACAAATGAATGGAATGACGGTTACACCATAATTCTGTTCATGTGAGTACCTATAGGTAGGCCTATAGGCCTACCACTTCCCACTAGAAGTTGTGGTTTTCAGGGTGAGCCAAAAGCTAATTCAAAGCATGGCTCTGTATTACTGCCTAGCCATGCTATCTTAGGCTTACCTCTTCTATTTGAACTTTTTTGTAAGCATCAGTTGTAGTGACTGTAACACTATAACTAGTTTGTCTTCGAGCTAACCTGCCAAACACGAGCCCGGCTGTACGTGGCGGGCTTAAGTGGGCCAGGCTGTGTTTGTAAAGGGGCAATGTATTTTTTGTTTTGGGGATTTAGACAGAAGTGTAGCTCTTGGTTTCATGAATGACTATTAGCAAATAGTGAAACAAACATAAAACTAGTCTGAACTTTGAGAGTGAACTGATTTTGTTCTGCTTTTGGGTGGCCTCTTTGTCTATATAACTTGAGAACTAAATGTAGAAACACCAATGTGGTTTGTTCAAATTTGCTTTTGATGCACAGTCCATCCCCAATAGCCTATCTCTCATGGACAAAGTCCATGTCCAATACTTTCTCTCACATAGCAGCTATTTGGGTATACATATCTGAATGACGAAGCAAGAATATAACCAAAACCCTACATAACCTCTCTTTCCAGACAGATGAATAGAAAGCAAAAACATACTGATAAACATGTAGTATGTCTAGTCCAAGTAACAGTTGCTAATGTTCTCTGATGGTGTTTTTCAGGAATGCCTTAGCATCATACTTGATACTCACGCCAGTCACTAAATAAATAAAAAATCTAGCATAGCAAACTACCAAAGTTTAAGATGATTATAAACACACCAGCCTTTTCAGATTACAATGGTTTGCATTGGAATCATTCACTCAAACCTCAGGGTTGAAAATGGTTCCTCTGCCTTACTTCTGTGTGACAACCATATTAGGATGCTACCTTATCAAGGGAATTGATTTGGGGAATACCTTACTGTTGTAATCTTTGCTACCAGGTACGTTAGTACCTGTGTGTCACTGTTTGGTCACCTTTGTGAATGGATACCAAAATACCAATGGCATGCATGTCTATGCATACATAGGCCTACAGGTCTCTTTAGGACATTAAATGATTAACAAAAAAAAGCAGAGTTTCTGAATTCTGACTTTGCATACAATCAACAAACAAAAATGAGCACATTAATACATAAATAATTTATAATGCATACATAATGCCAATACAAATTAATGTACCATTTAATTTACAGATGTAATGCCTTTATTTACTAAAAATGGCAATGGCAAAGGAACTACAAACCTACCTCAATAAGAGAAAATAGATTTAGCTGGTACAACAAGTCAACATAACCTTCTCTCTACTAATGTTTAACCTGGGGTGATACTGGACCTTTGGTTTGTTGACAAATAATGGCACTGAACTCATTTTCGCTATTAATAGATTATGGCATCTTACAACTTGTGTGTGTGTGTGTGTGTGTGTGTGTGTTATGCAATAGCCTCAGAAAGGCTAAATAACAACAACATAAGGCTACTCTTTCAAAATCAAATAATACATTTATTAATCAGAGCACTCACATACAAACATAGCTAGCAGAGTGCTAAATATTTGTAATATTTATATTTCCTGGATACATAAAGGTTAAACAGAGGGGGCAAAAAATACAACTGAGGGGGATAAGCCCCCTTAAGACCTCTCGTGGTGCGGGGCCTGGTGTGTGCACATGTAAAAATGAAAAATATCATTAATGGAGTATAAGTGAATTTAAAGTAGCATTGTGTTTTATAGTAGATCAACTTTAAGTCTCTGAGGGCATTCGGTTCATTGTCATTACACATAACAACATTACTGGCTGCCAGGGCCAGACATGCCCACGGTTTACTCGCGTGCTTCTTCCACTGCAAAACCAGGTCAGGTGTAAAGTTCATCTGCAGCATGTATACGGTTTATCTAGAATGAATTCACTTACCGGCTCTGGGAAATATGTCTACACATATGTTGTAAAAACTAAATCAAAGGTCTATTTATTTTTTGCGACACAAACAAACAATAAAAGAAAGTTTGTTGTGGTAAAATATTAACTTCTTTATATGTATAATTGGACTTAGTCATATAAACCTTCTACTTGACACTGGATTGTCTCCAAGTATGTAATTTATGTAAGTATGTAATTTAGCAGACTCTTTAACAGTGATTTACAGTGAATTCAGATAGGCCTACATGGCATTAAGGTAAGCCGAGGAACATTGTTATAATAAATTGCAAATAAAGATTGAAAAAGTAAACACACTAAACAACTGTTTGACAGGTGAGTATAGATAGATAATGGTACTTCTGTTATTCTCTTGTCTAGACTTATATTTCTAACTCACTGTGGAAGAAAGTCATAGTATTTATAAATACAATGCGCAGATAATGTAATGTGTTTATTGACTATTGGGCATCAACCTTTAAACAGTAGATTGAGAAAGCCATTGTCAAATAAACATTTCTAGCACTAATATAAGGTTACATGGTGCTAGCTATCCTCATGTAAACCCAAGTCACTCTGCATCAAATCTGCATCTTGTGATTTAAGCGAACATTTGACAATTACACAAATGTAACACCAAAGGGAGGCTCCACTTAAAAATAATTGTTAAATTGTATTAGTGATTCATGACAAGAAAAGATTGTCAATGCCAACAATCACACAGGCACAAACACGCCCTCTGTGTCCTGTGATTCTCATTGGCATAGGGGTGGGGAGGGAAGCTGCAGTAAAGTGGATGCACGTTCGGCAGCTTGTCTCATATGACCACCGTACCTCTGGACATTAGACAAGCGTAAGACAGGAACTCCTCAAGGCCTGGAAATCCAATGTCGAGACCTCGATTCAATCATCCATAATCACAGACCAGCCCATTGCACTTTGGGCCTGGGAGCTTAAAGAGAGAGGCGCCCCTATCTGATCATATTTGTTTAGCAACCGAAAAGAACAGAACCTTCCGAGGAAGACTCATTTCTCATTCATGAGTAACCTGAGATGTGAAACATTCACATCTCCATTGAAGTCCACACCGCCTGAGGATGCTCTGGGTCCATTCAGTGAATTATTCCTCTTTATCCCCTTGTAGCAGAGGGGAGGAATTTGTGCGCTGTTAGATGAAGGCTGTGAAGGAACCTAATCGATACATTGCTTGTCATCTGCACTGACTGTCCAGTACTTCGTCGCACAAGTGTAGTGCGATGCTCAAGATTCCTGACATCCACTTACCTCATTATTGAAAAAATAAGCCACTTGTAGCCTGGGAGGGGAGTCACTTATGTAAAATCCATGGCAGGAAGAGGTTTGTCATGAAGGCCATTGTGTTAGAAGTGGAGTTGAAGTGATGTGAAGCACCTCTTCCTTTTGATATCCAAGCCCATTAAAGAAGAGGATGGCTTTCTAGTACTAATTTTTAAATAAAAATGATGACTGCAGTGCAGGTTTAACTTACATACAGGAATGTTTTTTAAAATAATCAACATATCACCAAATACAATACTCTCCATGTTCTCTTTTGCAGATTCAGTCGCTATGAAATACATGGTTACCATGTGTTGACCTTCATTCACAGAACCAAGGTTACCTTTGTAACCTTTCATTCCATTTGGTCATATGTCACATATGCAATGTTGGTAACACTTTAGATTAGGGACCACATATTCACCATAGTTGCTTATTAGCATGGATATTAGTATCATATTAGCTCTATAGTCATTATAAAGCACTTATTCTGCATGACCATGTTCAACAACTACGAGGCCATTAACCACGAGGCCTCAATAACCTCCTAATTACAACTTATTGATAGGAAGTAAGGAAATTGTTGTTCTATTCTCATGTAACAAAACACAAAACTACAAGTGTTAATAGTGTCCAAATAACTCTAAATTAAGTCTTTCCAACTCAGAATATGTTCCCCATTCTAAAGTGAGGTCTTGCTCATAACTAATATACTAGTAGTTTGACACTGATTAACCCACACAGGTTCCCTATTCTAAAGTTGCCTCCTCTTCACACTTAGTTAATGGTGAATATGTGGTCCGTAATCTAAAGTGTTACCGCAATGTTGCAATGCTACAGTTATCACACTATCCACCCAGTGAGTTGATGTTCAGACAAGAACTGGCCAACATAACTCATCTGGGCCTGAATAGGGCACAGTGACTGCAACTTGGCTGCTTTAGAAGAAGTATGAGGGCGAAACAAAACTAATGGCCGAGATCAAAAGACAAGAGGTAAGTACTGGGTCCAAAGCAGGAATTATGAGGAGAGAAACCCCAGAGCCCTCTTCATCCAGTGGATGAAGAGGGCTGTAAGAGACGGCAGCCTTTTCCAGTCGCTCCGCAACACCGCATTGTTTATCTATTGTTTTCTTTACCTTATCTACTTTTATCTACTTTTATTTTATTTTATTTATTTATTTTTTTCACTGTATCCTATGGATATGCAACGTACAATGCAACCAAGAACCAGCTTTCTTGTTTATTCAAGAGAGGAGCTGCTGGCTCTGAAGACAATGGCGAAAGCTGGCGTAACGCTGTGTTCCCACCAAACGCGATGAACGCGATTTAGTCGCGCGTAAAATGAAATCGCGTCGCGCTAGACGCTCCAGTTTTGACGCTGGTCCAATATGCCAAAAAACACCTCATCGCGGCATCGCGGCATCGCATCGGGCGACGAGCCCGCCCAAACAACAACATTTCTTCCGCCATTTCATTCTCTCGTCGACCATGGCTGAGATAACCACCTGCTCTGCCCAGAACTGGTGCTTCATAGCCGGCCATAACCTCGTTGTTATCCAGTGGAAAACAATCGCTAAAAAAAAAGAAGTAAAAAAGATCTGTGTGTGTGTGTGTGTGTGTGTGTGTGTGTGCCCCCCAACTTTGATTATGGTCAATATATAATATAATATCATATAATATATCATATAAAACATGTATCATTGTGCAACACTGTGTACGTCCGTACGTCAGCACGTCGGTGACGATCTCAAAGCTGATTGGCTGTCGCGGCGCGTCTTCACGCGAATTCGCCGCAAAAGTTCAATTATTTCAACTCGAGCGATGAAGCGTCATCGCGCCGGGCGACGCGATGGAAGCGATTTTTCGCGGCCAACGCGTCCATCGCGCCGCGCTATCGCGTCCATCGCATCGCCCGGCGCGATGACGCGTCTAATCGCGTGTTTGCATTGACTTTACATGTAATCTCGACGCGCGATGAAGCGTCATCGCGTTTGGTGGGAACACACCGTAACGCACAGTATACCAGCTGATCTGCGGAGGAAGCCCCGAGGGAGTAAAGCCGGCGTGAAAGTTAAATCGTGGCGAGCGGACCAGCGACGGCGCTTCAAACCATCGATCCCTTCTGTGATGATGGGAAATGTCAACGCTCTGGCAAATAAGATGGACGAGTTGTCTGCGCTCATAAATCGGCGTATTTATCGAGAGAGCAGCTTGTTTATCTTCACGGAGACGTGGCTAACCTGTAGCACACCGGATGCTAACGTGGAGCTGCCGGGATTCACCTCAGTGAGAGCCGACAGAGACACTAAAGCCTGCGGGAAGAGCAAAGGTGGGGGACTCATCGTCTACGTTAACAACAGATGGTGTAACCCAGGACATGTCACTGTGAAGGTGGTCTTATGTTGCCAGGACTTGGAGCTGTTAGCCGTTAGCCTCCGGCCGTACTACCTCCCGAGGGAGTTCAGTCACGTGATCGTCATTGGTGTTTACATCCCGCCGAGAGCCGATGCAGCCGCTGCCTGTGAGAAGATACACTCAACCACAGCAAAGCTGCAGACCCAACATCCAGAGGCTTTCATCGCCATCTCAGGTGACTTCAATCACGCCACCCTGGACTCTACTCTGCCTGCTTTTCACCAGTTTGTTGACTGTCCAACTAGGAAAAACAGGACAATAGACTTACTGTATGCAAATGTGAAGGATGCATACACAGCCACCCCCCACCCCCCGCTGGGAAAGTCTGACCATGATCTGGTCCACCTGCAGCCACAGTACACCCCCCTGGTTCAAAGACAGCCGGCCACAAGGCGCTCTCTCAGAATATGGTCCCCGGAAGCGGAGGATGCCCTGAGAGACTGCTTTGAAACAACAGACTGGAGTGTACTGCAGAGTCCGCATGGTGAGGACATTGAGGGACTGACACACTGCCTGACGGACTACTTGAACTTCTGTATGGATGTGGTGGCCCCTGCTAGAACTGTGCGTTGTTTCCCCAATAATAAACCTTGGGTAACACGTGGAGTGAAAGCAGTGCTCAACAAGAAGAAGGCAGCATTCAGAAGAGGAGACAAGGAGGCCATGAAGGCAGCTCAGCGGGAGGTGAAGGTGTGCCTGAGGGATGCGAAGGAGAGCTACAGGAGGAAGGTGGAGCAGAAGCTGCAGGAGAACAACATGAGGGAAGTCTGGAATGGTGTTAAAACCATCACAGGCTACAAAGCCAAGAGCAGCTCAGAGGGGGGGACACTGGAGAGGGCGAACGAACTGAACAACTTCTTCAACCGGTTTGACCAGCTCCCTCCCCTGCCCCCCTCCCCCCACCCATCCCCACTGCAGACCCCTCTCTCTCCTCTCCCTCCCACCCCCATACATCCTTCACACAACATCAAAGACGACCCCTCCTCCCTCCCCACACCTCCCTCTCCTCCATGCATCACTGCAGACCAGGTCAGGAGTGAACTGAGGAGACTTCGCCCCAGGAAAGCAGCTGGTCCGGACAGGGTGTGTCCCCGGCTGCTAAAGTCCTGCGCCACCGAACTGGGAGAGCCTCTACAGCACGTCTTCAACCTCAGCCTACAACTGGGGAGGGTGCCCACCCTGTGGAAGACATCCTGCATTGTTCCGGTTCCGAAAAAGAGCCGGCCCAGCGAGATGAACGACTACAGACCGGTGGCACTCACATCTCAGCTGATGAAGACACTGGAGCGGCTCTTCCTCAGTCTCCTCAGGCCACAAGTGCAGCATGCCCAGGACCCCCTACAGTTTGCCTACAGGACAAAGGTTGGCGTGGATGATGCTGTTCTCCACCTCATGCATCGAGCCCACACGCACCTGGACAAGAGCAGGGGCACAGTCAGGATTTTATTCCTGGATTTTTCAAGTGCCTTCAACACCATCCAGCCTCCTCTTCTTCTGGACAAGCTGGCCAGGATGCAAGTGGACCCACGCCTGGTGACATGGATCTCCAGCTACCTCACAGACAGGACACAGTATGTCAGGCTCAAAGACATCACATCAGACACTGTGGTCAGCAGCACAGGAGCGCCTCAGGGGACTGTGCTGGCCCCCCTCCTCTTCACCCTGTACACCTCGGACTTCAGCTATAACTCTGAGTCGTGTCACATCCAGAAGTTTGCTGATGACACGGCCATCATGGGGTGTATCAGGGAGGACCAGGAGGAGGAGTACAGGAGTCTGGTGAGGGACTTCGTCGTCTGGTGCCACGCCAACCACCTGCAGCTCAACACCTCCAAAACAAAAGAACTGGTCATAGACTTTGGAAAGTCTAGACCGCCCCCTCAGCTGGTCCAGATTGAGGGGGCAGACGTTGAGGTGGTGAGCAGCTACAGGTACCTCGGGCTGGTGCTAGACAACAAGCTGGATTGGTCCAAGAACACTGACCACCTCTACAGGAAGGGGCAGAGCAGGCTTTACTTCCTGAGGAGGCTGAGATCTTTTAACATCTGCAGGAAACTCTTGTGGATGTTTTATCAGTCAGTGGTCGCCAGTGTCCTGTTTTATGCTGTGGTGTGCTGGGGGGGCAGCACGTCAAAGAGAGACTCCTCCAGGCTGGACAAGCTGATCAGGCGGGCCGGCTCGGTGGTCGGCATGAAACTGGACTCTTTGGTGTCAGTGGCAGAGGAAAGAACACTGAACAAACTGCTGGACATTATGGACAATGTCAGCCATCCTCTGCACACGGCCATCACCGACCAGAGAAGCTCGTTCAGCGACAGGCTGCTGCTCCCGAGGAGCAACACCAACAGATTAAAGAACTCCTTTGTCCCCCGAGCCATCAAACTTTACAACTCCACAGTGGGTTGTAGGGGGGGCAGTGGGAGGAGGAAACAGGACACAACACCCAGGACAGTAGAATAAGAAGAGTAGCATGTGCCAAATCATGCAGAGACTCAATATTATTTATTACTATTACTTCACACTTATAATTAATATTCACTTGACTGCATCTGTAATGTAATGTAATGTATCACTGAGTTACCTCAACAACTGTCGCTACCTCCTGCTGCTATATATAGACATGTACATATACTCATACATACATATATATATATATATATATATACATATGCCGTTTGCACACTGTTTTGCGCACCATTTGCATTTTCCCTGATATTTTATTTTTATCTTATCTCCCTGATAGTTTATCGTATTTTATTTATCTAAAATGTGTGTTTTTTATTACTTTGTGTGTTTTTTTTTTTCTACTACTTGTTGCACTATTGTGGTGTTGCACTGGAACCTAAATTTCCTGAGGGGAACCTCCCCAAGGGATCAATAAAGTTTTTATCTATCTTATCTATCTATCTATGAGGGATGTACAAACAGTGTATGGCAATGCACTAATACACCTTAAGGTAGCAATGGGACAGTTTTTGAATTTGGAGCTTACAATAGAATTACTTAATGATATAATATAACCTATATGTGATAAAGGCCTACTTGGGATGCCATCTAATAAAAAAACATATAGATGTCCAGATAACTGACAAAGTGAGTAAAGACCTGGGAGGGGTTGAGGGAACAAATATATACTCTAATATTGTAAATGTAGACAGAGTGATAAATGGGTGCTGGTATTAATGTGTATGATTACTTTTGAGTATATCAAACTCATTCAATTGCAAGTGCATCACACTTGCAATTCGATTTTTTATATAAACCCAAAACATGACTAACACGACCACGACATGACAAGTGGTACTAGGTGTAGGCTTTATGATGATTATTGTATCAAACACAGGCTTTATACATGTGGGGTGTGTGTGGTTGCTAGCTGCAGCCTCACCTTGCCTGAGTCAGACTGGTTAGACTCTGGGCTGGGTGGGGCTGAACACACGTGGTGCAGAGCAATCCTGGCACCCAGGATAAACCAGCTATCACCACACACAAGAGAAAGAGCCACCGTCATCAGTGTCATGGCAACACGTTACACCTGCTCGACTTGTACCATCTTGCCATTTCTAATAAATGGGATATTCTCCAACAACTACCTGTGTCTCGTGTGGGCAGGGCCCAGAAAATACACTTATGTGGCGTGTGGCAGAGGTCTACCGCTACACATTCGTTATACCATTGCACCACATACCATAATCAAAATTAAATAACTATCACAATAATTCAATTCATGATTCAAGAAACTTTATTTATCCCGAGGGAAATGACTGTGCAACAGTTGCAATACAAAGGTGGGAAGGTAATACAGGGTTTAGAGTAAAAAATAAGCTAACATAAAATAAAATAAACGCTAACATAAAATAAATCAAACAATTAACTAAATACTAAATGTGACAAAATGCAACACAAATTGCAGTAGGTAAACATAGGTATATACAATATACAACAATACTACACTGTGCCATTTAGCAGCATACAATGAAATAAAAGAAGTACAAACTAATTAAATCCCACACAAGTATTAAAATACTTACTCATCACAAAGCGGATACTACATATGACATACTTCCATCCATCCACTTTGCCCAGTTTGTACAGTAAACCCAGCATGTGCTCTTATTGCGTTACCGCTCCTTGACCGCTAGATGGCGCCCTGCGCTACAACATGAGGAGCGGTGTGTGTGCAGGCGGTTGCATTACAACCTACCATCCCAGCAACCAACGTGGCGGTGATCTCCCCCGCCGCGGTCTGGACGCCAGCGGGTTAACCACCACCACCACCGTAATAATAATAATGCTGAGCAGCGGAACCGAGGTCGCCGTCGGTACGCCGTCATCATCATCATCAGCTCAGTCTGCGTGTGACTCCTCTCTCTCCATGGTGGACCTTCACGCCGGGACGTCCAGCGGCGGTCATTGTAACGGTACGTGGTCCGTATTCTGGGTCTGGTCACCACAGCAGCGACCATACGGTACTTTAGCGAAGTTGAAGCAGCAATACGCGTCCAAGCGGTGACACGTAGCGACGCGCCGTCGGTACCGAGTGGAGAGACCGACCCAAAGGGCGGTTGATTCGGTCTCTCTCCAGGTCGTGGTTCATAAACTTCGCCAAGCCGCCCCCGCCACGACCCCCCCTGAGCTAATTGACGTCGACTAACGAGGTTAAAGACGGCTAATGGCGTTAGCGGACTTGCTAACTAGCAGCTGCTGTCGAAGTAACCGCCGCTCGCTATTATTTCGCGCTGGCTTTCTTCGTCGCCGAGGACGGAATGTGCGCGTGCGCTTAGTACACCCCCCCCATGCCCCACACACACGCACGCGCGCGCATATAGACACACACACACCCAGCAGCTCGGCGCACTCGTTCATGCGCGCGCGAGTTTTAAAAGGGGCGCAAAGGCGCATTGAGCGTGGGGGGGGGGGGCGTCCTCACAGCTGGACCCAGGATCAAGGCTGGGTCCAGGATCACGGTTGGACCCAGGATCACGGTTGGACCCAGGATCACGACTGGGTCCAGGGTCACGGCCGGGTCCAGGGTCACGGCCGGGTCCAGGGTCACGGCCGGGTCCAGGATCACGGCCGGACCCGGGATCACGGCCGGGCCCGGGGTTACAGCTGGGTCCAGGATCACGGCCGGGTCCAGGATAACAGCCGGGTCCAGGATAACAGCCGGGTCCAGGATCACAGCCGGGTCCAGGATCACAGCCGGGTCCAGGATCACAACTGGACCCAGGATCACAACTGGACCCAGGATCATGGCTGGGTCCAGAATCACAGCTGGACCCAGGATCACGGCCTGACCCAGGATCACGGCCTGACCCAGGATCACGGCCGGGTCCAGGATCACGGCCGGGTCCAGGATCACAACTGGACCCAGGATCACGGCCGGGTCCAGGCGCAGTATTTCGGTCTGCTTAATGGTAGGGTGACAGCAGCACTGCATTTAGCGGGTGACTGTTTTGTCAAGTCCTCCCCCACTGAGTCTGTTTCCATCCGAGGGCCTCTCTGAATTTGAGACGTTGGCCGAAGGAAATTAGATGGTTGGAGGATAATTATACAAAGTGGCACCGTCTGTGTGTGTGTGTGTGTGTGTGTGTGTGCGTGTGTGTGTGTGTGTGTGTGCGCGTGTGTCTGTGTGTGTGTGTGTGTGTGTGTGTGTGTGTGTGTGTCTGTGCGTCTGTGTGTGTGTGTGTGTGTGTCTGTGTGTGTGTGCCTCTGTGTGTGTGTGCGTGTCTGTGTGCATATGTGTGTCTGTGTCTGTGTGTGCGTGTGCCTCTGTGTGTGTGTGCGTGTCTGTGTGCATCTGTGTGTGTGTGTGTGTGTCTGTGTGTGCGTGTGCCTCTGTGTGTGTGTGCGTGTCTGTGTGCATCTGTGTGTGTGTCTGTGTGCGTGTGTGTGTCTGTGTGTGCGTCTGTGTGTGTGTGCGTCTGTGTGTGCGTCTGTGTGTGTGTGTGTCTGTGCGTCTGTGTGTGTGTGTGTGTGTGCGTCTATGTGTGTGTGTGTGTGTGTGTGTGTGCGTCTATGTGTGTGTGTGTGCGTGTGTGTATGTGTATCTGTGTGTGTGTATATGTGCGTCTGTGTGTGTGTCTGTGTGTGTGTTTGTATGTGCGTGTGTGTGTCTGGTGCATGGGTCAATGTGTGGGAGAAACGATATTGCCAACATACAGAAATGTAATAAGCGATTATAAAGCACTGTGGATATCATTTAAATTCAATGAAGCCCTTCCCGGCTCATGTTACATATCATCATGGGATGTGTTTCATCCTTCCCAGGGTTAAGATGTGACGTTAGCCACTGATTAAAATGAGCTCCCTTGGGTCCCCATCCAGCGGAACAAGATTAGACTACAAGCAATTGTATTTCAAACACCAGCCTGCATACAAGACACAAAACATTGCACTAAAGATTGTCTAAACCATTGTAAATGATGTGCTATTACGGTATATTGCAGGTTTAATTGCACTTTAAATCTGTGAATTGGGCACTTCTCTGTTCAGATGAATTGTATCCTATAAAATATAGAAACCAAAAATGCCTATACAGCATTTCTAAGCAATGTGACGTCAAGTGTATTGCAAGCTAATGAGGTGAGGTGGTGGTAAGAACTAGGATCTGTCATCTGAAACCACATTTCAGAAACTGAAATAAGAATTTACATACTGGGTGCAGTATTTGAATGCTGAAGCTTTACAACTAGCAGATTCTCCTGTGTGTTTCTTTTCCCCCTGACTCTAATTCTGTATATTTTATTATTATGAAATAATAGAAACACTTTATTGATTTTGATCATGATCATCGGCTGTGTCAACACTCTTGTACACATTGTGTATTGTTGTCTTTATATTCTAGGGCTGTAGGGATGGTGTGTGATGTAAATGGCTGACTGTGAAGGACGTGGACCAATCAGGTGACAGGATGCTGGCTCGGAACCGCTTCATCCTCCTAGTGGTAGTGGGGGCAGTGCTGGCCATCGTCAGCCTCAGCCTCCAGTTCTGTAAGTCAAGTCTGTTTGTTACGCTGACTAAAGCACACGTGTTTCAATGAATCATGTGTTGTTCTTTGCTGGATTCAAACTTTGAGCCCAGATTCTCTTAGCCACTTTCTTGGTCCACCCCCCCCCCCCCCCCAAGGGCCCCTATTTTACCACCAGGTGTGAAGTTGATTAGCCATTACAAGCCAGTCAAAATCTACCCTCTGGTGACATCCTATCCAGTGGACTGTACCAACTGGTGGGCTGATCTATCCATTATACATCTACTTGAGTCGTCTGGTCCTCCGCGTTCCATACCCATCTGACGTCACCGCAACCCGCTTGGAGGCGGGTCAGGTGCGCTTTGGCCCAACTCCTGAGATGGTCCGTCTCGGCACGACTCGGCGCGTTTAAACTGAGAATGGAAACTCAAATCGGCGCAGCATGGTTTGACTCGGCGCGGCCAAAATTGCCAATGGAAAAACGTCACTGGTGGTAAGATAGGGGCCCTTTAAAGCTTTCTGTCCAACTACCATGACAACCTAGAGCCATTCATGTATTGAATTTGTATTATTGCATTCTGGCGCTGGTTTGCTGGCCATTACGATGGCAGACAAGCAGTCTGGCAGGCTGGCAGACAGACATTGATCACATTAAATGCTGCTCTGCTGTTGGATGGATGGATGGATATAAACAAATGAAGATGGTGTAACACATTCGTGAATATCCTCTGTCTCCGACATCACTGGATAATTCCATCAGCAATTGTGCATGGCTTAAAGTACTAGCACAGTTAACATTGTATATATTCTTCTCTCTGCAACGCGTCACTGCCACGTCTGCCACAGAGGTGTTAAGGCTTTGATGTACCACACACCTTCATAAGATGGATTGATCCCCAGACAGGAAATGTGGGTGCAAATACACAGAAGTAGAATATAAAGAGATAAACTACAGAAAATGTGTCTATATACACAATAAGCATAGTTCATATACTTTTAAAACCAACATGTTAGGCCCTTGTGGCATTCATAATGGTTAAAGAGGGCCATGTGATCAAAATGCACACATGTCACCATCAGATAGGATCACTGCTATTTTGAAAAGACAAGCAGTCAGTAAAATATGCATAGTGCAGATTTAGCTTTTCAGTGGTGTGCTGTGAGCTGTCATTTCAAGGTGTTTGAAAAGGTGTCAGCTGTTCTGTTCTCTCTGCACTGGGGCCCTGGGGCCCTGCTTCTGGGTTGACTTTTAAATCCTCCCTTTCACACACCCATACATTGAAGTACATGCTCTCATATGTTTCTTTGTAGCCCTGTTAGCTCTCCTCTGCACAATACAGTGAATCTTGGTCAGCTGCACGCAAACTCTGGGCATCGGAAGGCACCTGGTGCTCTAAAACTGGCCTGCAAAGTCACTGTATGATGTCGCAATGCAGCCATAATTTCACTTCTCTAATATCGCTGCAGGGTGTTGACAGCACCAAGTTGTAAGTGGGCGTAATGAGATGAGTATCAATTATTAATTTCCTGTGACAACCACAAAAAAAACCGAAAGGAAGTGTAGAAGTGTTTGTATTGTGTGTAGATAAGGTCTGGTTGTGAGTGGGTTTTTTAAAGCCACACAGCGAGTGTCTTTGAGAATTTGTGTTTTTTAATAAAGCACACAAGAAGAAGGCCCTGGGCCATCTGCCTCTCTGTTTCATCCTTGCTGTTTTTTTAGTCTTTCCCCTGAAGGTAGCAAATCCAGAATTTTGCATTGTTGTTCAGTATAAACTTTGTCTTAAGGGTTTCATTCAGGAAAATGCCTCAGGGTTTATGTTGGGCGTTTCTATACCCTGTGTATTAATTGTGGTGGCTGCTGTGTGCATGTTGTCATAGCCCGTTACAAAAGCCCCATTATGTAGCGGACCATGATTTAGTCAGGCTGCACAGCCAGAGTGGACATGAGCATGTTTGTGTGTGTGTGTGGGTGTGCGTGCGCACGCACGCACGTTTGTGTTTTTGGCTGGGGGTGCACTGGGTGCAGAGGGGAACAGGTTGTAATAGTGAATAGGCTTCAGTGTGTGGCTGAGCTCCTCACCAGCCAACAGTCTGCAGAATGCTCTCCGTCGCTGCCGCACACCTTCTTCTCGCCCTCGTCGCTGGTGAGTGAACAATGGAGATGGGAAAGCTGTGGTAATGATTTTATGGCTTGCATCTGATACAACTCTAAGAGCATCCTCTGATATCTATTGTAAACAGCTTTTTATAAATTGGTTGCCTGCTTGGGTTCATGTAAATTAATTTGACTACGCGACTACTAATGTGGCTGATCAAATGCAAATAATTCTCCATAGTTTATAAAGACTTGCCATGATAAGACTTCTGTTGAGCCGGGATTTCACATTGATCGAGTTTCTGCTTTGTCTTGAGTGAAATATGAGAACGAGTGAAATGATTGTTTGACAGTTCATGACATAATCATGTAAAGTTCTCCGTTAGGAGTTTTAGTGTAAGGCAAGGCAGATTTTCAGATGGTCCATTTCCAGAGCTGTACTGAGTCCAAGCGAGTTTCATGTCGGATCATGTCACCATCTTATTGTAGTTGCCATTATCTTCACTGGGCTGAGGACATCAAGGGATGTTTCAGTATTGAGCTCATCTGGAATTAGAGTGGGAGTAGCCATATCCAAGCCCACAGCCAAACCATGTCCTTTGCAACTCTGCTGTGAAATCATCGCTGTGCTGCAGGGCTCGTTGTACTTTTCAGTTCAGCTGCTAGATGGAACATTGAATGGAAATTGTTTCACAAATGCAAAAAGGAGAACTCAAAAGGAGCAAGAGGAAGAGTTGCTTGCTCTGTATGTAAAATCCTACAACCATGTGTTTTTGCACAGAGGGCACAATTCAGTACCGGTGTTTGTCGTGGCAATACAAATCCTGATTTGCTTGTGATCCTTTATGTGGAGTAGGCGGACGTCTACTTCACAGTTCACTCCTGCAGTAACATGCAATGTTTGCCTAGTTCAGTGGCTCCTTTCACAGTAGCCAGGGGTTCTTGTGCGTGTGAGAGAGAGTCTGCTACATACAAATGTGTGAGAGGAGAAGTGCCAGGAGAAGAGCGAAGCCGGATTCGGTAGTGTTTATAATGGCACTGCCAGCGGGGACACACAAGACTCCCCAATTTGCTTTTCTTCCCTGTGTTCCCTCTCTTTTCTGAATGAGTGGAGCTGTTCCCTTCCCACACCTCCTGGTAAATGATGAGGCCGTTTCTTTTTGCCGGGGTTAAAATGTTCTCTGGTCTCCAGGGCAACATTGGGGGTGGTGGTGAGGGATTTTGCGGGAGGTGGGTGTACTGGACTGATCTGGACACTTCTTTCTCTTTTCCATTTTTGGGCCTTTATGTTTACTGAATTTAAAAATAAAACCTTTTGAACAATACCCCGTTTGCCCTTTTGGGTCTGGAGGTGAGCAAACAGAAGACGGAGAGATTTGACGGGGAGGTTGGATAGTAATCTCGGCAAGATAAGACCTTGCTTTTTAATTCAGGAAATGCACTAATGTGACGGAGAGAGATTGTAAATGTGGCTGTGGTCTAGCATAATGAGCCTTTTTAAAAAGGCGTTTGTCTTGCTAGTCAATGCCCACACTGTTGAGTGGAAAGAAATAAACCAACATGTTTTTAGAAGTGCCTTTCATACTCAGTGGAACACAATAAAAAACACTATAGTGCAATCTAAAAGTGTCCTGAAGCAATTTTGAGTTTTCAAGTACCACCTCAGTGTTGCTATTCAGCACAGTCCTGAGATTTAGTTTATATTGCTGACAGACCAGCTGCCAAAGAAACACTCTGAGCCCAACCCCAATATCCATTTCCGATGAACTGCTTTGTAGGCATACTGACTGTTGTTTACACGACCGCACCTGTACCATCTGGCTGCACCCCGTTGTCATGTATTATTATTATTATAATTATTATTATTATTACTTTTTCTGTTTTCACAGACCTATATTTCTCCCTCTCTTTCTCTCCACAGTGAACCTGATGCCCACCACTCCCCTGGGGGATGAGCAGGTCCTGGGTGGAGGTGTGGGGACAGGCCTGGGGAAAAGCAGGAAGAGGGTGATTCCCGTGCCCCACACAGAAGCCCCAGAGCTGGACCCCATCGCGGAGGCCTATGGCTACTGCAACACCCCTAACCGTACGGAGCAGGCGTGGGAGGGTAAGGCAATCCTGAAGATTGAGAAATTAATTGACTATTGTTGATCCATTACCATGTCACCAGGATAAAGTAGGACATTTCAGGGTGCCAATAATTATTTGCTCTGCTCACCACAATCCTTCAATTTTGAGTTCACAATTCACCATGCCCTACCAAGGTAACCTAATTTATATCTATAAGAGTTGGCTGGTGTTACAACCCTACCCTTAGGTTAAACAAAGAACATGTTGACCTCAGGATCTAGCAAAACCAAACCACTGACCAAAATCAAAAGGATCCTATACTGGGCCAAACAGGATCAGACAACCAAAATCCATAATTGACTGATACTTATGTTATTAGGGGTTATCAAGGTGTGCATTAAGCATCAGAAAATTATGTTCCATCAAATTCATTGCCGTCTCAAGTTATTTCAGTCTATCAATTTCCTTCTAGTCCTTCAAGCCGATTTAAAGGGTGGAGTCTACCACCTGGCTACGTAGCCAAGCGGGTGACCAATTACCGTACCGTACTCGCATTACTGCAAGCTAAATAAAGCTACAGCGTTTTGGACTTTTGGAGAAGTACAAACTACAAAACAGTGCAAATGCTCAGATATATACATATGTAATGCTGTTTTTACATATACATATTAAATGAAATACGTTGCATGTGGCCTATTTTTATTAATTCAATACATTTTGTTTTTTTAACAAGATGTTTTGGGACTCGCTCCGCGGTCGGGTGGAGCGGGGTCGTTCTCATTTATGTTGATATTCTTTTTGACATGTCTATTGTTTATTAAATTGTTTATTTAATTTTCTTGCAATGTGGGCCTTGGCGCCAATAATATCAATCAAGGATACACTAGCATAAATGCTCAGTCTGTGCTCATTGTCCAATCATAAACAAAGCTAATGATTACTACATGCCAAGATTTTGGTATTGATTGTGGCAGTTGCAACTATTTGATATAGGGGTTGATAAATGGTGTTGTTTGTCTACAGATCTTCTTTTCTATTGCTTTACTGTGAAGACGGCATCTAAATACTGCATTTAGTGATAACTTGTTGATGATAACTTGTTACACACACACACAACTGTCCATTTACTTATGTGGCTATAATGACATCCGTGATTACGATGGTGGTGTGGGTGACGATGGTTCGGCAAGTACTATGTCTTTGATACAAGCTGATCGGTTTCTGCTTCCAGGTCACAGTCCTGCCGACTACACCCTGCTGTCTGTGCAGGTCATGATTCGCCATGGCGACCGATACCCCCTCTACTCCATCCCTAAGACCAAGCGTCCCACCATCGACTGCACGCTGTCCCCCAACAGGTATGCACAAGCCTCCTCTTCTCAACTGCTGAGTGTTGTAGTTTTGTGAGGTATGATGACCTACCGTAGGGCTAGGCAATAATTCAATATTATCATTTATCGTCTCTGAATTGTATTCTATGGTCATGAAATGAAGATATCGACCTTTGTGATACCCAGTTTTATAGTCCAATATAGTCGCGATATACCGGTATTGACGATAACCGTGATATTGAAAAATGAAATATTGACATTGTGTTAATAATACACATGATAATATCGTGTAAATAATCCACAGCCTCTTAAATCATTTCCGTTTCGTTTAGACCTTGTGGATCTTTTCTTTATCAGTTCATCTGGTTGCCTTTTCACTATCTATTAAAGGGACACTAAGTAGTTTTTTCCCCCATCTAGTGGTCAAGTTGTATTTTGCATTCAAACGTTTTCAGAATTCTCAGGCCCGAACCCGTATCAAGCCCGACTTTTTTTTGTTAACCTCCCATTAACAATGTTTTAGCGTGATAGAATGCTATATTCATTGAGTGCGATCGTATATTTAATCTCTCGCTCTGAAAATGGGATAACGCTCTGCAGTTAGAAAAAAACAGCATTCTATTTTTCTGTGAATAAACGAACGGTTTCTGACAGATCAAAGTGGACATTAGGGATGGGCATAATTAATCGATGATCGATCATTGATCGTTAAGAAATGTGTCGATCAATTTATATTGTTATCGATCAAAAGGACGTTGTGTTGCATGTGAGTCTTGAAGCGGTGCGGTGATCGCGGCTTTAGTTCCCCGTGTCTGATCGCTGTAATTCGGAGCGTGAATATCGGTTGAATATCTAATATCTTTCTAACTTTAAAAAACACCTATTTTTAAGACGATAGTCGCACATCCCTCGTAACTACGCCGTGAAGGTGAACCCTCCCGGACTCCGCTATTAACATGAACCGCTCCGCCGGAGGAGCCGCACATCCACACGCACCGGACACCAGAATACAAACACACATGTTTTACATTTGATTGCCTTTAAATAAAGTTGTGTGCAGTTATACGGTTAAATAGGATTAATGATTAATGACCGATCGCCTACTGCGGTCAAGACAGCCGTCTCTCGGTTTCGCGTGGTCAAGCCAGCCGCTCCTACATTTTCAATATTTCCATAACTGACATTTTAGCAAAACGTTCAGCCTCATATATGTTTTCTGACTAAGGTATTGCTTTTAGACAGTTCATGCAATTGTTTCTAAATGTGTGGCTCATCTTTTTGTCGCAAGCCTTTTTCCGAGCGTCGGCTGCATATTGTATGGGCGTATGTCGGCCTTTTCCCTTTTATTCAAAACAGTCCTATACAGTTTAATGCCCACTTTTACTGCCTTGTTTGATTATTGTTGGCCGATAAGTAGGCTACTTATTGTGATTGGAATACAGATTTAGTCTTGTTGGATCGTTTCCAAACCTTTAAGAGCGCATGTAGGCGCATTGTTCGGCTTTTACGAGCGCCGCATAGGCCTATAACCAGGGACGGGCTGCCATAGGGAGGTTCGGCCGGACGATTTCAGGCCGATTATTTTTTATTTTGTGTATTATTATTTTTGGGCCGGTCCAGATTATTGGGCCGGTCCAGGACTGTCATAATACGTCGGTTTAAAAAAATTAATTCAGTTGAAAAATAAAAGTGCCCGAGCCCGGCCCGTGTCCGATGTAATTATGCGGTCGTCGGCCCGAAGCCCGGCCCTCGGGCTGTCGGGCCCCTCGGGCCTCGGGCTCCAGTGCAGGGCTCTACGGTACGGTACTCCCTTATTCACATATAAGCGACGGGGGGGGGGGGGGGGGGGGATATTAACCCACCCCGGACCTACGACTGACGGGGGGGATATTAACCCACCCCGGACCTACGACCGATGGGGGGGGGATATTAACCCACTGCGGACCTACCGCAGCCTGTGACAAGTGCCGGTACGCAAGAAAAAGTGCCGGTACGCTAAAGGGTAAAATGTAGAAGTGCCGGTACTGCGTACCGGTGCGTACCGGCCCACTTCGAGCACTGGATACGTTATTTCAAACAAACTTCAAACTGCATTGAATCATTAGTGTGAGCATGTATGAGTAATTACTCCTCGAGCAAGATAGTGAATTATGTTCTCATGTTTATATCGTTTTTTAAGTGACAAGCGCGTCTCGCTAAGCTCCTTCTCTGTTCCACAGTCACGCTGGCTCTGAGTGAAAACGTGTTTAGCCTTACCTGTACCACGACGAGTTAGGGAGGTTGTAGTGCACTTTATTGCACACCACTGACTTTGAATTAGTGATGCACGTGTCAATGTAACTGTGTCCCTGGTGTGAGGATTGTCCTACTTTCTCTCCCTTTCCATCACTTCTTGTGGTTGTCTTATCCTACAATCAGACTTGTGACACATTGGCTGTGTGACAGGTGGGCTGGTGTGTTACTGGTGCAGATGGCTGCACACAGATGCTTTATTTCTATATATATATATATATATATATATATATATATATATATATATGTGCAAAGTGTGCTGGAGCACAGCTGTTGATGGGTTCATCTCGCTCGATTTGAGCAGCACACTCCCCGAGCATTTCCGGCTGAGCACGACTGGGAAGTCTAGTTAGCCCAACTAGACACCCTCTCTCTACAGTTATATGGATGGAAGCAGCGCACACATGCAGTCACACATACACCCACACACACACCCACACACATGCGTTCAAATCTTTAGATACACATGCGCACACACAGATTGTTGTTTAGGTTTGTTGTTGTTCATAGTGTGCCTGAGGGTTTGTGCTTTGAATGAGGAAGAGACACAGCGAAGGGGGATGGGGAGATGAGATTACCAGCAGCCTCATGTGGGTAGAGGCTGTTTATTGCTGTGTGTGTGTGTGTGTGTGTGTGTGTGTGTGTGTGTGTGTGTGTGTGTGTGTGTGTGTGTGTGTGTGTGTGTGTGTGTGTGTGTGTGTGTGTGTGTGTGTGTGTGTGTGTGTGTGTGTGTGTGTACACGCATGTGTGTGTGTTTGTGTTCTTGCCTTTGGCACCAGCTCTCGCCCACTGTCTATGTCTGCGGTTAACTGAGCCCTCTACAGCTGGGAGACATTTCCATTCTCCAGTCTGTCTCTCTCGCTCTCTCTCTCATTATCTCATACGTTTTGAGTCTGTAATGGCTCCCTATGTCATTCTCACACTCTCCTCTCTCTCTGGGTGGTAACGTCATCACTCCTCCATTTTCTCCTACTCGTTTTGGCTGGCTTGGTTATTCTACGGTCTACTACGCACACACGCACAAGCACAGGCACACACACTAACTAATCGGTCTCCCGGTCGTATGCCAGTGATGGTAATCCCTTGTTTAATGTAATTGGGCTCCATAATCTGCAGTTGGCAACGATCGTCTTAATAGGGCAGCCGGGATGGATCTTTGTCCGAGCTAGCCGGCTAGCTCACGCTCCCTCCAGCGGCCAGACACGGCCTCAGCCTTAGCCTTCCCGTGGAGCCAATTAAGATATGGATCAGTCCATTTTCAGCCCCCAGAAAAACGGTAAGGACACACAGAGCGGCTTGTGCTGCAGCTGCATGTCTGTGATTGTTCTGCCTGTTCAGCCTTCTGGAGACTTGCCTGGTAATTCAGCGAGAGATGTGTGTGTGTGTGTGTGTGTTGAGCCACAGCAAAGAAAAAACAAAACATGCCATCAATTCCTCAAACAGAAAGACACAGATGCATAATATTATGCAAACTGGTTTGAAGTCGCCTTTGTTTTGTTGCATTGTATTGAAGAAAAGGAATGATGTTGTGGCGCCGAGTGTGAACTAGAGGGTCGCCTCTTTGTGTTTTCAAGGTCATTTCTCAAAGCTGAGCCGTCAAAGTGGAATGTTGTATATCCAGACCAATCCCTGATCTCCATGGCAACTGTGCGTGTGCATGCATGCATGTGTGCCTGCCTGTGTGCACATGCGTTAGTCCCCTTTCGGCCTCTTAAGTCTTTAATCTGAGACCACTGAGCCACAGCCCCTACACATACAATATATAACCCTGTAATCTTCAATCATCTCTAATCTATCGCATCCCACTGCTCCTCTCATGCCTGTGCATGTGCACGTATGTGTAGGGAGGGACATTGGAGATGATGATTTTTGGTTCCCACCCACACATTTTGTGCAGCATTTGGCAGTGCTGTGTTAGAGGGACACCTGGTGGCACAATATGGACATTGCCCTTATACTGAGAAAGTAGGGGGACTTATGGTCGTTGGTCACATCGTAGTAGTCAAACTAGTTCTAATACCCGGAAACGGAAAGCTGTTTATATTTTCTACACAGTCAGTGTAGGAAGTACTGTGCGTCTTCGAGAAAATGAATAATCTCATGCTGGATAATAGGATTTCTAATGCTTTTTACGCACATCAAATTCATTTTACAATTTGGCCAAACATAAACTTGTACTGTTTGTCTCCCCACCCATTCCATCCATTCTTCCATCCATCCAACCTCACCCACCCACCAGGAAACCTTCCCACCCCCAGCTGAGCTCCTTCATCAGCCACATGGGCCACGGAGACCGCGGCCACTGGGAGTCCACCCTGGGCTCTGTGCCCCGTCTGCCCAATCACAGCGCCTGTGAGATGGGAGAGCTCACACAGACAGGTGGGTCCCCTGCTACAGCGCTACTAGCCCTACTGCTGCCCTACAGGCTGTATCTTAACCCCCGTAGGTAGAATCACACAGTCCACTAGTCATAATCATTTAGTTTGTGTGATTTAAAAACAATTTTTTAATTTAATTTAATTTGTATTATTGTTGTTTATGATGTAGAGTAGTCAAAAGACGAGAACCAGGTTATTATAATTGTCATTGCCAATGAAAATGTTTCCTCGCACTCGACAGACATGCGACCAAAATGGTCGCAATCTGGAGTCCTGGATCCATAATAACGTGTCTCTCTCTCTCTCTCTCACCTACCCAGGCGTGGTGCAGCACCTGCGCAACGGCCAGCTCCTCATGCGGGCCTACGAGCGCCACAGCCTCCTCCCCGTCGGCTGGTCGCCGCGGCAACTGTGGGTGGAGACTACGGGCAAGAGTCGCACGCTGCAGAGCGGCTTAGCCTTCCTCTACGGCTTCCTGCCGGACTTCGACTGGTCCAAGGTGACGGTGCGCCACCAGTGGAGCACGCTGTTCTGTGGCGCGGCGTGCGACTGCCCCGCCCGCAACCGCTACCTGGAAGTGGAGCAGCGGCGGCAGTACCGGCTGCGCGCGGCCGACGCTCAGCTGGACGCCACCTACGCCGAGATGGCGCGCGCACTCGGCCTGCCACCCCGCCAGCTGCGCGCCGCCAACCCCATAGACTCCCTGCTGTGCCACCTGTGCCACGGCCTGCCGTTCCCCTGCCTGCAGATGCAGGCTGCAGGCGCTTCCGATACATGCCTGACCAAGGAGCAGTTTGCCATCATCCGGCGCCAGCAGCTGGACGACGAGGCGGACAAGCGGCAGGCGGGGCTGTACCGCAAGTATGCCATCCTGGCCATGCACCCCTTCCTGAACCGCACCGCGGGCCGCATGGAGCGGGCGGCGCGGGCTAAGACGGGCGAGGCGGCAGAGGCGACGCTGGCGCTCTCCTCGGCGCACGATGTGACGGTGGCGCCGCTGCTGAGCGCGCTGGGTCTGGCGGAGGCCCGCTTCCCACGCTTTGCCGCCAGGGTGGTGTTTGAGCTGTGGAGGAGCCCCCCCGCCGCTAGTGCCGCCGCAGGGAGCAAGCAACAGGCACCAAGGGGCAAGGGCAAGGGGGCGGCCGGCGGCGAGCCGTTCATCCGGTTGCTGTACGACGGCGAGGACGTGACCTTCCACACGGCGTTCTGCCGCTCCCACAAGCGGCACGGCCCCCGGCCCCTGTGTCCCCTGAAGAACTTCCTGTCGTTTGTCAGGAGGGACATGTTCGCCGCGCTGAATGCCTCGTCCTACCAGGAGGCGTGCTACAAGCGGCCTGGCTGATGGGGACAGTCGGAATACCGGAATACGAGCACTAAAGAGATGAAAAAGTGTCCTGTTTTTTTAGTTTTGTTTTTTTTTCTTCGTTTTCTTTCATTTCCACTTTTTATAATGGTGCATTTTTGTGCTGTTCATAGTGTCTTAAAGAGTAGCCAAGCACAGTGTCTATAAACCCCAGGAGGACCAAACACAACTGGTGCTCAGGTGGTCGCTTCCCATGCATTTGTGTAGAAAGAGACCTCACCTGGAGAGAAAAGTTGCAATACCCAGCATATCGCTAGAGATGGCGCTGTAAACAAGGTTTGATGGAAATGTTTGGTTATATGTTGTTATATGTTCCTTTACATTCCCATAGTTTACACGCATTCTGCCTTTAGGTCAGAGAGCAATTGTAAACCTTTCTACACCGCTTTTTCTAAACATTGTGTCTTTTCAAAACACGTTTGTACGCAAAATGCAATTTGTGGGAAATTCTACAGCACATGGCCACTTTATATCTCTACCTTTTTTATAAGAGCATAGGATGTTAAAATGTCGTAGCTTGGCGTTGACGTTAACTGCCCATTGGAGAAGAGAGAAAGAAAGGGGAAAGAAACCTTACTATGCTGGATTAGTCATTTCTGTTTAATGTGTAGTCAGTATTAAACATGTAGAGTAATGAAGGCAAAACACGAGTCTTCTGCCTTGTTATTTCTTTACTTATTTTCATGACTAACTTTTTGAAAAAAGACCAATGAGTCAATGAGTCAGTGACAATAAGTCACTTTTTTTCTATAATGAAGCTTGAAATTGGTTGTCCACATTCTTTTCAGTGATGTTTTGTTCAGTAAGAAGGGAACAAAAAACTATTGTTAAACAGACATATCACTACAGCACATAGTGAGATTTTATATCCACATGATGGCACACACATTCAGTCACTCGTAGTCACTTATTTGATTTAAGGATATTGGAATTATTGATGTATGTTTAATGTTATCAATGTTAATAATAATGATGAGATAATGAACGGCTTTTCTTGTCTCCTTTGCTGAGCTAATATATTAGCATCATTGAGGTTAGTTTAATTTGAAAAAAAATAAAAAGGAATTTACGGGGAAATAATGTGCACTATTCTTGAAATTAGTTGATTGAATTGATTAGTTTGATCATCTTGTCAGGCAAAACAAGAAAACATCAATTCATCAACTTCTGGTAACTTGTAAGGGGCATTTGACATCTCAATGATTAATTAGAAAAAATAAATTGATGCATCAATAATGAAAATAGTTTGTTTGTTGAAGCTATTGCATATAGCCCACAGTTTCCCTGAACAACTCTATTAATTTTGTTTCATAGAGATTCTCACACTATCCTTTCTGACTGAACTGCAGTTATGGGGCAACACACCATCCCATGTCCCATACCAGCCAAGGTTCTTGTTCATGTTCTATAATCAAGAACGTCTCGAATAATACATTTGTAAGCTTCTGCCCATGGAACGGGTGCCTATGCCTATAGTTAATCTGGGCATACATTTAATAGACATGTAAACACAAGCGATGATGAGAAAAGCATTTTCTCCTATGGAATATCAATCAAAATGTATTTCGAGATACATCGAGACATGCATCGATGTATATATACAGTTACAATGGGAACCATTTTGAAAGTGACAATCGCGACAATCTGAATAGAGTGACCAATAGCGGTGAATACATCAAAGATACTCCTGTTGGGAGGTGTTGTGTGGAGGAGGAGCAGTGGCTTGCCAGGCTACTTGACCACAACTCTCCATCAAACAACCCCTCTCTCTTGTAGAGAAAGGAGGTCATCCTTCCTGCTCCACAACCAAGGTTGTCCTGTCAGGCAGCCCTGAAGGGAGCCACCATCCCCACCCAAGGTAAACAACAGAAAGACGTACTGTACAGCAACAGCTCAAGTTGTCAAATGCACAACAACAAACAGGCCCCAGCAGTCATTGCTAGCAATGAAATTAGTTGAGTTCCAAGCTCTCCTCAACAATGCAGGTCAGTAAGATAAACAAGTTAAATTTAAAAGTATAAAGTATCATCAAAGTGAGTAACAAGAAGAGTATGGAGTGTTTGTGTGGTTAATAGCTGGTTTACAGCCTCACCTGGTCTGAGTCAGACTGATTGGACTCTGGGCTGGGTGGGGCTGCACACCTGTGGTGCAGAGCAATCATGGCACCCAGGATAAACCAGCCATCAACACACACACTCAGGGGAGAGACACTGTCATGGCAGCATGTTACACCTGCTCAGGGTATACCATCATGCCGTCTCCAATAAATGCGTATTGAAACCAACATCTACCCGTGTCCTGTGTCGGAGGGCCCCAGCAAAAGCCACTAAGTTGGCACGTGGCACGGGTAAACTGCCACAGAGTAATAATAGAGGTATTTAAAAAATGTATTCAAGTGTAAATAAAAGCTAAATATATGTACAATGGATAATATACAGCAAAATAGAACTGATTATTATTATTATTATTATTATTATTATTATTAAGACTTTAAATGACATGATCATAGTTGATTGCAAGCCGTCTCATTTCAAGCTGAATTTTAGCATAATTAAGTCAAATATGACAAAAACAACAATGTTTTCTTAATCTAATCAATGGCAAGACACTGTCCTCAGGAAATAACTACCGGTATTTAAAAGCTGATTTAATCATAGGTTTGGAAAAAGGGTGTCATAATGTCATATTTGTGTAAGATTTGTAATACCTGGTAGTTTAAATAAACAGGATATAGTTGCAAAAATGACAATTGAGTTTAGTGAAAATGAAATGAAAGGTCAGCCAACAGGTGAAACTGGGCCTGAGCTCTGCTGTCCCCTAACAGAGAGGCTGAACCAGGTCTGGCCCTACGTGTGTCTGACCCCCGGACAGGCGGACAGACCGCTCACCCTGCCGGAGGAGGGTCTCCACAAGGAGGGCATGGAGGAGTTCCTTACTCAGATCCTAGGACCTATGGTGTAACGATCAACACAGGCCATGTCCTATGTCCTACACGCATGCATATGTAACCCAACGCTCCTGTCATATGTGGGTGAAAGATGTTCAAGCCCTTAGACAGCATACATGACCTTGAGCAAGAAAACCCCTAAACCCTACTTGCTCCTTAATAACCTGTATCTTCACCGGAAGTCACTTTGGATAACAATGTCTCCTAAATGACTCAGTATAGTAATAGTATTTTAACATATAATAATATAGTATGTATTTATATTTCACTTTGAATATGACAATTCTGAAAGAACAAAACAAAGAAGACTAACCAAGAGGCCACGTGTTATTATCCTGTTATTATCATACACATCCTATCCACTAGGTGGAGCACTACCACCACAGAACCAATCTACCAACATCAATGTGGGCCATCCGTTAGTGTAGACCAGCATGGCAGGGTCAGTCATGTGTTGGATGAATGTGTAAAACAAAGAAACCTCCACTCCAGTCATGTGTCTTCTTTTACATTACAAACATAATACAGTGCTGATCATACAAAATATTAATCCTACAGCATATTTTCAAAAGTGCTTTGCTTTTTTTTGCCTTCTAAATCTGCAGAATCAGGATAGTATTGACTGAAGAAAATGCAATAACAAGAAGTTGGGCAAATTACTTTTGCAGCATGGGGACATGAGATTTATCCTGGCATCATCAATGTATACTTTTTCCCAACATAATCATTGTATTATGTTGACTAATCGCGACTCGAATTTTGTCGACTTTTCATTTTTGGTCACTTTTCAGTCCTGTTCGTATCATATCTGTTGATGTTATGGTATATCATACCATAACATCAGCATACCACATGCCAACATACCCCACTTTACTTTACCCCATCTTTATTTTTTCACAACTTTGGAAGATTAATCATCAGATGAATCGACTTTCAAAATAATCATATCATCAATAGAGTGATAGCCCTGAAGCTAATGTGTCTGGTGCTGTGTGGATTTAAAGAGGTCAGCTGAGTTGGTTGTGACTTGGGCAGTGGTGCAGCTGTCCTCTTTAGGGCTGCCACTTGCAATAATGTTTACAATAATCAGCAATGAAAGTAAATGATCACTGGCAGCCCTAAGTGCTTACTTCTAGCAGTATGGCTTTTTTTTTAGATCTGGTAAATAGGTGTAATTATGATTCAGCCCCCGAACGGGAATCTCCTGTATTATAATGTGTTCTCCCTATTAATGTTGCTCACAATACTGTTGTTACTTGATAGTTTCCACTGATACACCATTTGCTTTGCACTACCAAGAACAATTTCCAGAAGTATAGGCTAGTATGGAAAAGCCCCAAGAACAAAACTTCAGGACACTTTGTCATCCACATTGTGCAAGTGGACCACATCAAACCCATGCTAATCTATTCTGTGCTGTCGGTCGCTCCACTCCTCCGTTCTTCCACGGTCGCGTTATGTGACGTCACTGGTGTTTCCATTTCATTATTATCAATCTGCCAAATCCTCACATCTCCTACTGTTGGCTATGAGGGGCCATACGTCCAAAATAACTCTCTCTCTCCCTCTCTCTCTCTCTCTCTCTCTCTCTCTCTCTCTCTCTCTCTCTCTCTCTCTCTCTCTCTCTCTCTCTCTCTCTCTCTGTCTCTCTCTCTCTCTCTCTCTCTCTCTCTCTCTCTGTCTCCCTCTCCCTCTCTCTCTCTCTCTCTCTTTCTCTCACACACACACACACACACACACACACACACACACACACACACATACACACATTGTGAGTGAGTGTGTGCCAAGAGAATATGGCATATTTACATATTTAGTGTGTGTCTGTACTGTACGTCAGCGAGTTTGTATGTTAAAGAGCAGAGTCAGTGAGACAGTTTGATAGTGTGTTTTAGAGCCTAAAAAGCCTCTGATGCTAAGTCCTGACCCCCCCCCCCCCACACACACACACACAAACACACACACACCCTGATGTCATCCTCCTCCTGTAATCCTCCATCTGTCTTTCCGTGTGTTAATATGTGCAGATGTATGACCACAGAGACGAGGAGAACGAAGCCTCACGGAGAACAGAGAAAAAGCAGAACAATGATTGGTGTGGTGAACGGTGAACTTGGGTTCTGCACAGGAGAGCGAATATACAGTATAGTTTCCCTCTTCCCTCTTCGCTTTCCAAACAAATCCTCCACTCCTCCTGACCTGAACCCAAATTGCTCACGAGGGACAGACAGACAGAGTGAGTGAGTGAGTGAGTGAGTGAGTGAATGAATGAGAGAGAGAGAGAGAGAGAGAGAGAGAGAGAGAGAGAGAGAGAGAGAGAGAGAGAGAGAGAGCGATAGGACTGACAGCTGGTCATCCAGAGGAAGAGAAGTCGCAGGAGTTGAGGAAATGTGTGGATTAGGTTAACGCCATAGATTAACCTCATGAAACTAAACCCATACACTCACACTCACAATCTACTCTCTCTCACACACACACACACACACACACACACACACACACACACACACACACACACACACACACACACACACACACACACACACACACACACACACACACATACCTGCTCAGTCTGTCCTAAACGACAGCCAGCCATTGGTTGGCAGATTTGGCAGAGAGAGTAAAACCAAGATGGGATTTCATATTGGAGTTACGCTTTTAAAGTGTTTGAACTTTTTTTTTTTTAGGTGGAGGATGCCACGTCCAAATTGTAGTCATATTTTGATTTATTTAGTTACTCATGTTGCACTGCCAGCTTTTTGCAGCAGATTGCAACCACACATTTTACAGCATTTCATTCTGCACCCACTCACAGTTCTAACATCGTTCACACATTTTTGGTTGGCTTTCCTTTTGGGTGTTTAATTCTGAAGGACCTGCTGGAGTGAACCTCAGAAGATGGTTATCTGAGCGGGACATGAGTTCCCCAGGGGCCAAGACCTCGCCTGCTAACACATGCTTCCTGTGGACCCCGCGTTAGTCAGTTTGAAGGGATAGAGAGAGAGCGAGACAGAGAGAGAGAGAGAGAGAGAGAGAGAGAGAGAGAGAGAGAGAGAGAGAGAGCGTTAGGCTAAGGGTTGGCTAATTGAGGTCCAATGTGTGTGTGTGTGAGTGTGTGTGTCCTGTCAGTCAGTGTCTAGACTACACCCCTGGTGTGTTTTCTCAGATGTGAAGTCTTATTAGGCCCTCTACTTAAACAAACAGCCCGGGAATGGAGAGCCCCTCACAATGCCATGCAGGCTACTGTGTGTGTGTGTGTGTGTGTGTGTGTGTGTGTGTGTGTGTGTGTGTGTGTGTGTGTGTGTGTGTGTGTGTGTGTGTGTGTGTGTGATTGAGCGAGACAAGAATGAGCATTAATTTGCTCAAATAATGTGGATTGATGGTTGCTGTGGTGCTGACAGTGTTGAACAAGGAACAAAGGAGCTTCTCCACACAGAGAGGTCACAGCTTGTGTCTCCTGCACATGACCTTGTTTCATGTGGATTCCTCTATCACACCTTTTGTCAATGGAATGGATGAAGGTTGTTTCTTTTGACTCCTCAACTCTTAATCGCTACTAGTACATGTCTGTATAATCTGACACACACAGGTTATGAAACAAAAAAAGCCCGGTCTAGAAAGCCTGAGAGAGAGATAGGGATAAAAGATACCCCCCCTTTCTCTCTCTCTCTCTCTCTCTCTCTCTCTCTCTGGTAAATGGGTCAGGGCTGTCTTCCATCCAGACAGCGGTCCCCAGAGGAAGAGAGGAAGAGCCCCAGACCAGGCAACATGCAGGTAGGGGTGAGGAAGGTCAAGGAGACACAGCAGCAAAGAAAGTAGAGGAGCACAGCAGGAAACAGAAAAAAAAAGGAAGAGAAAAGAAGAACTTGAGAACAGACAGAAATTGTGAACTGGTTGTTGTTGTTGTTGTTGTTGTTGTTGTATTTTTACCTTAGGCAATTTCATATAGAATGATTCAATCTTAAAGCTGCTGTAGGCAAGTTTTAAGAGTTGGAAAGAGAAAAAAGAAAAGGAAAAGAGTAAAAGAGAGCAGAAAAGAGAGCAAGATTTAGAAAATAATTCCCCCCCCCCTCTGCTGAGCTCCCTCCCTCTCCACCAATGAGAAGTGTTATATTCCCACATGTGGTGGAGCTATGATAACTTCTACAGTTTTTACTTTTTTTACCATGGCTCAAGTGAATGAAAATGAACTAAAAGTCACCCATGCAATGCATCAAGCAAATAGTTAGAGAAGTTCTGCTTGCTCTCTGATATGACATGTTCACGTAAAAACAAGAAACACTCAGCCTACTTCTTACTTAGGCCTACTTTTACTGTTAATAGAAAAAATCGTTTTGTTTTCGGCTCATAGGGCCGATCTCTGAGTCCCCGAGGCGATGATTATAATATATGAAACTGCTCTCTTCTGTGCTCTCGCCACATACTCCATCCTACAGCGACCTTTTCCTCATGGCAACGTGAGTAAGCTGGTTTGGCACAGCCAGCTATGTGGCATTACAGATAACATTAGCGAAAACACTGTGTGCCACCCCAGACAGTTTATAAAAGCAAATAAGGGGGAAAATCTGTGAATATAATGAATGTTGTGAGCCCCCTGTGTCTCTGCCCACAGTACTTTGTCTCGGGGAAGGCAGCCAAAATATTTACTATGGAGCTGTAATTTGGTCTGTTTGGCAGCACACCAGAAAAACGAAACATTAAAAGAATAGAGCGATGGAGGAGGGTGATGGAGGAGGGTGATGGAGGATGGCGAGGGATGGAGGGCGAGGGACGGAGGCAAGTGAGTCATTTGAGCGAGAAGTGATTCATGGATGTTGTTGGCTGGAGCAGATCAGGGATTAATCCGATTAGACAACTTGTAATGACTGATGACTCCCTGTGTATTCAGTTGGGAAAGAAGAGTTGTTTGTGTACTTATCTCATTCTATTTCTA
>JAOPHQ010003717.1:0-5000 GCA_030340625.1 Merluccius polli | reverse complement strand
AGGGAATAAATACAGGCTATCATGTGTGCAACACAAACACACACGCATACGCCTGCACATACACACGCACATAGTCAGCCTCTATGTATCAGTGTGTGAGTGTCACTAAGTGTATTTATTCATGCATGCTGTGTCTAATTAATTAAGCCGGGGGGGGGGGGGGGTCTCACACTCACACACAACAGCTTCTTCATGGTGTAAAAAACAACCTGTTTAATCCATGGCTTTGGCTCCGCCCACAGTTCATTTGCACCTCAGATCACTGAGTAGCCACCAAACAAGTCACATGACACCCCATCATCACGTGTCTGTCGACGCACACTCCTTCAACTGGGATGATCAAAGGATTTTAAAGAGAGAGCGAGAGAGAGAGAGAGAGATAGTGTGTGTTTGATTGAGAAATTGTGTTTGTGCGCACGTGTATATGATTGTGTGTGTATGTGTGTGTGTGTGTGTGTGTGTGTGTATGTGTGTGTGCGTGCGTCCATTTGTAACCAAAGAAAGTGATATCTCTGACTCAACAAGCAGTGATGGGATTTGTAATTGCACTCGATAGCTGCCACTTCAGTTTTCTTTTGTAATAACACTAAAACCTCCATTCTGAACCCAATCCTCACAACAGAGTACAATTGGATTCTGGTTCAGCTTCATTCCTTCGCTCTCTGCTGACCGGCTGGTATTCGTCCAACCGACCCCATCTGCTCTCTGCCAAAGGCCATTTCTTTCTTTCTTTCTTTCTTTCTTTCTTTCTTTCTTTCTTTCTTTATCTCGCATAGGGCCCCCAAACAGCTAGAAACGGCCCTGTTTGCAAAAATTCATAACATAATTTGCTAACCATGCCATATTGTCTGAAGTATACTGCAGTAACATACTCTTAACTGACCTCGGTCTTATAGCTTTCCTTTGCTGTGTTAATGTTTTCAACATTTCCTGCCAAGTGCCATATGTCATGTTTTCCTCAATCTTTGCTCATCTGATATTTCCTGCCCCTCTTCTTTGGCCCCGCCCCCTTCCTTCATCATTCCTGCTGAGAGCCTGACCCTGTGTACGAATTGGTACTCTTGTTTCCTAATTCCCTCTTCCCTATATAGTGAACACTACATAGTACACTATTTAGAGAATAAGTATAGGAGCAATTCGGACACTAATTATATGCTGGAAATCTATTGGCGTGACGTGTATTGGTCGCATAAACAAGACAGACTGACAGCTGTCACCCTGTGACAGCTAATTTGCATAAATATTATGTATGTGTCAACCATCAATTGGATGAATCTGATTACAATGAATCCGCTGTGCATCATGGACAGAAATAAGTGTGCATCAGTTGTACACGTATTTTACGCTTCATTGTGGGTATTTAGCAGTGCACTATATGGGACTATAAGGGAACCAGATTTCTACACTCAAATTTCCGACATTACAAAATGATGACGGCCTAAATAGTGCACTGTATAGGGCACAAGTGGACCGATTTTGAACACAGCATGAGTCAGGTTTTGCAGTATATCCCAGGGCAGTGTAGTTTACTTATGTTTTTTTTTTTCATATCCCATTGCGTTGCTTGTCCAGTAATTAAGTCAAAATTAAGTACGTAAAACAATGGTTTATACAGTTCAAATGTTTGCTGTTGGAGACGTTCAAAGTTTTTGCTCTAAAACTTTTCAAGTTCTGAATGGAAATCTTTAGAGCCTGGCAGAGAATACATCATGATCCTGGAGACTTATTCAGGACAGGTGGTTCAGCGGCGTTAGCCTCTTTTGAACTCTGGCGCTGAAGAACTCACCAGCACTCAGATAGAAAGTCATTATCAGGAGTTGTGGTTCTGGTCGGGTCCAGTCCTCTCTTCTGGAGGAGGAGGAGGTGGAGGTGGAGGAGGAGGAGCTGGAGGAGGAGGAGGAGGAGAGAGAGAGAAGGCTAGATCTCAAAGATGACTAACCAAATAGACTTGGCCAGCCATGACCACAATCAATGGCCTTTTCTCTCTAAGTGCATTCGATTTCAAGTTAGACGTTCTCGCAAGGACTCTTCTATTGCGCTCTCTCTCTTTCTCTCTTTTCCCTCAATCTCTCTCCCTTTCATTTTCTTTATCTATCTATCCATCGTGTGCCTCCATCTCCTTCTCACTCTCCATCCACACACACACACACAAACACAAACACACACACTCCAATAACACCCCCCTCCCTACCTCCATCCATCCAGAGTCGCATCGATTGATCCGAGTACAACTTCATTAGGATTCTCTCTCGCTCACCTCCTGAACACCGCCGTGGGAGGAAGAGGGCCTCTGAGATCCCCCCAGCCCCCCCGCCCATCCCCACCACCTTAGGCTCTCCTCTTTCAGCGCCGCCCGCTTTACAAGTCCAATGTTTAGCCTCAGCCGACATCTACTTACTGGCTTATCTGTTTGCTTCTTAGACAGAGTGTTGCTCTTCAGGGATGCACCCCCCCCCCTCCCCCCCACTTCCTCCTCCTTCCACCCCACACCCTCTCGCCCTCTCACCCTCTCGCTCTCTTACCCGCCGCCCTGTTAACAACCCCTGTGGGGCTTAATGACAGACTTGTGTTCTCTGCATATTCTCTATATATCGACCCCCCATGCTGTGGGTTGATCAAGGGAATTGAATTCATGCTATGTTTTCATGATGAATGTATAGGCATCATTATTCTCTCTCTTTCTCAACGACATTCCCAAAGTACTGGACCAGAAGCCTCCTGCTCCTTGTGTATTGTTAGTGTCTCACGAAACGGCAGATGCATCACTTAGCTTTGGTGCTGTGCAGACCACAAAAACAGACTTCTACTGGTGTCCAAAACAAACAGAATCTAACTAAAGTCTCTGAGCCGTCCTGTGTCTTAGATCAGCAGAATCCACCCTTCAAAAAAAGTTTCTACTGTCTGGCACAATGCAGTGAGGAGGCTCGTCTGGCCACAACGTGATACTAGACAAGACAATTCTTGAAGAGTTAGAATTACACCAGCCTCCTCCTGTAACCCCACCTCACCGCTTCTGCTTCCTGGGAATAACACAGCGATTCTCAAACAGGGGCACGCGTACCCCGAGGGGTCCTTTGAAGGATTGCAGGGGTAGGAACATTTCTAAAAACTAGGAGGCATCTGCAAAAAAGATGCAGATAAAAACAGAAACAACAACACATTGCCAGTGATGGGACATGCACAAGCGCCGACCCTCCTCTGGCTTTTAGCTGTTTTGGGGGGAGAAATTAGCGAATAGTTGCATGAAGCCAGCAGTGTCATGTCAGTATAAGCCAGCCACGTTTTTTTTAAGAGCAAACTTTCCGACTTCAGCTCATCCCAAAAAGTGATGCAAAAAGTCTAGTTTATTTTTTCCCTCCCCAAAATGTTTTCTGCTGGTGAAAAGGGAAGGCTTACTTAGCTGAAAATATATCTGCGAGGGGGGGGGCATTAGTCAAAATAGTTTGAGAACCAGACTAGACAACCTCACTCAATAACACAAAAGAGACTCATATCTGGCTGTCTGCATGTCTTACCCCCCACTCCCACCACCCTTCCACATATACACACACACACACACACACAATCCCCACTGTTGCAGTGTACCGCTTCTCTGTCTCAAATGCGTACCAGCCCTTCCACAGCTTCAGATAGCTTTCCATGGAGGCAATTAGTCACCGGTTTTCCTTAAATATGTCAGCATGTGTCAGGGAGAGAGAAAGCAGTCGGGGGGGGTGCACCCGCGGGAGTGGGAATGGAAAAGGAGCAATCGCGAGACCCCAGGATTAGCCTCCTTCACACACCACCCCAGCTCACCTCATCCCTTGTCCTCCTCGATTGGACCCTCGTGATAATGGAGGATTACCTCCTGGATTCATACGCATTTAAATCCAGGAGGATGTAAACACAGATGCATTAACGCCCCCCTCTCTAATGTGGGTCATATGGTCAGGGTTAGGGTTTGTTTTAGCTCCTCACAGAGGTCAGTTATCTCTAGTATATTTGTTTTCCTGTAAAATGTATAATTTTATATATTCACTGTCTATTCAATAGTCTGAGGCAGAATAATACTGAGGTTGGCCGGATGCTATATTTGAGGTTGTTGTAGTGTAAGAAAGTAGTTTCATGATTTATACATGATTTATGATTTATACTGCGAGAGAACTACAAAACTACAGCCGTCTCTATCTGTCTGGATGCGGGCTGTCTGGCGGCTAGCGAGGAGCAGTAAGGACTTTTGTAAGGACACAGCTGAATTGATGTCAAATATGGTCTGGCTGCTAATGTATCTGTGTCTGGTGGCCAAGATGGGTACACAGTGACCCTGAACACAATCTGCACTTTGTTACATGTACAGGAAGGTCACTCCCCACAAGAATACAGCGCATTGGAGGTTCCAGCCTGTGTGTGTGTGTGTGTGTGTGTGCATGTGTGTGTCTTCGCTGAATGCCTCCAATTTCGTTTTTTTATCCATGACAGTTCTTGGAGGTTGTTCACAGATGCGGTTAAATGTACAAACTGAGTTCACCCTTAAACATGTGTGCTTCATACAAAGTGTGTGGGGGGGGGGAAATAGGCTATTATTTTTTCCTGCATCTGTATAATGTGTACATAAATGTGTACGTAAACCTCCATGTTCCTGCTGGAGTAAGTGTGCATCATGGTTCTGCTCAGTGTCAGTTTCTGGTGGTGGTGGTGGAGATGGTGGTGGTGGTGGTGGTGGAGATGGTGGTGGTGGTGGTGGTGGTGGAGATGGTGGGCAGAGGTGATGGAGGCGGTGGTGGTGGTGGTGATGGTTGCGGTGGTGGTGGAGCTGAGGGTGGTGGTGGTGGAGGTGATGGAGGTGGTGGTGGGGCCTGGAGTCTTGAGACGTTGTTTCGGGTTTCAGGCAGACATGCTGTTTGTTTAGCCTGACATTCCTCCACTAAGAGCCGAACCCGGGGGTGGGTGGGGGGGAGTTATACTCTGCCTTGCCTCACCCCCCCCCCCCACACACCCAGCCCACCCCCTCATGAGATGAT
>JAOPHQ010003716.1:140000-237952 GCA_030340625.1 Merluccius polli | reverse complement strand
AGTCCCCATCTCAACACACCAATACGTCCCCATCTGAACACACCAATACGTCCCCATCTAACACACCAATACGTCCCCATCTCACCACACCAATACGTCCCCATCTGAACACACCAATACGTCCCCAACTAACACACCAATACGTCCCCATCTAACACACCAATACGTCCCCATCTCACCACACCAATACGTCCCCATCTAACACACCAATACGTCCCCAACTGAACACAACAATACGTCCCCATCTCAACACACCAATACGTCCCCATCTAACACACCAATACGTCCCCAACTGAACACAGTAATACGTCCCCATCTAACACACTAATATGTCCCCATCTAAACACACCAATACGTCCCCAACTGAACACAACAATACGTCCCCATCTAACACACCAATACGTCCCCAACTGAACACACCAATACGTCCCCAACTAACACACCAATACGTCCCCAACTGAACACACCAATACGTCCCCAACTAACACACCAATACGTCCCCAACTGAACACACCAATACGTCCCCAACTAACACACCAATACGTCCCCATCTAAACACACTAATACGTCCTCAACTGAACACACCAATACGTCCCCAACTAACACACCAATACGTCCCCAACTGAACACACCAATACGTCCCCAACTAACACACCAATACGTCCCCAACTGAACACACCAATACGTCCCCAACTAACACACCAATACGTCCCCATCTAAACACACTAATACGTCCTCAACTGAACACACCAATACGTCCCCAACTGAACACACCAATACGTCCCCAACTAACACACCAATACGTCCCCATCTAAACACACTAATACGTCCTCAACTGAACACAACAATACGTCCCCATCTAATAGGTCTCCATTCAGACCACACACAGACGTCACCAGGAGCATGCAGCTGCGTCGGAGCGATGTGCCAGCATGACGCCGCTCTGACGCACGACCCGACCCACCCCAGCCTCCACACAACACCGGCTTAAAAAGACAGAGCCGCAGGTTCTCGCTGGAGACAAAACTAAAGTGGTATCAGTCCATCTAAAAAGGACTTATGAGAGAAAGAAAAACATCTCAGAGAGACATGAAAGACTCGTAATGAATCCTAAATGGTAAACAGTCGGTGGTGGCTCTAAGCCCTGGGTGTTCATAGGGAGGGAGGATGGGGGGGGGGGGGGGGGGGGGGGGGCGATAAAGAGAGGGGGAGAGAAAGAGACAGGGACAGACAGAGAGAAAGAGAGAGCGAGAGACGGAGAAAGACCGAGACGAAGAGAGAGCAAGGGCTGGTGTCAGAGAGTGCACATCTTTCATTGCCATGGTTTCATTTCCTGTACATGTGGCAAGTCAGAAAGCCACAGAGGGAGAGCATGACTCACAGCGAGGACAGCAGCTCACTTTAAAAAGCCAGTCGTCTGCTCTTTGTTTCCTTCCTCTGTAATCGAAGACTTTTTGGACAGATCACAACAACACTAGTTGGGGGACAAACAAAGCCATTCCTGCTGTTTTCTAGGAAATGTTTTGACCCGGCGGAGAGGATGGGGCAGGGATGGGGCCGGCTATAAGGCAGGGGAACGGGAACGGAAAAATCTCGCACCGCGTCGCAGTAGCAGCGAGTGCTTTGCGAGTGTTTTTTTCTTTAACCCCTTTCTCTCCCTTTCTTTAACCGAGGCCCCAGGGGTCTGAATGCTCAGAGCGGCGAGCTGGCTGCTTAGTAATTACAGGTCGCAAAACGCATGATCACAGAGCACACACACACACACAATTAGAGGCCAAACAGTGGTTTATATGGAGGGGGTAGATTTGTGTAGATTGTTAGGTAGATTACAGGTTAGGCTACGCTGTGTAGACCGTCGGGTACACCGTGTCCAGCATTGTGTAGACCGTCGGGTACACCGTGTTCAGCTACACTGGAAGTCTATGAGACCTTCAACGCTTGGCACACTCTGAACCTTGAAACCGAATCACATGTAATCACCTCAGTTTAGATGACATTTAGTCACCGTGACCCAATAAATAAAGCACAGTTTGAACTTTATTTTTGGTCGACCCGGATCCAAGTGTAGTAAGTGAGGAATTTGTTTGTTTATGTGTGTGTGCGTGCATGCGCGCGCGCGTGTGTGTGTGTGTGTGAGTTAGGCTGAGGTTAACGTTTGCAGCGGCGATAAGACAACACAATGTTCCAGTCGACTGAAGTCTTTATCAGCCGGCCAAAGTGCTCTGTGGAGACGAGCAGCCGGCTGCTGTACTTGTAATGTTGGGAGTCTCTCCCAACTCCCTTTAATATTGCATCATCGAGAAGTCATTTCTTGTCTGCATTAGTATATCTGCCAGAGTGGCCTGCCGCCATTAATGTAGAACTATACTAACATATACACCTGTGGTTTCTGGCAGTACAAACAATGAAAATCTCTCTTTTTCTCTCGTTACGCAACCGCGCCAGACTGCCATGACCGGTAAGTCAGAGTAAATATTGAGTTTTCCGGGAGGCACTCCAGGGAAAGTACTGCAAGTCCGCTCCATACTTCAACCAAAAAACATCCCCAGTAGACCTATGTCTCTCAACTACATTTTTTTGTGTGGACATAAATGAGTTGTGTGTATGTCCTTTGGGTCAGAATGTAATTCTCTGTAAAGAAAAAAATGACATTTACTACATTTACACTGTTATGGTGGAGAACTGTTGGTCAAGGCAATCTCTCTCTCTCTCTCTCTCTCTCTCTCTCTCTCTCTCTCTCACACACATACACACACTCTGTCTCCCCCCCCTCCCCCACGGTCGAGCTGAGGTGTCGGAGCGCTGCTTTGTAACATTCCTGAAGTGAATGCCGGTTAGCAACACCCCCCCCGCCTCTCTTTCTGTTTCCCGGTCCTCCCCCTCCTCCTCCCTCTCCCTCCCCCTCTCCCTCCCCCTCTTGTTTAGTCTATCACCCCCCCTACACACACACACACACACCATCCCCTCCATCCTGCAACTTTAAAGTCTTCTCTTTTACTGCATAAAAAAAAGAGCTCCCCCTTTTCCCTCTCTTCCCCTCTCCACCCACCCACCCACACACACATACATACACACACACGGGAATGGAAACAGCTTATCAGAAGGGGATAAGGAGAACTAGAAAGTTTGAGCAAAACAGCCACACTTCACCTCTCGTGACGTTTGGTCACAGTGGCACTTTTAATCACAGCGCTGCTTACATACACCCTACATTTACATTGTTATGTACTACAAATACAAACGTGATTCAAACATTCACAGTCAGACTACCGTCACACACGTCGTCTCGCCTCGATCTGGAGCATTACAGAAACATGCGATGACAGCGGGACGAAACGTTAACATGAAACTTGTTCTATTCACTTTCTATTTAGTTTTCACATTTTATTTTGGAAACATGGTTTTACTTTCTACACGTCAATACTTTTAAACAAGGAAGATGAGGCAGCAATTTCCAAAAAATGTCCAACTACAAGACATTCATACATTAATTACTAAATACATTTATGTTACATTTAGGAGACGCTTTTACCCACAGGAATCAGAAAGTATAATTTCTTATTTCTTCTTTTTTTAAACTTTGGTACTTATCTAACTAATAACGTTTTCACATTTGAATACATTTTGAACTCAACAGATTCATTATTCACAGTATTGTGTGTGTATATGAATATATAAGCGTCCGAACACAACTGGTACACCACATTTGTGCTGCTCGTCTTGATTGCTATGGACGGTGATTACGATACGTGTAACCGGCTGTTCATAGGTTCGCCTAACTGGGTTTCATAAGAAACTAATAAATGCATCCAGTTGAACATCTCTCTCTCTCTCTCTCTCTCCCTCTCCCTCCCCCCCTCCCTCCCTCCCTCTCTGGGAGAGGAACGTGGTAATGAAACAGGATGTGGTTAATGAGTCAACACCTGGAGGAATTTGTCCTCCAGGTTACAAACATGAGGATGTAAAGACGAGGGAAAGACGAGATTAAAGTGGCCCCAGTGGCCGTCGTATGTAGAGTCGTGGGCATGTCGCTTTCTGTGTCAGCCTGTGTGTACATATGCGGTGTGTGTGACAGAGTGTGTGAATCAACTTGAGGGGACGGTGTGAGCGCACGAAGTTCAGGTAGAATTTTAGCACAAAATTAGGGAAGAACTACGAGAGGATGAGATGATCCTGAACACCGTTGTTTACCACCACAACATGTCGCGTTAATTTGCATAAAGTTAACTGAAGTTCAACTTTTGTCCCGCTCCCCTTTTGTCACGCCGCAACCATGATGATAGTTTGCCTCCAGTCTCCCCCTCTCCCCCCTCCATCCCCCTCCATCAGAGGGGTCATCTGGTGCGTGTGGAGGAACGGAGGAACTGTGAAGGCAGGTTTACCCTTGAGCACAGCCAGGCGTCGTACTCCTCCCTCGGCATCTGCACCACGTTCTCCCTGACAAGCTGGTGTGTGACACACACACACACACACACACACACACACACACACACACACACACACACACACACACACACACACACAGAGACAGAAACCGAGACAGAGAAAGAGGTCATTTTTGTCTTTGAAACACAGGAGGTGACACACTTACCACTGCACCACCCTCCCCCTACACACACACACACACACACAAAGGCACAAAAATAAATTCTGCAACCTCACTCTGTTTCGGAGGAAGAGGTTGTTCTGTGAAATGCAACCACAAATACGTACACACACACACACACACACACACACACACACACACACACACACACACACACACACACACACACACACACACAACCACACAGAGTGAGACAGAGAGACACAGAGAGAGAGAGAGAGAGAGAGAGAGAGAGAGAGGAACTACAACTCCAGTTCCCTCTTCTTCTACCATCAGGAGAGCAGCTCTGTTCAGCTCTTCTGTGGGATCCATCAGAGCTTCCTGTTATTTAACCTCAGCTATCTGCTGTAAGGAATGTTGCCGGGGAACACAGGAGCTAGTGGGAACATGTTCAGAGAGACCGGCCCCCCCAAGAACAAACGCTCTGGCTGTAGCTTGATGTTGACGTGGAGGAAGAAATAATCGAAGCATTTAACATTTAGACGGCGGGAGAGCAGCCAGGACAGACCAGCAGGTACAAAACAGCCTGGCATCGTCAGACCAAATGCGTCTGGAACCTCTCAGTTCATTTTAAATTTCCATGGTTATCAATGAGCGCAGACTAAAATGACTCAATTCGATAGACCATCAACCAATCAGAGCAACAAAACGTGCGACGTAAAATAAACTCTTACAAACATCTTTCTTATCAGCGAAAGCTTTTTGTTTGTTCTTTTTAGAGAAAATATACCGTCCAGTTCGTTTAATTAAAAACTATTAATTCTCTCTCTCCTCCTCCTCCTCCTCCTCCTCCTCCTCCTCCTCCTCCTCCTCCCTCCCTCCCTCCCTCCCCCCAGGCTCCCTGCCCTACCCCTTTCTCCTACGGCAAAGGGATACAATCAACAGGGACATATAATCTGTTACGATGGTAATCGATGCGATTCCATAATGAAGCGCTGTGTTTTTTAAAAATGGCGGTCACAACGTTTAAGTTGTTTTTGTTGGTCACGATAATCCCGCCCGCAGCCCCTGACGTAAGCGGTTCTCTGTTCAAGACCAGCAAAGAGTTGGTGCCGCTCTGGAAACCAGTTTTCCTGGCCGAGCGCCGTTTTTTTGGCTGTCGAAATGCGAAGAACTGGTTTGCGATTAGGTGACAAGGTCAAACTGCCCTGGTCGAAAAGGGGTATCTAACGGGAGGGGGGCCAGATGCATCTGTCTGAACGGGACGGGGGGCCAGATGCATCTGTCTGAACGGGACGGGGGCCAGATGCATCTGTCTGAACGGGACGGGGGCCAGACATAGCTGCCAGAGCAAATAAATGAGCTACAGATTGGTCTGGTTCCCAGGCTAGGTTAGCACACGACATGGACACTTAGTACCACTTCTGTTAAATTACAGGATATAAACATCCTAAAATCAATACAGCATCTACCGTAACTAGGAACCCTGCAACCAGAGTAACAGTGCATGGTTTGTTTTATGACAAACAAAAGCCCTCTCATAGTATATGTGCATGTGTGCCTGAGCGAGTGCACGTGTGTGTGTGTGTGTGTGTGTGTGTGTGTGTTTCAATGGGAGTGCCTGTACCTCGATGGCCACACACAGGTCTGGCAGGCACAGCTCCCAGGGCTGAAGACCTCCCAGCACCTTGAAGAAGTGATGCGATCGAACCCGGGCCGTCTCCTCGCCCGCTAACCCGCTCAGCTTCTGCAGCACCCGGCTCACCTCCCGCTCCCTGCACACCTCCGCCGGCAGCCGGCTCAACAGACGAGACAGCCTGGCGCAGGGGAGAGACGCCAAACACACGTTGAACACCTGTCCACACCTACATGTGTGATGGACACAATACCAGAGCGGGCGTGGTAGTGTTATTCATTTTTATTTGTGTTTTTTGGGGTTTTTAACACGTTTTTCCAATGTGTGAGTTAGAAAACATATGTGTACCACATGGCCAATCATATGGCTGTACACTCACCCCTCCACACACACACACACACACACACACACACATTCCATTCCCAGCTAAATGTCTTCAGCAGGCTGCATACCACATATTGTTCCTTTGGTCGTTCGCGTCGCTGTCTGCGGCCCCCGTCGCCGGGGCCGTCACCGTGGTTACCAGGGGGCAGGTCACATGACCAGGAAGGTGCTTGGAGCCCGTCGAGAGGTCCAGGGCCCGGTAACGCTGAAGGCCGCTGTTCAGCCGCTTCCTGAGCGGGAGAACGACGCAGAGGAACATGTGGGCAGGATGGTGTCTTGCTGGCAGTACGCCTTACGTAAGTAAAACTTTATTTATAAAGCACTTGAGGTTACAAAGTGCTTTACATCAGCAAAGATACAGAAAGAGGAAAAACACAGATACAAATATATACACATAAAAAGAAAAAACACGTTCGAAAGTACATACAAACGCATATATGAACACAGAAAGCCTTCAGCAATCAGTCACGGCCCAGAGCCCGCCCATGAAATTAAAGAAAGGCCATCCTAAAAAAGTTGGCTTCTAACTGACGGGAAGGGGGAGATTGGTCCTGAGTCTGGGAGCCAGAACAGTCGCATTTGCAGGTTTTGGTCGGATGACCGAAGCGACCGCGCCGCGGTGTGAGGGCTCATAGCTCGGAGATGTGGGCGGGCGCTAAGCAGCAGGGGCTAAGCCTTGTAGGGCCTGAAATGTAATTAAAAGACTCATTAGACTAGGTGAGTTTAGGCGAAAAAACCCTGGCTGCAGTTTAGTTACGATAAGCTACTTTACTATCACCAGAGAGGACATTCATGTGTCCCAGCGGAAAGTACAGGACAGTAATAGAATTACAAAGAGATTCAAGCGACAAACGGTCAGTGTGTAGCACAACATCGACAACACCACCACTAAACACATCGACACAAAAGTTATAGCATTTCATTCATTTGGTTTTCAGCCAATCAATGTTTTCAGCCAATCAATGATGTAGATTAATGCCGACTTTGGGAACGTTTCGATGCAATCAAATCATGTGAACCCTACGGCTGCTTTGACCAAGGAGTTTGAATGTGAAATAGGATGGAAGAATATACCAGAAAAAAGAAGTGAGAGATGTGGTTCTCCCCAACAGGTGTCAGAAACCGTCGCATTCTCTCTCTCTCTCTCTCTCTCTCTCTCTCTCTCTCTCTCTCTCTCTCTCTCTCTCTCTCTCTCTCTCTCTCTCAGAGAGTTCAAGATATTCAAGTTTGACAGGCAGGTTTTTGGTGGAGGAAGTGTGTGTGTGTGTGTGTGTGTGTGTGTGTGTGTGTGCATGTGTGTGTGTTGGATCCTCTGACCTGGCGTTATGGTCCAAGACGTCAGCATAGCTCACGGCCATCTCCCCGAGCCTCTGCTCCTGGGCTGCTCTCAGATCAGCCACCATGGAGGACTTCCTGCTGACCTGAGACCTGCTGCTGACCAGGGATCTGCTGACCTGAGACCTGCTGACATGAGACCCACTGCTGACCAGGGATCTGCTGACCTGAGACCTGCTGACATGAGACCCGCTGCTGACCAGGGATCTGCTGACCTGAGACAAGCTGACCGTGAGACCTGCTGCTGACCAGGGATCTGCTGCCAGGCTGGGTCTGGGCTGAGCTGGCATGCCTGGCAGGACAGCTGTGTTCAGGGAATGTCGAGACTAGTTACCAGTTCAACTTCAACGTTCAACTTTATTTGTCCCCAGATAGCGATTGGTTTTTCAGAGACACAGTTAGGACTTGTTTCCCCTCATGCTTGAATTTTCATATATATATATATATATATATATATATATATATATATATATATATATATATATATATATATACATAAATACATGTTGTTTTACCGTAGTTTATTTGTATTAGATGTACTGTGTTTATAGGTGTGTATGTATATTGAGGTTATTAATTCAGAAATTAAAAAAAAGAATAATAAAGTGCATGTGTGTGTGTGTGGAGACTCAGGTGAAAGTGTGGCTTGTTGTACCTTTTGGGGCGAGGGGTATCGGCCATGTTAGCCTTGGAGCTGGGTGGGGGGGGCTCCGCTGGCCTTGGGACCGCAGGCTGCGTGAGGCTGCGGGGCAACACCCTGCAAGGACCCAGAGGCATGGTTTTTCTCTCTCTCTCTCTCTCTCTCTCTCTCTTTGTCTCTCTCTCTCATCATCATCGTCTGAATGTGCCAGACTGTGTGTGGGCGTATGGGCGTGCGTACATTTAAACGTGTGTGACGGTAAATGGCAGAACCAGTGAGACTGGAACTTTTCATTTATTTGAAGTGCATACTTTTGTACGTAAACGGCCTCCTTTGACCTACTTTACACTCGAACATACGACACACTTTACACTCGTACACAAATCATGTGCTTAGATGGAGAAAAGATTTTGCTTTCGTTTACATTTTAATATTACATTATATTTTATATTATATTTTCCTAGTGACGTTGTTGATCTAGGAATGAAATGTTTTCCGACTGTTTCACTCAGCGTCTGAGTCCCATGACCTCATGGACCTCATAAGAGGGCCTAAGCAGGGAAGGCAGCCTACCAGTAAGGGCCAACGTAGGAATGTAAGGATTTAGGTCACAGGGGGCCCTTTAGTAGTGGTGGGAAAGGTAGTGGGAAATGCTGTACTATTCTGGTGTGTGTACATAGATAGGCATGGGGCTGACAGGCCAGCTTACCTGTCAGGGGGCGCGTTGCCATCGGAGACACGCAGATCCTTCCTGACACTCTGGCGGACGGCGTCCAGCAGCGAGCGGAGATCTGGAGGAGGAGAAGACATTTGGTGTTTATTTATGCAGCGTATTGTTTTGACAGTATTATTAGTGTCATTCGTATGTCAAGGTCTTGGGCTATACTAGTATACCAACTACTTAATGTGACACCGAGCTACACTACGGTTTTTAGGTCATTTGAAATATGGCCTCCCTCCTGGTTTCTGCGGAGGGCAAGATATATAGCGGTCCGACGGCGCCCCCTGCTGTTTAAACACTAATACTACACACAGTTCAATTCAAATGGGATCCATTCAGCAGAAGACCTCATCATGTGGGGGTAACCTAAATAACATATTTTTCTGATAGTGAGAAATCAGAAAATAAGCTAATCGTTAGTTTTAAATAGGTTGTTATTGAAGGATATCACACGGCTTGTTCTACGCAAACTACCAGGATTAGACTAGGCTGATTAGTATTTTAAAAAACTCACAATATATTTTTAATGGAGCGCTGATAAGGATGCAAAATCCTCACCTGAATGAACTGTGATTAATTCATCACAGTGCGGCAAATCAGGGAAACGAGGCAGGAAATATATAAATCTACCAGGACCGACTTGTATATCAAGACAGGGAGGCGATGACAACCAAACATGGAGAATTATGGCTGGTTTTGACTGGTTTTAGGATTAGCACTCAGAGCTTTAATTATCCCAAACTTCAGATTAACGATCTTTACTGCCGGAAAAAAACAAACATTTAGGGAACAATAAACCAAATTATTCATATTACATACATACACACGTTATCTTCTTTTTTTGCAAGGAAGAAAGACAGAACAAGAGGAGGACGAGTAGAGGGAGAGAGAGAGAGAGTGAGAGAGAGACAGACAGCGAGAGACAGAGAGAGAGAGACAGACAGAGTGAGAGACCGAGAGAGAGAGAGACAGACAGAGAGAGAGACCGAGAGAGAGAGAGACAGACAGCAAGAGAGAGAGAGAGACAGAGACAGAGGGAGCAAGAGAGAGACAGAGCCAGAGCCAGAGGAGAGAGAGACCCAAAGAAGACCAGCGTAGTGGTGAGTAAACACAGGCAGGTAACCATGGCAACGGTGTGCAGCAGTATGGGCTCTCCGTCACCAGGCGGTCACATGGTTTAATAGGGCAATCAGCGGCAGGGCTGGGGGGGTTAATCAGCTGACTAACTACCCCTTGCGCCGTACCAGAGAGCATTCTGGGAGCCAGGGGGCGGGCTCAGGGGTCAGCAGACTGAGGAGTGTTTCAACCCACTGCACATCCAGTTTGCTTTTCCATTTTAAACCTGGCAGGTGGTACGTGTTCCTGTCCTTAGGGGTGCGTGTGCGTGTCTTGTTTATCATATTGGGACTCCTGGTCATCTGGTCCTTTCTCACCCACTGTGTTTATTTATGTATATGCATGTGTGCGTGTGTGTGTGTCCAAGAGTGTGAGTGTGTCTGTGTGTCCAAGTCCAAGCGTGTGTGTCCAAGTGTTTGTGTGTGTTTGTGAGTGTGCGTGTGTATGTGTGTGTGTATCTGTGTGTGGGAGTGTGTGTGTGTCCAAGCGTGTGTGTGTGTGTCCAAGTCCAAGCATGTGTGTGTGTGTGTGTCCAAGTGTTTGTGTGTGAGTGTGTCCAAGTTTGTGTGTGTGTGTGTGTGCGTGTGTGTGTGTGTGAACGTGCATGTATGTATATACATGCATGCCAGACAGATGCCTCTGGCGCGTACGAATGCTGATAGAAAACTAATGGAGCTGAGCCGAGACGAAAAGGACGAGGACGCCAGCATTGTGCAGCAACGTCACGCCAGCGACATCAGCCTGGACTCGAGGTCTACCTTTCACAGCACAGCCTTGTGTTCACACGGAGGGCGGCGGACCTATAGACGCGGTCCTGCCGTTATCAGTACGTCACACACAGTAGGAAGGAAGGAAGCAAGGAAGGAAGGAAAGAGAGGATTGTGAAGCAGCGTTGAATTAACGGACGCATTGGTGATGCTGGCATCATATCGTGGTGTTGGACAGCAGCTGACTGAGATGAGGACCGCTGAAGTGGAAGTGTGATAAACACATGATTTATGATCTAATAATAATAATAATAATAATAATTCAATGCATTTATATCAGTTTTCAAGACACCCAAAGTGATCCACATAGTGTATGTGTGTGTGAGAGTGAGGGAGTGAGTGAGAGTGAGGGAGTGAGTGAGGGAGTGAGTGAGTGTGAGGGAGTGAGTGAGAGAGTGAGGTGAGAGTGAGTGAGAGATACGACGCCTCATCCTTGACAATCTACTCTCTGCTCTCCTCTGATCCGAGTCGTCACAACAAAGACAAAACATCTCAAAGATCCCAGGATCCTCTTCAGAAGGTCAGGGAAACACCAGAAAGTCAAACCTGAAGTCTAACTTCAGCTGTCAGTCTGTAGGGATCTGGCCGTTCCAGAAGACTTGACTCCAATATCGTCTGATTATTAGTGTGTTCCCATAAGCTGCCTTCCATCACACACTGAATATGTGAGTGGTTATGATTTATGAAGATTATTGCAACACAGAGAAGCGTGCACTTCATGCTTTGCCACGATGATGTATGGAGAGAGAAACACACACACACACACACACACACAGTTGAGCTGTAGAAGGCAGAAGGACGGGAAGGACGACTGTCTCACGGATGGAGATTGATGAGGACATTTTGAAGATCACGTTATAACCTGCTCAGTGCTCTGACTATCTGGGATCACACTCAGTGATCAGTGAGGTCATACTAACCCCAAGTCAACAGCTCATAAAGTTACATCTTACTTCAAAGAGAAACACGTTTTGCGAAAAGAACAACTCTAAAAAACTAAACCTAATTATTGCAATGACCAACCCTGAAATAATAATAATAATAATAATAATAATAATAATAATAATAATAATAATAATAATAATAATAATAATGGGGTAGGTTTGGATCAGCCTAATGAACAACATTTGAGGTTGCTTGTCCCGACCAAACGCAGTGAAGACGGCGGCAACAGGAGCGTCTAAACGCACAACGGTGCAGCGGTACAATCTCTCCTGACTGGAGTCGTTCCAATAAAAGTCATTTCTGGGCAACACATGTACAAACGATCCATTCAAAGTACAATTTCTAACTAATACTTTCTGACCACTTGTTTCTATTGTATATTATAGTTTATTCTTGTTGGCTTACATGTGAACGACAGCAGCTCGTACTTTACTCTACAGGAGGCTTCCAATCATGTGACCTGAAGTCCCATTAAAGAGGCCAACTTGGTGATTCATCACCAAGTTTAACGCACCTTAACGCGCCTGCATGCTACAGCCTGCATGCTACAGCCTGCATGCTACAGCCTGCATGCTAAAGCCTGCATGCTAAAGCCTGCATGCTAAAGCCTGCATGCTAAAGCCTGCATGCTAAAGCCTGCATGCTAGCCTATGTTGCTTGGCAACCATTTTGCCGTCTTGAGGATCTATATTGCTTGGTGGACGAATGATGATTTGTTTTCAATAAATGATTTTTATGTTGCTGTGTGTTTATTTTGTGAAATCTTACTAGGTAGCTAGCTATAGTATAGGTTTCAACCAGTTCAATATAAGACATTTTAATACCTTTTTTAACACCACTCAGAACACAATTTAATACCGATTTCACAGCCCAAAGGCGTATAGGTAAATGATAGTCCTTTACATTACCGTATTAGGTATATGATAGTCCTCAACCTGGAATTGTTTTAAAGTATACACATTTACTAGTATTGTAATTTTTTTTTTTTTTTCTGTCAGTTTCTCTCAGCAGTGCTGCCTGACGTGAAGTTATCCACCTGTGCAGTGGTCAACCCAGCTCGTGCCGCTGGAGACAAATAAATAATAAATAACTATCTAGTTCACATAAAATGCATAAAAGTTTGACATTTATTGGTTTGAGGTTTATTATTTTTCCTCTCCCGACAGTCGCATAAAATATTTAAGACCTATGCAGATTATATTTATGATTTTTTAATGCTGTTTAAGGCTTGTTTATACGGGTAGCCTGTAGCGACCGTTTTAGTAACCGTTTTGTTCGCGTTGTGCCTAACAACGCCCCCTAACTGGAAACCACGGCCTCTCAGCTTATTGCTCAAGTAACTTACACATGGAGACGGGAACCTCCTCTTCTTCCTCCTCCTCCTCCTCATCCTCCCCCTCCTCAGCCACTCCTCCTGCCGGCTCTGCGGGGGGCCCGGGGGCCGCCGGCTCCACCTCCGGGCCGCCGCTCAGCAGGGAGGCAGGGAGGGCGAAGGAGAACGAAGAGGAGGAGAACGAGGAGGAGGAGGCCAGGCTGAGGGCGGAGGATCTCTGGAGGAGGTGGAGCCGACGGGAGGAGCAGCAGCGGGAGGGTCTGGGCGGAGCGACGTGGGGCTGTGGGGGGAGGGGCAGACAGGTCGTATGTGATGTTTTAACGTAGAGCGCCGGGGCTGTGCTTGATGATGCTGCGGTTACTAAGCATGTATTTACAGCTTGGTTATCTCACACACACACACACACACACACACACACACACACACACACACACACACACACACACACACACACACACACACACACACACACACACACACACACACGTCTAACAGCTGCCCATTTCTTCTCAGAGAAATACGAGTAATGGAGACATTTTCTCTCTCTCCTGCTCTTCTCCTCCCCTCCCTCCCCCCCTCTCCCCTACTCCTTCCCCCCTCCCTACACCCTCCCCCCCCCCTCTGCCCTACTCCTTCCCCCCTCCCCTATTCTCTCCCTCTCCCTCCCTCCCCTCTCCCTCTCAGAGGACTAAGTGTTCCTGACTCTCCCATCAGACAACACTTCAGCAGCTCTCCACAAGCTGCCATCACACACCAGAGAGAGTGTGTGTGTGTGTGTGTGTGTGTGTGTGTGTTGGTTTTCCACTTCTGTGCGCACTGCACATGTTTTACTGCATGCTGCAGTATCTATGCGACTTCCTCGTTCTGTGGAACACACACACACGCGCGCACACGCACACAGTGTGTGAGTGTATACAGATGTGTCCCTCCCTCTCACCAGGTCCGGCTCTCTGTGTGTTGAATGAGTTTAGCTGGGGGGGGTTAGCTGTGGGGGGGGGGGGGGGTCAGCTGGGAGGGGTTAGCTGGGGGGGTTAGCTGTGTGTGTGTGGGGGGGGGGGGGGGGGGTCAGCTGGGAGGCGTTAGCTGGGGGGGTTAGCTGGGGGGGTCTGCTGACAGAGGGAAGGCTTTTGGAGCGATAAGTCGCTGGAAACCTCGCCAGATGACGGCCGGGAGAGCAGAGCAACACACGGTGAGAGAGAGAGGAGACGGGTGGTGGGAGTGGTCAGTGTGGTGGGGTGGGTGGGGTGGTTGGGTGGGTCAGTGTGGTGGGGTGGGTGGTGTGGTTGGGTGGGTCAGTGGGGGCGGAGCGGTCAGTGTACCTTGGACGCGGAGACAAACTGCTCCCACTTGGTCTCGACGGCTCTCTCTCTCTGCACAGCCCTGGGGTGGGTCCTCGCTCGGCCGGGGTCTCTGGGACGCACAGCAAACAGGGGATCTGTGTTAACCTACAATATGTGGCCCTTTATATCTGTGTGTATATTTTGTATCCATGTGTATATTTGATAGCTGTGTGTACGTTTTATATCTGTGTGTTTATTTTTCATCTGTGTGTATATTTGATATCTGTGTGTATATTTTATGTGTGTATATTTTTTATCTGTGTGTTTATTTGATATCTGTGTGTATATTTTTTCTGTGTTTGTATATTTCATAGCTGTGTGTATATTTTATAGCTGTGTGTATATTTTAGATCTGTGTATATTTTATAGCTGTGTGTATATTTAATATCCATGTATATTTTATATCCGTGTGTATATTTTATATCTGTGTATATTTTATATGTATTTCATGTGTATATTTTCTGTGCATACCTAATGTACAGATTTGATTCATGTACATGCATACATTTTTTGTACGCTTATCGTAGATGTGCTGGATCCCTTGGAGGTGAGGGCAGACCGTGATTCTCCCGGCTGGGGAAAGCAGCGTGGTGCTTCAAGACCAATGCCTACCTAGGGGTGGCCTGGTCGCCCAGACATTACCTCCCATTACCGCAGGCTGCCCCCCCCTCCCCGGGGGTCACACAGCCCCTCACGGCTCAAATCCTTTCTAGGAGGGATTTCATTTGAACCAAGAGGCCCTGAGGCTTGAAACATGACGCAAAGGAAATAATCCCTTTACTTTGTAGTCTCGCAGTGTACTGCCCTTCCTTCCCTCCTTCCTCTATTCAGACCTTCCTTGGCCATCCGTCTCCTGCATTAATAATTCAAGACCAGTGCGTGGCGTGTGGTAATATGCCGGGTGTGTATTCTACCAGGAGAGCGCGTGTTCAGGGCCGAGCCTCGTCTTAACTTTATGAAGTCATTCGTCCTCTCCGCGCTCGTCCCTGCTGACACCTAAAGAAGCAGAGCTTTAAAACCACTTTGCTCCAAGAACCTTTTACTGCCGTCTTAAGACAGAGAGAATACGAGGGAGAAAAAAACAGAGGCACGGGCAAAAGAAAAAGAAAGTGTAGTGCGAGAGATAAATGATTACCGTCGAGAAGAAGTGGAAAATGACTAGAAAAACCAAAAGGAGCCCCTGAGGAGTAACGTGGAAGAGAGGCTCACCGAATGAGTTATGAGATGTGACCCACTGAACATAACAGAACATAAGTCATTAGCTTTAGTAATGAGTGATGTCCCACGGAAGAGGACATAACAGCTGCGTTACTGCAGTCCACCAGGTATCCTATAGGTACACGTTTGTTTATGAACGGCACACCGCTACCAAGCCTGTAATTACTATTTATCTTCCTCTGTTGGCGCCATGATGGCCGATATCAGGAGAGCTTAGTACCTCGAGAGCTCGAAGATGGAGGATTGTAATCTCTTTCCTCTCATTTTAGAGACTCCATCAAACCGAACCTCCACTCTCCCAACACACAGGCTTACGCTTACGGTATCCCCCTCACAGAGCTAGAGGAGCAACATCTATACAGAACCATGCCTTTAAGCTTCTTCATTCCCCTACTCATACCATACATAAAAACATAACCGATTGTAAAATATTAAATTGATAAACACAACCTAAAAGCCCATTGTGTGTGTGTGTGTGTGTGTGTGTGGGGGGGGGGGGGGGGATAGAGGCACAAAGCCCCGATTCCAAGTTCACCTCCACAGAGGACTAAGGAGAAGAGGCTTGCGAATAAATGAATTGCGATTATTCTCATTATTAAAACATGCGTTCCTCTTGCTGCTGTTGAAAACTATTTGCTTCCCTACACAAACACTTCCTGTTGCCTTATATGGGGAAAGGAAATAGCCGGCTTATCAAAGGATCAGCATCAAGTCAAATAATGTTAAAAGTAATATGAATAATTACAGTAAAATGTTGTATATATATATATATATATACTGTATATATATATATATAACATATTGAATTAAGATGTGTATCTTTATATTTGATTAGGCTCCTACAGCCTTTTGGCGCTGGACTTACCTGGGGTCCCAGCAGGAGGTGACAGGGCCGAGGCGGCCGGAGCGCTCGGGTCTCAGCGCCTCGAGGAGCCAGGTGAGGCAGCACAGCTGGCGGTAGACAGCCTCCCTGCCAGGACACGAGGAGAGGTCGAAGGTCAACCTCAACCAGAACCAGAACCACCCAGCTGCATGCCAGCGGGCGCATTCATACAAGCTTTCCAACGTTACCTTTTTTAATATTCGACGAGACCACCAAGCACAGACAGGAATGTGCTTTGTCCGAATCGTATGGAAAGCCTTATATTGTATATTACTGTAAATTACATTATTTCTCTGCATTGATTTCTTCAAGGACTATTGAACCACATAAAGTGTTACTTGTTGTGTGACAACAATATGTGGAGTTAGACTCGGCACCGTGGCCCTCCCGGGTCCATGGACCATTAATGACACGTGAAGCTGGTTCTGCTTCAACATCCCACAAAGACTTTCTGGGAAAAATGATCAACAACAAAAAAAAGTCAGTTGGGCATTGCTGGGCAGAAGGAGCTTTAAGCACGTTATCTGCCCCACAGCTTGGGTTCTGGTGACACCGACAGTCAAGCTCTCTGCTTGTCCATCAGAGCGACACGTTCCCGCCTGGAGACTCCAGATGAGCCACCATATGTCAGACCCCGGGCTGCGGTCCTCTCTCAGTAGTCCACCTCTGTGTGGCCGGGAGATAGCGCCCGAGATCAGCATCGGAGATAGCGCCCGAGATCAGCATCGGAGATAGCGCCCGAGATCAGCATCGGAGATAGCGCCCGAGATCAGCATCGGAGATAGCGCCCGAGATCAGCATCGGTCAACTGTCAAGGGAAGAGCTTTGGAGCTGGTCGCTAATTGACTAGTTGCCTGACAAGGGGAACAGGACCTTTATTGTGAAGGGAACCACTTGTCAGATAACAATGGGAAAACAACACACTGAGTTAGGCGTTTTGTCTAGGTGATGAAGACGAAACACATGGTTTCCATAATTTAAATATACAGTAGGTCCCTAGAAGTGCATACATTGCCTGTTACTGTTCTGCAAAGTAAAATTATAGTTTTGAGAATTGTCGAGATGGCATAGGGATGATTGGCGATCAATCTCTCTGAAAACCCATTGCTCTCTCTCTCTCTGACACTGTGTGTCCATGACAATAACAATAGCACAGCATACATACAAGTAAGTGTTTCTCTTTGAAACACAACCCTTTCAGGTGTATGAATGCACCATTGTCAGGTACACCTGTATTTCTGTCACAAAAAAGACACCTTTAAACCGCTGCTCTTTCCAGCATCAAAGTGTCCCTTTCTCGTGGGAAAGCAGACAAAATGAAAGCATCTGAAACGTTTGTCATTCTCAGATGTATTTCAGTGGAAATGTCAGCGTTGCGTTTGTTTGTTCATATGTGTTTGTTCTCTGATGTTGTTTGAGGTACGGTGCGATGTCGTCTGTCTGTCAGTATGAAAGGGGAGAGCTCGACTGGCAGGTGCGCAGATATTCCTAGAGACGATACAACTTTTTCTCATCAAAAACAGAGGCGGTTTTTTCAAGCTTTTACATCAGCATTTTAAATCTGAAACTTTTGATTTGTCCTGGGGAAAGAGCCACCGAGTGATCTAAATTAAAGATTTATTTAAAGTAAAAACACTGAAAAACACTTCTGAAGAATGACTGAAGCAGCGATACTATCGAGACCAGCTGTTTCATAATCTTCTAGTTTAGAATTCTAGTTTATGAATAACATTATATTCATCCATTCATTATGCATTTTACGTTTCAAATGTACAGATGAAAAGCTCCTGCATTTCACAAACCTTTTTACAAACGCAGGACAAACCATAGCAGCATCCTCAAAAACATAATCAGCATTATTTACTGATAGTCAGTCAAGTCGATGTTATTTGTACAGCCCGGTTAGTCTCAAATGGCCTTGAAGGGTAGGCACTTATTTCATATTTATTTCATTTCTATTCTCTCATTTTTTATTATCATTTTCTATTTTGAGCAGAGCAGTCGTGACGAGCCCAAGGGGACAATCATGTCCCTTGGGCTTAATAAAGTACTCATGTACGCATGTGAAGGTTGTAGTAGGTTTAAAATATAACCTCACCGCGGCACCTCGCTGATCAGCGGCGAGGTCAGAGAGCGGTGGACAGGGGTGAAGGGTCGTGGCGTCTGGGCCCTCTTCTTACGGGGCCCTGCCTGCTGCGCACATGACAAGTGTGAGTGGCCCCTGGTGAGATGCCAAACACAACCAGTTATATACACACACCAATACTATATACACACGCTCTAATACATTGCCAATACTATATACACACTAATACATCACCAATACTATATACACACTCTAATACATCACCAATATATACACACTCTAATACATCACCAATACCATATACCGGTACACACTCTAATACATCACCAATACCATATACACACTCTAATTATACATCACCAATACTATATACAGTCTAATACTATACATACTCTAATACACGCTCTTCATCACCAAGAACGCACCTTTAGTTAGTTGGTTTTTATTTCGTTTTGATTTCATAATTTTAACACAACATTGTGATATATGTGTTTGTAGTAGGGCTGCAATGATTAGTCGATCAACAGAAATGTAATCAAAGCACATTTTTATTTGATGTCATTTATCAAGTACAAATATCAAACATTTACTGCTTGATGCTTCAGAAATTCAAAAGTTTGTTTCATGGATCATAAAATGAATACTTTTCTTGGCTGCTTGTCAGATGAAGCAAGCAAATCTAAGATATCGTTTTGGACTCTGGATAGTAATCGACTATGAAAATAAGTTGCAGCCCTAGTTTGTAGTATCGTGATGGCTTGTAATAAATGTAATCGTGACACATGACTCAAGATATTACGTATCCCCAAAGTCTTGCCAATACACCTCCCTGGCGTTGACAGGTTGATGGCTCGTCATATCTTTTACTTCCTGAACCTGACAGCAGCGTCAGCTCTGGTTTCCTCACCTGTCTGAGTCGTCGTCCGAGTCTGAGTCTGACAGAATGCGGGGCGGTCGGGCCAGGGCTTTTAGCTGCTCCTCTCTGCTCCTCCTCCTCTCCTCCTCTCCCTCTCGCTCCTCCTGTGCCTCCTTCTGGAGGAGGTGAAAGTAGCACCTCCCCTGCTTCACTGCCGACACCAGTCGCCTGGCAGAGGGGGAGAAGGGGGGGAAGAAAACGAGGAACACAGAGTTAGAAATACAGTGAGATTATGTGTCATCACATATTACAGATGATTATGGAACAGTCATGCTCAACACGCATGCGGTATTATCCATTCATTGACTTCACCCACTGACTCCTGCAGCCAATAGCAGTGGACTATGGACGTTATGCAGGTATACACAGAGCGGCTCTCGGACACATCATGCACATGTACACTCATACACCACCAGGGCTGGGTATTGCCACTGATTTCTCGAATTGATTTGATTCCAATTCACAAGGTCCCGATTTGATATTTTAAACCTGAAACGATTTATACAGAAGGACTTTTCACTGCACTACGGTGCTGCGTTATAAACAACATACTATACAACAGACTACTACTGCTAATTATAATAATTATACAATACTACTACTACTCCTAATTATAATAATGAAAATAATAACAAATACAAATATGTCAGAGGGGATGAAGACACAAACCTCAGGTATAATAAATTACATGTCTTCTGGGGGCTTCTAATCGACAGTGTGTGCAAATTAAACAAACGTGATACATTATCACACACACAAAGACACACACACACACACACACACACACACACACACACACACACACAGTGCCAGCTAGAGTGTAAATCATCCATCCACAAGCAGAACGGAGCAGCAGGAAGACAGACAGGCAGCAGGTTATGGGAGAGTCAGCTGACATCCTGCTAGATTAATGACTTCATTATGTCGCTTTAGCTCCCAACCATAACCTTTTCACAAATACAGCATGCTTGTTCTCCTTAATACTGCTTGTTCTCCTCATACTGCGTAATGTTCTCCTCATACTGCGTAATGTTCTCCTTAATACTGCTTAATGTTCTCCTCATACAGCTTATTCTCCTCATACTGCTTAATATTCTCCTTATACTGCTAAATGTTCTCATACTGCTTGTTCTCCTCCTACAGTTCAAAGGTTAATGTGCGATGGAATAGACAGACAGGTCAGCTAATCAGTTGCAGGATTTTTATTTTTTTCCACCTCGGACCAAAGAGAAGATGTGGGTCGTAAAGCAGAAATCCATACAATGAAATATGGTTACTGTGAGGAGGCGCGGCTCCCCGGACGACTCTATCCCGGCGTTGAGCTGACTACGACATGTCCACAGTGACTTATAGTTAGGGATAAAGGACCAGCTGTATTCTCCAGGTCCCGATCAATATGTCCCGATCCTAAAGCAGCCAGAGGGGAGAAGACTGCGGTAGATATGAGTGGTATCCAGTGTCCCCACCAGTTGGTAATTAATACACATGTTGGCACTGTTGGAACCGAATACGAGGACAAAATGCAGCAACCGCATTGGCCAGTTCAATTCTTAGAGGTTATTTATAGCAGACAGCTGCCAAACCCAGGAGGAGCTCAAAGTACCCCAGAGCTGGACAGAGAGAGCACCTCTAGTTCTATACAGTTCTACATACTTCTAGTTCTATACAGTTGTACATACTTCCAGTTCTACATACTTCTAGTTCTATACAGTTCTACATACTTCTAGTTCTATACAGTTCTACATACTTCCAGTTCTATACAGTTCTACATACTTCTAGTTCTAAACAGTTCTACATACTTCTAGTTCTATACAGTTCTACATACTTCTAGTTCTATACAGTTCTACATACTTCTAGTTCTATACAGTTTTACATACAGTATACTCCCATGTTCTACATCCATGGAGTTTGTGTTTCCTCTTTCTAGGGTATTTGTTTAATAATACACACAGGTTAGTAAGTGTGAGTGTGTATGGATGTATTGGGACTGAACATCAGCCTCGATCATCTGTACATGTTGCAGCTGAGTCCAAAACCAAAACCAGTCCGGCTGTGTGATTTGAGGTTGCGTGGGTGTGTGTGTGGGTGCGTCTAGGTGCAGTGACCTTGGCTGAGACGTGGCTCATTCTGTTAGCTAGTCGTGTTGAAGTGACTCTCGGCTATGCATGGTAATGACCTGTTGTCACCATATGAATAAAACACAATACAGACTAGTAACGACTTGTTGTCACCATATGAATAAAATACAATACAGACTAGTAAGGACCTGTTGTCACCATATGAATAAAATACAATACAGACTAGTAACGACCTGTTGTCACCATATGAATAAAACACAATACAGACTAGTAACGACCTGTTGTCACCATATGAATAAAATACAATACAGACTAGTAACGACCTGTTGTCACCATATGAATAAAATACAATACAGACTAGTAACGACCTGTTGTCACCATATGAATAAAACACAATACAGACTAGTAACGACTTGTTGCCACCATATGAATAAAATACAATACAGACTAGTAACGACCTGTTGTCACCATATGAATAAAACACAATACAGACTAGTAACGACTTGTTGTCACCATATGAATAAAATACAATACAGACTAGTAACGACCTGTTGTCACCGAATAAAACACAATACAGACTAGTAACGACCTGTTGTCACCGAATAAAACACAATACAGACTAGTAACGACCTGTTACCATATGAATAAAACAATAGACTAGTAACCGCCTGTTGTCACCGAATAAAACACAATACAGACTAGTAACGACCTGTTGTCACCGAATAAAACACAATACAGACTAGTAACGACTTGTTGTCACCATATGAATAAAACACAATACAGACTAGTAATGACTTGTTGTCACCATATGAATAAAACACAATACAGACTAGTAACGACCTGTTGTCACCGAATAAAACACAATACAGACTAGTAACGACCTGTTGTCACCATATGAATAAAATACAATACAGACTAGTAACGACCTGTTGTCACCATATGAATAAAACACAATACAGACTAGTAACGACCTGTTGTCACCATATGAATAAAACATAATACAGACTAGTAACGACCTGTTGTCACCATATGAATAAAATACAATACAGACTAGTAACGACCTGTTGTCACCATATGAATAAAACACAATACAGACTAGTAACGACCTGTTGTCACCATATGAATAAAATACAATACAGACTAGTAACGACCTGTTGTCACCGAATAAAACACAATACAGACTAGTAACGACCTGTTTTCACCATATGAATAAAACACAATACAGACTAGTAACAACCTGTTGTCACCGAATAAAACACAATACAGACTAGTAACGACCTGTTGTCACCATATAAATAAAACACAATACAGAATAGTAACGACCTGTCACCATATAAATAAAACACAATACAGCCAACCCTCCCGCTATCGAAAGAACAAGAGAATTAGATAACTGGTGAGGGACAACGATGAATCCACAGAGATATAATAAACCACTGAATTGAAGGAAATACATAAGCAAAAACAAGAAGCAGACATGGTTAAAACAACGTTGTAGCCGGTCAAACGTTGAGTAAACATGGCGTCGTGTGGGAGAATCTGCTCCACTTGATGGGCACAGCCGGGTGTTTTTAACAGATGCACTCAACACACAGAACCCTTGGTGGCAGCTTGTTGCCAGGCAACAAAGGAAATTGGGAGTTTTTTGATAGGTGAGGCATTGACTTGACAGTAATTTTATGCGCAAAGTCTGTTGTGCTGCAATTCAAATGTATTCATGGTTGCTTTTCACTTACAGGCGATTATATCCGGCCAAGAGCAAAACATAATGAATCCAAATGAGGACATTTATACTGCACTTTGGATACGGCGGTGGACCGCGTTCAACAGGGCAGGCGTGAACTCTTTGGAATCAAGTTAATGAAAACTACAGCAATGTGATGACAACACAAACACACTGGGGTGTAGGAGTGTGTTCACACAGCGTGCTGACGGTCAGAGGGGAGAACCTGTTCCTGATCACCAGACGATAGGACGGACTGTGATGAGGCGTCACAACACCAGAGAGTTGGCGTCGGTGTCGACTGTGATAAGGTCACGACGTGAAACAGAAAGAATAAAGAGGACAATACAACAAAATAAAAGCTGTTGCTTGTTTCATGTGCGTGTCCTGTTGGTCGAACATAACCACTTTACATAAAGCCATCCACGCTATGAAGAGAAAATTATGAAAAAATGTATACAACTGTAGGTACAACAATAGGTTTGTGAGGTTACAGTCTGTAGTGTCTCTGCAGGTAGGTTTGGCCTGAAGAGTGCAGTAAAACCAGAGGTCTTCAAAATAATCACTGGAAAGTCTGGACAGATACTGCCTTAGGGTCTGCTCACTGGACCACAGTGTACAATAATATACCAGAACATAATATACTGTACTCAACAGTTAGTGGGTTTAGAGTAGTGCTCCAAGCACAGACTAGCATAAAGCAGAAGTGCTGTTTGTAACAACCAGAACACACTCTACTTTAGAATCACACTATACTAGATCCACACTATACTAGAACCACACTATACTTTAGAATCACACTATACTAGAACCACACTATACTAGAACCACACTATACTTTAGAATCACACTATACTAGATCCACACTATACTAGAACCACACTATACTTTAGAATCACACTATACTAGATCCACACTATACTAGAACCACACTATACTTTAGAATCACACTATACTTTAGAAACACACTATACTAGATCCACACTATACTTTAGAAACACACTATACTAGATCCACACTATACTAGAACCACACTATACTTTAGAATCACACTATACTAGATCCACACTATACTAGAACCACACTATACTTTAGAATCACACTATACTAGATCCACACTATACTTTAGAAACACACTATACTAGATCCACACTATACTTTAGAAACACACTATACTAGATCCACACTATACTTTAGAAACACACTATACTAGATCCACACTATACTTTAGAAACACACTATACTAGATCCACACTCTACTAGAACCACACTATACTTTAGAATCACACTATACTAGAACCACACTATACTTTAGAAACACACTATACTAGAACCACACTATACTTTAGAAACACACTATACTAGATCCACACTATACTTTAGAAACACACTATACTAGAACCACACTATACTTTAGAAATGGTTTGCATGAGGAGCTGCCCTCCCACCATCTGGAAACTGATTGAAATCCTGGAATCTGGACGGCAATTTGGCCTAACCGCCACCTCCCCCCTGTAAGGACTCACTTGGCGAGACGGATATTCGTAGTGCATGTATTTCTTCCGTGTGAATATCACAACCTTTCCCTGTATGAACAACGGTATGAATAATTCAGCAGTCAGACGCCGTCCGCAGACCGTCAAGAATGTCAGCCCCTTGAAGCACCAGTGGCTGTTGTGTGTACATCGCACGCACGCACACACAGACACAGACACACACACACACACACACACACACACACAAAATGACTTTTCCCTCCACAAAGAGAGAAGTGAAATGTTTTTCCAAGGATAGGCTGCTTGCTCTTTACGTATCGGGAGATTTTAAAGTGGTTGCGTGACCCTCAAATCAATGTGGTCCTTTGCTGTAGAAAATGGAGAAGAAAAGAAAATCCATGTATGTAATAATTTCTCTGATGTGGGAACAGACTCACCTCGCACGGTCAAGATGCTTTCGAAGGCACGTGATGTCCTCTCGTCTCCCTGCAAGGTTTTTGCGGGGGATCGGCAAACTCTGTGATGAGGAACAAAAAGGGGAAAATTATTGAAAACAAAAGGACAAAAGGACAAGCAGCCATTTTACTGGCACACTCCGAGTAGCGTTGGAACTTAACCCATTTCACACAGCAAAATACTTGGCTAGTGTCCTTGTGCGCTCCTCCCCAACGCCAAGATGGGCAGGGGGCCCAGGGAAAATATTGTGTCTCTAATGTGACATCGCTGACTGAAGACGACAGACAATATGGCAATTAATTCCCACCTAGTTACGTGCACTGAATCACATTTCTAAGGCCCTTCCTCGAATGAGATTAGCCAGTTGCTTTAAATGCGGTTTGAAAAACTGCGGTGTGGTTCCAAAGTGTGTGCTGAAACATGCCAGCGGCCAGGAGAAATGTCACTAAATGAGGAAGGTTTAATTACAGTTGTATTATTTACTACGTGTACTTGGTATTCCTGGTGCGATAAACATGTGAATAAATCATTGCATTTATGTAGCGCTTTTCAAGATACCCAAAGTGCTTTACATATTGAGTGAGTGTGTGTGTGTGTGTGTGTGTGTGTGTGTGATATGACACCTCATCCACTACCAGTGTGTAGCACCCACCTGGGTGATGCACGGCAGCCAGCATGCGCCAGAAGGCTCACCACATCGTGGCTCACCACACACTGGCTGTCACAGTGGAGAGGTGAGGAATTAAACTATCCAATTAGAGACCAGGGGATGATTAGGTGGCCATGTTGGTACAGGAGCCAGGTTGTGAAATTGGCTAGGACACTGGGGTTAGCACCCATTAGGCCTGCACGATATCAGCAAAATGTGCAGTGTGCGATCACACTGTTCAATATTGCGATGACGATATGACTTGCGATAAATAAGAAAATATGTAAGTTTGCATACAGTTCCTGTCTCTTTCAGATTTTTCAGCTTTAATAGATTCCCTGCTTTTAGGTACTCTCAACACTGAATAGCTGATGGTAATTACATAAAAAAAGGGAAAATAATATTCTTGTGCATGCTTTTATTGAAACCCACATAACATTAATTTACATGTTATTGTAAAAATAAATTAAAGTTTCCTTACCCTGCTCTCAACAAAAACAAAAAGTATCTATTGAAATAAAAGAATCTCAGGGGGAAAAGAGCTTAAATAAATAACACAAATAAATTCTGGATTGGATACTGACAGGGTTAAATAATGTCCAAAACATACTCCGTAGTTTGTGGTTTAAAATGTATATGTTAAGGACGAAAATGAAAACATCCCCGCTTAGCAAATGGTATCATCCTCTTCTCACCCCTCCTTCTCCTCTGCACCGCTCCGCAGCCCGACCGTCCAGCGCGACTCACGCAGAGTGAGATCTGGTTAGTTGTAGTGTTGTGAATCAACTGTTGCTCCAAAGCTCTGTCTCACACTTCTTTCCTTTTACCGAGAGTTGTTCCGATTCCGATACCATATCGGTGAGTGCTGGAGTCCAGGCACCGTTTACCAGTTAGCTCTGTTAGCCCGGTTAGCTCCGTTAGCGCCATTAACGTAATTTACGTAAGTTATTTACGTAACTTACGCAAATTACGTAAGTTATTACGTAAATAACTTACGTAATTTGCGTAAGTTATTTACGTAATAACTTACGTAATTTGCGTAAGTTATTTACGTAATAACTTACGTAATTTGCGTAAGTTACGTGAATTGCGTAAGTTACGCAATTCACGTAAGTTATTACGTAAATAACTTACGCAAATTACGTAAGTTATTACGTAAATAACTTACGCAAATTACGTAAGTTATTACGTAAATAACTTACGTAATTTGCGTAAGTTACGTGAATTGCGTAACTTACGCAATTCACGTAAGTTATTACGTAAATAACTTACGCAAATTACGTAAGTTATTTACGTAATAACTTACGTAATTTGCGTAAGTTACGTGAATTGCGTAACTTACGCAATTCACGTAAGTTATTATGTAAATAACTTACGTAATTTGCGTAAGTTATTTACGTAATAACTTACGTAATTTGCGTAACTTACGTAAATAACTTACGTAATTTGCGTAACTTACGTGAATTGCGTAACTTACGCAATTCACGTATTACGTAAATAACTTACGCAAATTACGTAAGTTATTGCGTAATAACTTACGTAAATTGTGTAAATAACTTACGCAAATTACGTAAGTTATTACGTAATAACTTACGTAAATTGTGTAAATAACTTACGTAATTCGCGCGTCTTTTCTGGTCCGTCGTCATGGAAACATGAAGCCCTGCCAGTGCGGCGTTTGGACCAGAGTGAAAACAAACGAAACGACACACATCACTGTATACCACCAGTATGTGTGAAAACACTCACTGTGGCTTTTTAAATTAATTGTTATTTATTCATAGATTTATATCTGTTATTTTTCAGTTGTCTGACTATCAAACCAGACAATAAAATAAAGGAAATGTTTTTCTTTTGCTGTATTCATTCATGTTTTACAGAGGATTTAACCTGAACCAGGCTTTGCAACAATAATAATCACATCACATTCATGGGGGCATACTACCCAGCAAACATTTCGACGTCGATCAGAGGTCTAATCGACGTTGGTCATGGAGGTCGATACGACGTCGATTTGAGGGGCTGATATGTCGTTTCGACGGCTCATAGACATCAGTCCACGTCGTTCCGACGTCGTTTCGACAGCTCATAGACGACATCAGTCCACGTCGTTTCAACGTTGTATAGACGACATTATTTCAACCTACATGAAATTTACTTTTAAGCCAAGACACTAAATACCCACATATTTAAGAAAAAAAGTAGTGCTACATTTCAGTTACCTAGCTTGTAGTATATGCCCCAATTTACGGTTTTCAGTAGGCTATAGCTACCCACCAAACCTGTAACAAGCAATTCTTGTGCTGCATGAAGATAATTAAATATTTCTAAATCGGTTGTAAACCTATTTACAACCATTAGACCAATTCCAGCCAACATTACCTCAAACCGTGTCGGCAACAAGTCCAATAGACGTCGAGTCACAACGTGACTTTATTTCGACCCTTTGACGACATGAGACATGTATAGATAGAACCACATGTAGCCTATAGATCATTTGGTCATATCAAAAGGATAGCGATATTTGGCTAGATAGATCCATCTATAATATTTTGTTTAGTTATGAAAACTCTAAATCAAGCATTAATACTCTTCAACAACAGACGGATTCAGGGTATAAAGTATATTAACAAAACATGTATTATTTTTAGCAAAGTAAGCCTATATCTTTGAGAACAAGAACAAAATAAAAAACTAATTGGGACAAAAATCCCATGCCCCCAGTCCTTGCAGGCGCATGTTTGAGATGGAGACCCATGGCTGCTTCAACTTCTGTGTCTGTACTCTGTAGCTTGCAGTTCCATTTCTTAACAGCAGCTGGAAAGAAAGACAGCTAACGTTAGCCCCGAAACGGGATGCTGCTAACCCCCGCTGGGAAGTAGCAGCGGCCCGCTTTGGGGCTACGCTAATGTTATGCTAGCTTTCCAGCCCCCAGTTCGTATGTATAACGTTACAAATACGAAAGCCAGCTATCCGTGAGAATTATGCCATGTAGACTTAAACAGTTAAGCATGCAAATGAAAAAAGGATAATGTCCTTACAAATACATTTTCATTTTAAATAAGAGTGTCTTTTCGGAACTCACCTGGAACTTCGACGCTTGCCAAACTTGACTGCGACCGCCAACAAATATCACCTGGTGCGCATGCGCACGGGTTGCAGGACAAAGGGATAGGGTTGTTGGGATTACGTGTTGGTGCGCAAGGAAAAATAGTTCCTAAATGGAACTTGAGTAAATGCTGGAATAAAACATTTTAGCACCTATATTGGCCATATACACAGACATCCCAAGTCTCCCGGAAGTTCCGGGAGTCTCCCGCAAATCAATAGCGTCTCCCTGATGCAAGCAAATCATGTACAATCTCCCGGAAATCCCACCCCCCCCGCCAAAAATCTCCGCTAGCACCCCCCCCCCCCCCCCCCCCCAAATCTTTGACAGCACCCCCCCCGTCGGCTCCCGGAAATGAGTTTTTGCAACTTGGGAACCCTGTATACATGATAGCATATTGCGTTTGGAATAATAACACTTTTCAATAACACAATTAATGTGTAAACATTACCGTTCACACTAATGTTCCAAAGTTACATCGTTGTTAAGTTAAATAGCGATATAAACAGTGTTTATTCAGTTACACCACTGACAAATCCTCGAAATCACAATTTCCGTAGGCATATATGTTTTCATGTCGGCAAATGGTCGAAATAAAGTCACGTTGTGACCCGGCGTATTTTAGACCTGTTGAATGCAGAAATGTTTGCTGGGAGTGTTTATTCGGTTACACCACTCTAAAATAAGTTTTCCTTGAAATCACCATTTCTCTAAGATTATGTTTTCATGTCGAAATGAAGTCACGTCGTGACTTGACGTCTTCTGGACTTGTTCGCTTCGACGCAGGTCGAGGAAATGTTTGCTGGGTAACTCCTAGCGTTACTCTGTGTGTGTGTGTGTGTGTGAATGATAAAGTTATTTTTCAATAGACATATTTTTTGTTTTTGTGTGAAAAAAGGGTGGGTGGTGGCAGTGGGGCTCATTGGGTGCTCAGCGCCCCTGACGTAGCGTTCTATTTTTGACGCGAGCCGCTGCTGAAACGCATCAATTTAAAGGCCATGGTGCAGGTTAAACACCACTTTCGATTAATGGGTACATAAAGCACTGAAGATATGTATATAAAGTTAGAAATGTCTCCAAAATTGTGTTAAAGTGTAGTTTTTGGTCGTAACGGTTATTTTTAGCGCAATTCGGCGATGACGTCACGTCGGGGAGACGTGGTGGAAGTAGCCTCAGCCTTGTACTAGAACTATGGCGTCTAACTGGGATGAGGAAGAGGTGGCAAGACCCACAAATAACATTTATGTTAGCATAGCCATATAATTTCGAACCGGTCAGAAGTGAGAGGGCGAATGAGAGCCGATGGCCGTCAAAGACAATGAAATGCATGGTCAGAGGAGAATGAGTGGAGAGTTGGCGAAGTGTCCTGGTCAGTCGCTAGCTACCATTTAGATCGCAGCAACGAGCGCTGGAGCGGTCTATGAACAGCAGTGCATACAATAACACTTTTTTCCCCATCAGGGTACTGCTTACCGGGAGAGGGAGAGAGTAGTAAGCGTGTCTGTGCGGGCGGTGTCGTCCCATGGAAACTGTGGTGGAGAGCATGTGTTGTAGGGAAGCGAGTGCGTTTTGGTCGCGGAGCTCACCCCGCGGCCAGCAGATGAGCAGATTTGAGGCATGCTGCCTGAATCCGTTTGTGCTAAAGAGCCTACTCACATTTCAGGCAGGATCATGGTCCCCTTCAAGCCAGCAGGCACGAGTATGTTCATTGTTTATGTTTGCTTTGCCATTACTAGACTAGAGATGTGTTGCATAAACATGCATGACAAACAGGTATACAATTAAGTTTCCAACCTACTTATCCCTAGGCAATACCGGTACACAGCGTACAGGCAGGCTATACGCTGGCCTTATGGCGTTCTCGGTGTTCATAGAAGGAAGCCTCTACCCTCCTGTCTGGTTTCAACCATCAGGCTACAATTTCAGAGTGGTGATGAGACCCATCATGGCTTTCAATGGCCTCGTTTGGATGACAATGAATAAAAACCATATTGGCACATGAATAAAATCAAGTATTTTTCAGTTCAAGAATTGTCATGCTTGTTCTGTTGTGATCGCTCAACGGCCCTTAAAATGTGATAAAATACACAGAACACGTACATTCCAATGAAAACAGTTTATTAGTTTATCCCAAGTATATTACTGAACAAAGAGACAGGTTGGAAAGTTCCTGATAAAGTAAACAAATCACAAAAAATGGTTAGGCACAAAAAGAATCAACATGTAAGTGTGGTCTTACCCGAGGGTCAGCTCTCTCTCTCACACACACACTAATATGCATGCATGCATGCATACATACATGCAGTGATATCAAAAGCACATAGAGCAAGACCAAAGACAAAAGCACACACAGAGGTCCTTTTCGGGTTATCATTCCTTACTCCCTTTCCTACTAATACTACAAGGAATTATGGGGAAAAGTGTCAAATGGAGATGTAAAGGGAGCATTTTTGCAACATTTCCTTGATTGTAATCTTGTGCGAAAATTAGAATCCGAAAAGGACCTGTAGACAAGGCACTACCAGGTACAATGATTGGTAAGCTATGTTGAATTGTATAAAAGACATTTCATGCAAACAAAATAAATAAAACCACAGCACACACAATGAGCAGCAGGCAGACATGCAGCATGCAGAACCCCTTGCAAAACCACATGGGGTACAGTGACTAAAGACAGGCACAAGAGCAGCGAGGTCCCACCACCAACAACTAAGTAAAAAAAACAAAGCAATAAACAGCACACAAAGAAAAACATAACATGCAGCATGCAGAAAACCACCACCAAGCCGTTGCTAGCTAACTGCTGGTTCTGCATTAGCCAGTTTTATGCTTTAAAATATTTCTAGGGAGACTATGTATCGAAATAACAATTAACGTCTGTTTGAATCTGTACAATGCCTAAACTTGAATTCTAAATTCAGTTTATATAACAGCTTTGGACTTGGATGTAGATCATATCCATACTGTCAAGTACAATCTGTCTTGTATCTAGTTAAACTTTCAACTTTGTGGGCATTTATCACACCCATAATTAATTGGTATTTTGCATAAATGTAACTCTATGAATGATAAATGTTTAAAGGTATTGGTTGGGATATGTGAGCATTGGAGCACATTGTGGGATCCGAAATACGAGACACCATGTTCCTGTGGAGCATTGGCTGGTTTTGCCAGAAACGTTGGTAGCCACATGATGCACAGACCTAGATATGTAAAAAAAAAGAAAAAAAGAAAAAAAAAAGAGTAATCAACAGTATATCAGGTTTCAATATAGAGTAAGTACGGTACATTACTGGTCAAATGTTTTCAATGAAACACACATGATGTTTATGATGGCATCATAAACCCACAGCCTAAAGCCTGGTACATACATTGTAAATTAACTGGCAAGACAAATTTGAATGTGGGCAGACAGTCAGGGCTATCACATTTGAATTAGATATTCTGATTTTCTAATCAGATATGGCCTGCTGTGTATACAAAACCTACTATCCGACTTCTCACAACAGGCCGGACAGAGGGCAAACAGGCTCATGAGCACCTCTTGGCAAACAATGAATTTGTCAATGCCACTACAACAAAAAAGAGAGCGGGGGGGGAATTCAATTCTACCAGATACACAAAAAGGAAAATGCAAAGTTGGTCTATGTTGGCTTTAAATTATCTCACTTTTGGTGGGGGTCACAGGTGTGAGATGGCTCCTCCTCACACAATTCCTCCTCATCCTCAGACATATGTCCTCCAGGCACCCACGATTAATCGCTGATGACAGACTGATCATCTTCATCATCGGTCTGTTCAGGACTAGTGAGGGGGGTGGAAGTTTGGGTCTGTGTCCCCACACTGACCATCTTGGGCTTCAGGTTCACCTGCACAGCTGTGGCAGAGGTAGTAAACATACCCAAACATATGACAATCATGGCAAATCTACGTGGTTATGTTTTGACATAGGCTATGTATTAATTTCATCTGTGTATGGAAATGTCCTGTATGCATAGATTTTGGAAACGTATGTTTTAGACAGCATATCGACCACCCAAAATACAACATTTACCGTGAGACCTTCCACGGGGCTTCACATTGCACTGTGTCCCAGTGTCACAAGTGGAGGGCAAGGGGTCATTCACGTCGACACTGTCCGCGGTCTCCTGCTGTGCAGCATCGATCAACATCTTGCGCAAACAAATTCAAAAGGGTCAGCGACACAGTCACGTTTAATACATAAGAGAACCGTAATAGTCAAACACACACGCGCTGTTGTGAAAGCCGCTTGACGATCACCAGTGATCCAAACAAACACTAGCCATGGCGCTTTCTAGTTAGATACGACAAGCTTTTGGACATTTACTTCAGGACAATTTAGTTTCATGAATCACGAAATGTGCTTTTCTAATCTCAGACTGATCATGACTGTAGTGGAGGCGGTGTCAGAGGGAACACGGTATAGTATGCACAGGGTTAGCTAACGCGCAGATAAACAGTACGCATTATCATGAGGCTTACCGTAGCATCTCTGCTTTCTTGGTGCCTCTCGGTGTGGTAGCGGCAGGCGGAGAGGTGCTGTGCAGACGGCTCGGTGGTCGGAATCAGCTTTGCCAGCCTCTCGGTCTTCAACCCGAGTGATACCATTCTGGCGTCCTCTTCGTCGTAGTCCTCCTTGAAATGCGCGCTGCAAATCTTGGTATTGGCGGTGACGGAGGTCATTGAAAAATGTGCCCGCCTAACTCGGACAAAGTGGACCCACTGTCGAAGGGTTGCCTTGTCCTTCGGGAAGCCATGGAGCTGTGTCCAGTTTACAACCGGCACAAGCACAGTAGCCCGGCATTATACCGGTTCGAGGGTGTAGCTATCTAGCTATCTGTCTATGCTACGCTATGCTATCTGGCTATCTCTCTCTATGTATCTATTTATCTATCGTTCTATGCTGTCTATCTATCTGTCTATCTATCTCTCTATCTAGGCTATATATATGTATTTATCTGTATAATCTGCTGAACAATCTCTTACTAGTCTCTCTCTACTCGTCTCTCTCAATGGTCTCACGGCGGGCTTTGGTCTGTCGTCTCACCGATGTGACGTCATGCAATGCATTGTGGGGGAAATGAGAATCAATCGCGAACTGCTAAAATATAGACGGCTAAAAACCAACTTTTTTGTATTATATTACGTTTTGTGATACCCAACAACATCAAATACAATGAATAACAGTTTAAATGTTTATTACCAACAAGCAAATACGCAGATTCATTAGAAAATTAAACCTGCACCATGGCCTTTAAACAAAGCAGACCGACCGGGCAGGAAGTGAAATAGTAAAAGCCATAGAGCATCCGGTCAATTTTCAAAATAAAACCACCCTCCCGATCGAACACGGCCACAAATCGTCGTTTATAACTGACTTTGTCTATAGGCTACAGCACAACACATTAGGACATAACAATAAACAACACTAAACACAATTAAACCAGACAAAAAAGTAAACATTTACTATATATCGTCTACCAACTCATGGTAGAAGCACACAAATCTAGGAAAAACGACCAAATCAACAGCAAATCAACTTCTGATAGACAAAGCAACTGCAAGTCAACTTCGGAAAGGCAAAGTAACCTTTTATTTGTTTGTTCTATTTTGACATCTACAAATGATCGCGTGGTGTCCTGATTCTCGCGTGGTCTTGTAGTTCTCGCGTGATCCCGCGAATCCTGCCGCCTCGCAGCGCTACGCTGTAGGGGACGTGAGCGTCGCGTTACGGCTGCGTCGCGGTCACCGCTGCTGATCGCTGCCACTCTAGTCAATGAAAGTATTTCCACCGGGCCGCTGCGGAACGTCTCAGCAGCGTCCCAGGAGCGGCGCGCCGCAGCCGCAACGCTATCTTTACGTAGCGTTATCCTGCAGGAACGTCAGCGAAGCTTGGCGTCATCTGATTGACTAGTGTGTGCATGCATGGCCCCAAATGTCAGAATGCCACGGCGAGTGTGCATGGCGAACTTATCGCATTACAGACCAGCTTTTGCGATGTGTTTATCGCGAACGTTCACATCGCGATGACGATGAAAATTCGATTAATCGTGCAGGCCTAGCACCCATACTCTAGTGATGAGTGCTGCGGGATCTTCAGTGACCACAGGGAGTCAGGACCTCGGTTTTAACGTCTCATCCAAAAGACGGTGCTCTAGACAGGACAGAGGACTGTCCTGGGGCATTGGGGGTCTTACATAGGCCAGAGGGATGAGCACCCCTACTGGCCCTCCAGCACCTCTACCAGCACCATCTGGTCTCCCATCCAAGGATGGACCAGACCAGCACTGCTTAGCTTCCAGAGAAACCAGCAGTGCAAGGCAGGTAGCCAGGCTGGAATGAATGCCTTGCTCCAGCTTTAAACCTGCACTATGTAGGTTTCCCCATTAGCAGCCTCTAGTGGCTTGAGTTGTAGCTACAGTTGTAGCTACAGTTATAGCGATATCATTTTCAGGTGACAGGTACAGTCATCTGAGGGGGGAGGAGTAAATGTGAACCAGAATAAAACAACTTTGAGAGAAAGATTCCCTGGATGGATTGACTGGTGGATGGGTGCGTTTTATTCTTGAGAAACTTTATAGTTCAGATATTTTTAATGGAGTAAATAGCTGCAGTAGAAAAGTGACATAGTGCAGGTTTAACACCATGCCAAACACGTAACAACCAAATTCAATTCAACACCAAAAAACCTGCTTTAGGATTTAATCTCATGTGGGTCTCGGGGTCTATCCCTGGGTTGATCCCGGGTCAATGAGTTAGGTGGAGAGGAATGAGAAAGGAGCGATAAAAACTGAAGGTCACACCTTACTTCCTCCTGTGGAATCTCGAGGCTGGTCGTGATTGGGTGGGTCGTCTCTGGGCGGGGCGTCGTCAGCGGAGGCCTGGATTCAGTTTAGATAAGATAAAATAATATGTACTTTATTAATCACACACAGGACATTCGGGTGTCACAGCAGAAAGTACAGGACAGTAGTAGAATTAAGAAGAGATTTAAAAAATAACAATAAAACTACAACTATACAGACAATATGTCTATGCATATACACGATAGTTAGTTATTGAGAGAGATTGATTGAAATGACCAAATCACAACCAAAGCAAATTCCTCTGCATGGTTAAGAAATGTAAAAGCATGAATGATATTGTTGCTCATCTGCTCTCGAACGATTCATTTGGAAGCTGTGCTTTGGTCGTGACTATAAAGACTAGCAAACCAGCGACCAGTTCTCAAACTCTAACCTCTGATCAATACAAAAGACAGATCAGAGTGTGTGTAGCCAATTAAAATATTTTTTCTCATTTAAATTTCATGTAATCTTTTTCAAAATGAGTTAAAAGGAAAAAATCAGAGCATTGTGCATTAATAGGTAATCAATACTCATACACTGTTGCGTCGGCTTATTTCCATCCAGAACCTTACCATAATAATATAACACCCGTACAGACATTAAAATAACATACAGCCATACAGACATTAATAACATTAACATAACATAACCATACCAAAAATAACCTTAATAGACAGTAATAACCTTAACATACAGACATAACATAACCACAGACATTAATAACCTTAACTTACAACCATGCAGACATTAATAACCTTAATTTACAACCATACAAATATTACTAAACTTAACTTACAGCCATACAGACATGAACAGTAAAATGTTGTCAACAACAACAGGAATAGTTTTTGAATGTCACAGACTGAACCTGCTGCTCTAAACCCCGACACAAGGACACTGGAAACCCCAGGATGGTGTTTTATTTTATTTTTGACACTGAGACGTGTCACAGACCCCGACTCTCCCCAGTCTGGTTCATCTTCCTCATCCTCTCCTCCTCCTACTCTCCTCCTCTGTGCCTGTTGTTGAAGGATGGGCTAATTTAATACAGAGCTCAGAGTCAGACGACGACACTCCCACACCTACTCCTTTAGTGCACATCAATATGTGCACATGAAGACATGTCAACTGCAGAAATGTCGTTATGACAAGGAGCGATAAGAAAATAAAGACTTTTACAAGCAGTTTGTACTTAATGTCCTCTGTAGGCCTAGCTGTTTATTACCGCTACAGGAATATTGTGAGGGCAGTGGCACAACATGTTATGACGATCCTTTCATAAGCAAGAACTGCTATTATCTAGGTCGAGGATATAGCCAATCATCATATTCAATTTGCCTGGTTTCCTTAATAACTACAAAAAGGACAACCGAAAGGCTCTAGCTAAAAAAACCTAAAAAACATCTCACAAATATCACAAGGTTGTTCCCCATGTTTTTGTCACCTCCAATAGAGCTCTTATTGGCTGGCCCGCCTGTCAGCCAGCACTGTGTGACCCACTGGGCCCAACCCACTGACAATAATTGTGATGAATGCAACAGCCAGAGGAATAAATCATCCATTTGACATACCATTCCTATTGATGCATTAGCTGGTAATTCCTCGCCAGGCCGCTCAAAGCGTTGTGATTCGCTACAAGAGAGAACCACCAGGTGACAATCACCTGACGAATGGCCATCGTTACGTCTTAGTCTTATTAGTTCAGATTCATTTGTTTTGGGCGTGTGCTTCTGAAGATAAGGAAAACCGGCTCCGCTTTGCCCCCTCCACTCAGAGGAGGAACTCAGAAACGTTAGACGAGAAAAAGGGGGTCGTGTGTGGGTTAAGAAATGGGTAAAACAATAATAATAATCTAATAATGATAATCATAATCTGGGTCAAGGGTGGAGGGTCATCACTCAATGACATTACTTATGGGAAGAGGGGCAGGGAGGATAAAGGACCTAAAGTAGATGAAGCAGACTGTGTGGCCTCAAGCCACAGTCCGGGGAGCATTTCTGCTGTGAGAAGACAGTCCACATGCACGACCATGCACTGGTGCACCCACCTGACAACACACACACACACACACACACACACACACACACACACACACACACAAGAGCAACTAAAGACTATAGGTCTGCAGATGGACCTTCAAGACCCTAAACAATGTGTCAACAACTACTAGTGTGCTTGTCTGACTAAATTGACTAATTGCCAGTAATTGACCGTTCATTAAAGGGCATTACCTGTCACAGAAACATCTAGGTCTAGCAGGTGGGAACCATAAACCCAGCAGGCAACAGTGGACACACACTCAATATGTGGACTTTCAGAAAGTGTGTCAAGACTCAAGGATCAGGACCCACACCACCGGCCTACCTCCTCCTCCACACGCCGCCCTAGGGACTCCGGTACCGGCCTCCTGGGCTCCGGTACCGGCCTCCTGTGCTCCGGTACCGGCCTGCTGGACTCCGGGGGGTCCGCCCAGCATCCTCGGCGGTCCCAGGCCAGTCGGGTCGGACCACACGGTGCATGGTGCTGGTCCTCGTCCTGGTCCTGGTCCTCGTATGCTTTCGGTTTCAGAAAAATAGGTTTGATTTGAATGAAGTCTCGCGGGTCTAGGGAGGAAACCCGATGAGTCATCCCCCCTGCAACGACCTCTGGGTTGGGTTTTGTTGAGCTTTTTTGTTTTAATGTGACGGGTCAATGTGAAGCAGGCTACACATTGTGTCTAACCCATATTGTTTTTTTTTGTTTTGTCTTCTCTAAAGCTAAAAACTAATCTCTAATCTCGCTTCCAGACATCCGTGTCGCGCTCCTGCACAAGTGTGTTTAATTGTTTGACTTCCGTTCCCCTGGGAACCAGTGGTCATTAACTTCCGGTCTCCACACGCGCCTCTGAGGCTGCCAGGGCAACAGCAGCAGCTGTTGTATCCCCTTGTTATTGTGACATTTGTCGACATTATATTGTATAATTTAAACACCAAAAAGAATGAAAGGGAATAACATTCTTTAAAAAAATCCTTTTATGTATTTTAGTCAAAAAGTTTAGCAAAAAAAAAATGTTAAGCTTACACATGACAGATTGTTCTCAGGACCAACACCATCTTTGTTCACATCGGGTGCCCAGAAGGATGGTCGTAACCAATCATCTCGACAGCTCCAGCAGAGACAAAAATCCCATTTTAACCTCTTGGAGGCATTATCTGCGGGCAACGCAATCTCACAAAGTGACAGAAACATCTGTTCAATCTGTGTTGTGCTCCACTGGACAGTATGCCAGGATCTCGGGCTACACGGCTCTATAATTGAAAAACACTGACAAGTCTGTCACACTTGATAAAAGAGAAGGCAGTAATAGTCCTCATGAAGGCGCCGGGCTAAAGAAAGATGAGTGAGAGGGCCACGTTGTGTGCACTCAGTCAACACACACCTCAGATAGCACAAGAAGGGGAATTATCTTCCAGGTCCCTCAGACACCACAGCGAGGGCCGAGACCTGGTTCCCGATGACACCACAGCAGTAGACCAATGGGGAGAGTCATGCTGACTGAGATCCCTTCTGCTCCGTCTGGTTACGACAGATACATCACGTATCAACCGCCTCAGTCAACTGTCAACTATTTGCCATCATCCCTTTAAAAGTTAAAAATACACCTAATTACTGCTTTCTTCTTTTTCCAGGTCAGCGAGAGCTAACGGCCTCGTCACCACACCCATCACCCCATGCCCGCATTCCTGTCCCATGGGGTCAGATTTAGCGCATAATAAATCTAGATTAGACAGGTGGTGTATATAAAGACCTCTGAGATGTCTTCAGCTTGCTTGTGTGTAAAGCCTCAGTTTATCACTGTCTAACAACCAATTAAACCACACGCTTTAACTGCAGACAACTTTTAACGGTAACTATACTTTTCAAAGACCGCTTACATTTTGAACCCTATCGTCTTCTCGTTCATTTTATAATTTTTTTGTCTTTGTTCTTGAAGTTCTTGAACTTCTGAGGAACCATGGCCGACCAGGTCGCTGTAGAGTCGGCTCACCGGGAGGACAGCAAGGACCAGACCAGCTGGTACCCCCTAAGGACATGGTGGAGGCCTTACTGGCTCTTCAACCAGGACTTCGGCCAGCCACTCATCCCAGAGCCCGGGGACCTGTGGTGGGGGACGGACCGGCTCCAGAGCGGGGGGTCCTCTGGTCGTCCCTGGCCAGAATGCACATCTTCCCCCTTCATCGTGCCCCTGCAATCTGGCTCTCGGTACGGCCGTCCCCCGGGCCCTGCGGGGGGCCAGGGGGAGCTGTACATGTGGAGGGTGGTGCTGGACGTGGCTCACTTCGCCCCAGCGGAGATCTCCATCAGCACAGCGGACGGGGCCCTGGAGATCAGAGGTACACAGCCAGCTCTGGGCTTAATGACACAGACCCAATAATCACTCGCTACTTTCTCAAAGACACAAAACCTTTAACTAAATACTGAAGTGTAATTGGACAAGGAAGTAATGGAAGTGAAGCAATGTGTTTTTTTGTATTTTTGTTTGTGGAATTCTGTTATCTTTCCATTCATCCCAAGGTAAACACAATGAAAGGTCAGATGAGCATGGATTCATTGCAAGGTGTTTTACAAGGAAATACAGGTATGCAATATAACCATATATATATATATATATATATATATATATATATATATATATATATATATATATATATAAAATCAAATATTATACATATATTATATATAATCAAATATGCATAACACAGTATACTGTAGTATGTATATATATATATATATATATATATATATATATATATATATATATATATATATATATATATATATATATATAGCGTATCTCTATATCTATATCTCTATATCTAGTGTGATATACTGTAGTATATCTCTATATCTGAAACAGTTAATGATGTTACCTGCGTTATTTCCAGGCTGCCATTAGGTATCGATCTTTCTAAACTCACATCAGTACTCTCTGGGGATGGCATCCTGTGTGTAGAGGCTCCACTGACTGACTTCACTGCCCCTGCCAACATCGTCATTCCAATTCAGGTCAGAAAGGAAATATATACTAACTATACTATACTAATAATACAGCAAATATACACCACACGCCTGAACTTGATTACCAAGGACTGGCCTGGTGTTCATGCTCAATTCGTGAACTAATCAATTGAAATATTAATATCATGGTGAAAACTTTATTCTACATACAGGTAGAGAGGGAAGCCACAGAGCTCTTGGAGGGCGAGAAAGAACCAGAAGATAGTTCTGCTTCAGCTCCAGAGGATCCAGGCAGCACAGGCCCTGAGCTCCCCGCAGAGGTGACTGACCATGGGGAAGCTCCTCTAGCCGGTGTGGAGGCTCCCACTGGCAGCACCATGGGTGAACCTCCGCAGCACGACGTGGGAAGGGAACAGGAAGACACAAAGGAGGAGGAGGAGGTGAAGGAGGAGGAGGTGAAGGAAGAGAAGGAGGAGGTGAAGGATGAGGAGGAGGTGAAGGAGAAGGAGGAGGTGAAGGATGAGGAGGAGGTGAAGGAGGAGAAGGAGGAGGTGAAGAAGGAGGAGGAGGCCCGGGGTGAAGTAGCTGAAGAATCCCACTCTTCAGCAGCTGGAGTTGGGTTAGGCCCAGAGAATCCGCCAGAACTGATTGAACACCACAAAGCGCCTGAAGAAAGCCCAGAGAGCTCAGAGAGCCCTGGCACTACCCCGTCCCACCAGGAGGAGGAGGCTGGGAGTGTTCTGCTGGAGGCCCAGCCAGCAGAGAGCTCAGGGGACGCTGCTGTGAAGGTCGCCCAAACGGACGAGCCAAAGGAGGGCGAAAGCCCCTCAAATCAAGACACGAGCCAGGAGCCCTTGGCTGCGGACACGGAACGAGAGCATCCTGAGTAGAAGGGGAGGCCACGTATGAAACAAAAGAACTAATCCTTATTGTTGTCAGAGCGCTTGCAAACAGTCACTTTTACATATGTTTCAGTAAGCACACAGACACAATTATGTAGCTTCCATTCTTGTAAGAATGAATAAAACATGTGAAAAGCTTGTGGTCTTATTATCTTACTCTACACGGAAAATAATCTTTATTTTGACCTTGCCTGTGTCTGATGCAGAGGTATAATATCTATGCAGTGTAATATTATACTCCATAATATCAGATTGTTTTTGGGAAGAACACACTGGGGGGAAAACACATTGCTATGCTATTCCAGTTAATATTATAGTTTACGTTGGGAGAAAATGTATTGAGTTGACAAAGAGGATTACTGGCATTACACACCAGGCAATGAAGTGTGATGTTTTTCTTTGCATTCACAGGCCGTGCTGCCATGTTGTTCCATGCTGTCATATTTGCACATTGTAAATCCCACACAAGACTCAAGCTTTCTGCTTATCCTTCACTTTCTTCTGTTTCACAAGACAACAGCACACCAGAGTCCGGTCTAGCGCTCCAACGAAACATGATGCAAAGAAACACAATTAGACTAATGTTTATTTGATCAACCAATACAAAGTCAGCAACAGAAAATAAAAAGGTAGCACAAAATCAAAAGCTGTTGAAATCAAAACACAAATCAAAAAACACTGATTATCCAAGTACACTTTTGGTTTAGCAGATATAATTACATATCTTTATACATACAAACATTACCTTTAGGTAAAATACAGAAACAACATTTAACACAGGAGTCAAAACAACATCAATAGTGTGGATGGCTTCTATCTTTTATTCTTCTATCATATGTTCATGTCATTTATCAACATACGTGAATTATATTGTTCTTTGTCTTGTTGATACATTTTCATGTTTATTTAAATGTGGAACATTACACATATATGACATCATCATGGTCATATATGACATCATCAAGGTCATATATGACATCATCAATCAATTAAATATTAAAGTGAACTCAAAATTAGCTCCATGCATTGACTCCACCATTCAACTCTTTCTCTACGATGCGTAAGGCACAGTAGACCAGTAGTTAACTTTGGGTCTGTACCGCTGTACTCGGTACCTCGATACAGACCTGCCAAACGTCCGTCCCTGTCTGCATCTTGGCGAGAGAGAAATGACATCAGACACAAAGGAGACTCAACCCCATCTGTAAAAGTGTGTTCTACTACGTTGCTCTGCGGTGACATTTCCCTCCAAAAGCCACCGCTGGAACCCAACCCTTCCTTTCATCCCCCTGCGGCTACAACATGGCCTGCTCCTGGGGGCCCGGGGCCTCCGTCTCCTGCATGATGCTTCCCTCGCCGCTGCCCTCGTTGCTGAAGAGGTAGTAAGGAGGGCTCTGCCGCGCCTCGATGATCAGCACGCCCTCCGGGGACAGGGACGCAAAGACAGTCACAGGATCCACGTCTGTGGGAATCCTGAGGGTGAGGAGGAGGTGAGGGGAGACAGACAGGTGGTAAGCAGTGATAAGCGACTGGTGGTCTGGTCTACTTGGGTTGATAGCTTGTTTTAAATGAGTCATGTAGCGCAATAGATTGTATGTGTGTGTATGTGTGTGTACTTTCTGTTTTAAATTGAGACATATGGAAAAGGATGCAAAAAAATAATAATTTAAAAAATAATTTGCAAATTCTGAGAAAGCTGAAAATGAGCTCTATACTTGTTAGAGGTTATTTAAAATGCAGTCATGTGAATATATTGGAGTCGTCTTATCAACATATGAACCTCTGCATGTATCAGACTTGATATACAAGTGTCTGGACCACTAAATTGCCTGCAAGAAGTGAAACAGCAATTTAACTCCAGGCGTAAGGGGATTAAAAGAAAACCAGCAAGGATTTAGCTATTCAATAATATTCACCCTGATTCATCTTATCTGGCTAGGTTTGAATGATACAGACGGTACCGCCAGGATCTACTATCTCTGAAACTCAAAAGCAATTTAAAAAAGAAGATGAAAAATATGAAAAAAAAGTGCGAGTCCAATTATTTTTAGAAAGTCTGCTGGCGCCAAGTGTGACTTTTCCATCACTGTACACTTTTGTTATCTGCTCTGCACATCTGGCAGACAGGTCGAAGTCTTCTGTCTTCCTCCTCTTCTTCCGTTCATTGTGTCGTTCTTTTCATTCAAGTGAAGAAAATAGCTCTATTTTAGGAGCAGATTAGCAGAATTGTGTCCCAAAAGAGAGTGAAAGTAACACAAGAGGAGAAACAATGTCATTTGTAAGATCGTCAAGAGCTCTATGTTTAATTCTTGAAAAAAACACGTGTTCTACTAATAAGGGTCTTTGAATGTTGAAAAGGAAAACCAAACCCTAAAACAAGTTATTTTAGATGACAAGTGGTGTAGTGGGATACATAGTAGTGATATGATTGATATGATCCTGGTCCAAATCTCCACTTAAATGCCCAAAGTTTTAAAAACTTACGGATGTAAATTGGGACTCAAATTGCCCTCTATGGGTTAAGGCATGCTATTGCATGTGTTAACTGTTACCAAGTACGTTGGGGTTACCATGGTAATGTCAAGCAACGTTGTGGCTACACCCAGCCCCCCCCCCTCTAAATCTGACTCAGCGAGCGGAGGTAGCAGCCATAAAGCCCCACATACTATGAATTGATCTGACCAGTAAGGTTTTACTCCACAGGAGTCTTGGTGTGAAAATGGCTTTGCCCGAACATCCTCCGCTATCCTGTTTCTGAAGTGCATGTTCTTCCAGAAGAATGGCGCTCGGCAAACTTGAAATGAAGCTCTTTCATAGCATCCGTCATGAATACATGTATATAGCATGTAAATAGGGTTGGGTACCGAGAACCCAGAATCGAGAGGTACCGGTGGCAACATGGTCGGTTCTACCCGGTGCCTCATTTCGGTTCTGCAACGATCCTCTTGTGGTCGGAGAAGTTGCAGAGACCTTTCCTCTCCACTGCTGCCCGGCGGCAGCCATCATGTCTGAAGTAAAACCCTCTAAAGTATGGCTTTATTCAAACAAAAAATGACAGCAGCACATTAAACAAGTGCAATAAAACTACTTCATGTAAGGGGGGAATACCTCCAAGTTGATGAAACACTTGACGCTGCACAACATAAATATAAGGGCTGGCAAATTCGTGGTGAAATGGCGGATGGTGGACCAACCGGAGTAAAGCCAATCTGATGACACCGCTTATATCTGCGAACGCTACGTTTTAGTTGCATTTAGTAAACTACCTGAATAAACCTCATGTTGCGACTCGCCAGGCGACCCCATCAGGCTACCAACCCAGTTTGCTTTTCCCAACACATACTAAAGAATTTGTATCTGCGTTCATGTCTCCATCACAGATAAATGAATGAATGAACTCACGGTTTTCCTCCTCATGTTTTCTTCTCCTCTCCCCTCCACCCCGACGCCAACCCCTGCTGCCGATAGAGATAGCTTTGGCCTGTTCCCAAATTCAATATAAAATAGGGCTGTTGGAACGAATCTCGGGAGTCGAATATAAATCGAATTGTAAAATAATGAATACTAATCAAATGTGTATTTTTTATTGCTTTATACATGTGTTGGCCAACCTAAGCGAATCTCGCCCTTCTCGCCTTGGCCTACCCGCATGTAAAAAACGAAATGCTTTTGTGCTTTTTTGATCTGTGGAATGTTTTTGGGTTTCCGTTTCAACAAACGGAAAAATAACAAATAAAGATATCGTAATCTGCAGAAAATGCAAGGTCCACATTAAATATCACACTGCCTGAGGGCACACCTGATAACACAGATGCTGATAGTGGCATTGGCAATGCATAAGCCTGTGTATACAGTGTATAGGTACTTAGTAAATATTTATAATAGGCTACATTTGAGCATTCAAAATTCAAATAAAATTTGAATATTAAAAATAATAAAGAATGCAATTCAAATGGGATTAGAGAAAGATTGACCGCTCTAATATGCAATGATGCCAATTTCACTTGACCTCCTCAGTGAACATGCTTCTTTCTTTCTTATTTCCAAAGTGTTGATTGTCTCTTTCGCTGAGATTTCCAAACTAATGCGCATCTTGTGTTGTTTGTGGTGGCTAGGCTCTGAGGAAACGGAAAGCCATCCGGTTTACTACTTTGAAACGCTAGGGTGGGAAAAGTTGAAAAGTTGTCTACAGCCACTATAAGTTATGCTATAATTTACACACATTCTTTATAACCTACAGTGACAATTGTATTTGTTTAAATAAGTATTTTTCGCGAAGCCTAAGATGCTCATGTCTTACCAAATAATCTACCATAAAAAATGGAAGAATTTCAACAATTGATTCAGTTGTTTGGTCTTTATTTTAAAGAAGGTGTCATATTGGTTTTGGCACTGTTAGGAACTGGTACCTTTTCAAAAAAATCAGTGTTGGCATTTCTACAAAAAAGAAAAGAACAATTTCGGAACCGGCATCGTTTTACAAGAATCGAAATCGAACCAGAAATATTTAAAACGATACAAAACCCTATAAATAAATCACCGGCTACTGTGCTGGTTCTGCCTCTCCAGGGGGTTCTGAATCATTTGGGGGAGTGGACACAATGTTTTATGGATTATGCTTCAAAAGTGACACTGTGGGTTCGACAACTGTGGGTTCGGGGTGACATTTGTAAAAAAAAAAAAATCTTAATATTTTCCTCTAAGAGATGTTAGATAATAACAGTGGTTAGAGTGGAAACACACACACACACACACACACACACACACACACAGAGGAGCAAAGCAAGACCACATGGCCTAATACGGGCATCAAGCCTTTCCATGTGAGGTGTCTGGGAGAACGTATAAACATAGGAGTCCATCACAGAGTGAGGCGCTCCTCTAAATGTAATGAGAGTAGACCTCCACTGTGTTCTTCTCAGCCCTCTGGGATCACAGAGCCCAGAGGGAGAGGAGCACAAGTTCCACACTGAAGCAGACATTGGATCCTTTAAGCGATCACACACTGATTACATTATTAAAGGTGCTGTAGACAAGATTTATGAGCTGTTATTTGAGTGTAATTTCTTAGAAATGGCCTAGCCATCCATCAGCTATTAGTGAGTGAAATGCTCTGTGGGAATATCTGTTTCTAGTTGACTGCGCCTGCCTCTGTATGAGAACATTCAGATTTTAGACCACCCCCAGCTCATTTCTGACCAACCAGTTCTACAGATTGAATTATACCTGTACATGAAATCCCTCAGGTTGAATAATACTTGTACGTGAAATCCCTCAGGTAGAATATTACCTGTACATCAAATCCCTCAGGTAAATTATTACCTGTAAGTCAAATCCCTCAGGTAGAATATTACCTATAAATCAAATCCCTCAGGTAAATTATTACCTGTAAGTCAAATCCCTCAGGTAGAATATTACCTGTAAATCAAATCCCTCAGGTAAATTATTACCTGTAAGTCAAATCCCTCAGGTAGAATATAACCTGGAGAAAGAAAGCTTATCTGTTTAGCAAAGGTAAGTTTATTTTTTCTTGGCAACGCTACATTTTACCTATCTCAAACATTGATTTTTACTTTTAGTTGCCAAAAACATTTCAGGGTGCAGCGTACATTACGCGTGAGAAGCACATGCATGCATGTGCACACACACACACACACACACACACACACACACACACACACACACACACACACACACACACACACACAGCAATCTGTGTTATCATGGGTCTCATCTAGACAGAGACAGACTAGCAGCAGTGCTTCACTCACAATAATGAACCAACAACAAGATAGAGAGACAGACAGAAAAAGAGAGACAGTTCGATAGAGAAAGTGAGAGAGAGAGAGAGAGAGAGAGAGAGAGAGAGAGAGAGAGAGAGAGAGAGAGAGACTGAAATACACCAGGGACAACAGGGGTTGCTCTACTGTTACATATTAATAGACATTGGCCTAAGAAAACTGAGTAAACATGTTGACTACTAATTGAAACCCCACACTCCATTCAAGATGTGGATTCTTTGAGAATCAGAGATTTCTTCCTACCTACAGTATATCTTGCCAACTCTCACTGAGGATTTTATTGAATATTATTTAATATATTTATATTTGCATCTTTATCGCTCCCTCTCTGTTTCCTTTGTCTCTGTTGCTTGCTTCAGGTGAAGCTTAACTGAAGTACACAGGCGCCCTCTGGGACGTTTCAATTAAGCCGTTGCAGTGAGACGGATGCTTGGCTTGCCTAGCCTAGCCGCTAAATAATTAGCAAACAGGAAATTAAACAGGGCCGGGGTGACGCAGCGGAGAGACAGTGGGCCGCTACACCAATTAGAAACGCTCTTTCAAGTCGTCCACTGTCCAATTAAAGGGTGTACGCGTTTATGGGTTATGGAAACTCCCATGGCCCACTTCGTTCAGAGTACTGCCGCCGCCAACAGTAGTACTTGGTAAAAAGTTTTTGGACCACAGTCAGAAAAGTATGAGTAGACTTGTTTCTCTTGTGAAGTCTAAAGTCTAAACTAGCCACATGCCTTTGGTCACTGAACCTGCAATAAACAACAGCCTGTGAGCGGTCGGTATTAACGTCACAGGAAAACCTACACATTCACCAAAAGCTACTATTTGAGTTTGATGTTAATATATAACCCTAATTAAATCCACATCCGCAAGCATTGTCAAAGGGTTCGATAATGCGGTGTAGTAAAAGTGTCCCGTTGGTGTTTATAAATGTGATCTGTGACAATGAATGAAAGAAGTGAACGCTATGTTCCCCTGAAAAGTACAGCGCAACGTGTTAGTGGAAGAACAGTCACTGCTCACGGCAGAACAACACTCATTACTCACTGGATCTTCTTTGTGAAATTCTTTGTCACGATGCCTCCCTCTTCCTGCTTCTCTTCGTGTTTTCCTGTGAACAGAAGACGGCCCGGGTTCATCATCTCCGGTAATGATTAGCTCTGTCATCGGTGCTGTGTCTTTGAGGCTCACAGACAAGGTCAATAAAGATGAGAAACAGCCTTATTACCGGCACATGTATCCGACACCGGCATCACTACATCTATCTTCATTATTTCTTGCACAGAATATAAAACACGTTTTATCAGCCGTCAGCACGGCAGACCATGCAGGATGTAACATAAAGTTTTTCTTTGGTTGCCTTTAAAAGCCACACTTTATTTCCTAGTTCTGCCAGATGTAGTTTGCATCTCGAGTGCGCTTTAAATCACCCCGGAGTCATCGAATGTCACATACACTCTTCCGACACGTGAGAGTCATGTGTGCATTTGAAATGAACACAACAAGACAGCCTCCTCTTAAGACACACTGTGCAGACAAACACCAGAGACTCGACATGGACAACGTCTCTGCCTGGAAACCCCCCCCCCCCCCCCCCCCCACCACCCCCCCCCATCCACCCCCAACCGGCCTCCGTTTCCAAGTCCTGTTTACGGCTGTGGTGTGGCTCTGTACTAGCAGCTGCTCTGGGACTGCTAAATGTCAGCCTCCAGCACCCACCCACCCCTGACCCCTACCCCCGCCCACCACCCACCCACCAGCCAATCAGTGCTGCGAGCCGGGCTCGGCGCTACCCTACACCCCCCCCCCCACACACACACACACACACGCAGTGGAAGCCGCCAGGATGTGACATGATGTGTGACAAGACGCTGGGAGCGTTGCGGTTCGCTCGCCAGCGGAGTCACATGATTAGCGGCACTTCACAATGACTTAAGGAGTGAAACTCGCCGTCTCCAACGCAAAGATACAATGGAAATTTGGCCCGGGAGAGAGCAGCGCAGAAGAGGGCTGCTGCTGCCTCTCCCTGTTCCCCCGGTCCCTTCTGACGGAGATATCACATTCCACATGCACTGTGTAACCCAGTGGGCAGACATAATGTTATCGTGGTTTATTAAACACAGCAGCGCACGCCGCTTCTTCCACGGACGGGGATTGGTTTTGACAGTTGGGAGTCGTGAATAATGTCGTTTGCTGTTGTTTATTCTTTCTGCTGCCGTCGATGTGTTGTGAGCGACGATGGCGTGTTGTTGTCGTCTTTCGCCGGGCGCTGGGCGACGCGAAGCCGAGCACACGCATGTAAAACGCACTTTCCCGGAGACTACTTTTAGAACGAGCCGGAAACCACGGCCCGCTGTCGGCCCGTGATGATGGAACGACCCAACTGGCGCGGCGAGGCTGTGTTTATAAAAAGCTTAGCGCTGTAAGACTACAGCGTCTCCGGGTCCGGTGCTGGGGCATCCCTGGCATTTGTCTATTATGTGTCACAAGTTTCGCGGCAAGACAGACAGACAGACTCTTTAAACAAACCACCTCGTCACGCGTTCGGAAGAGCGCTCGCCACCGAGCGAGCGAGCGTCAGAACGAGGGGTGTTGTCATACGTTTAGACTGCAGGGAGGAGGGACGGTTGGGGGGTCACTTTCTAGCCCAGTCACCAGTGTGGTATATAGTGAGACCGTTGTTGTCATGGCCCTGGCCTAAATGCTAAATGTAGCTCATTGGGTGGCTGAGTGATTCTCCAGGAATCCTAAACAGGTGTCAGCAGATCCACAGCCTGAGGACGGTCCAGCTAGTGGGTCATATTGGTCCAGAGGCTCTGAATGGTCCGGCTAGTGGGTCATATTGGTCCAGAGGCTCTGAATGGTCCGGCTAGTGGGTCATATTGGTCCAGAGGCTCTGAATGGTCCGGCTAGTGGGTCATATTGGTCCAGAGGCTCTGAATGGTCCGGCTAGTGGGTCATATTGGTCCAGAGGCTCTGAATGGTCCGGCTAGTGGGTCATATTGGTCCAGAGGCTCTGAATGGTCCGGCTAGTGGGTCATATTGGTCCAGAGGCTCTGAATGGTCCAGCTAGTGGGTCATATTGGTCCAGAGGCTCTGGATGGTCCAGCTAGTGGGTCATATTGGTCCAGAGGCTCTGGATGGTCCAGCTAGTGGGTCATACGGTCCAGAGGCTCTGGATGGTCCAGCCAGTGGGTCAATATGGTCCAGCTAGTCATATGGTCATATAGTCCAGAGGCTCTGGATGGTCCAGCTAGTGGGTCATACGGTCCAGAGGCTCTGGATGGTCCGGCTAGTGGGTCATACGGTCCAGAGGCTCTGGATGGTCCAGCCAGTGGGTCAATATGGTCCAGCTAGTCATATGGTCATATGGTCCAGAGGCTCTGGCTCCTAACTGACCATCTAATGTTCCTGTGTGTGTAATGTGGGCCCTTGGACATTAACAGACAGGTTGAACATTCACAGACAGGGCCCAGCTCAGACTCAAGGACACTGCTGCTTTGTTATTTTTGTTGTACACTTGTTGTCCTTTTTTAAATGAAGCTTGTCTTTTTCCCCAGATATATTCTCATGCATATGACTGAATTGGACGCACACACATGTATGTACAATAAAATAACTACATTTGGATGGGATCCCCTCACCTGACACTTCTACAAAACCGTCCTTGGTTTTGACGCTCAGTTCCTCTGGCTTGAAGCTGTGCACGTTGACGCACACTTTCCAGGGCTCCCCGCCGCCGCCCGTCGCGGGAGGTGGGCTGCGGCCCGACGGCTCGCCGTAGCGCGTGGTGGTGGTGAACACCGTGGGGGACTGGGACGCCGACCCGCCGCCGCTGCGCTGGGAGAAGCCGGCGGGACGCATGGCGCCGCCGAACGGCGACGCGCCGACCAGCCGCGAGCCCAGCCGCCCCGGTCGGGCCCAACCGGGCCAGTCCATCGCCAGGTCGTCCGGGAACGGGGTCATGCCAAAGTCGTCCTCCATGAAGCGGTCCCGGAACGGGGACCCTTCCCGGAACGGAGACCCGTCCCCGAACGGGTCCCGGGGCATCCTCTGGCTCCGGCTCCCCAGCGTGTAGAAGTCTCCCTCCGCCATTGCCAGCTGAAAGCACCGGATCCACAAGTTTTTTAAGCCTTTATAAATGTCTACTTGGGTATATCTCTAGAAAGTAAGGCCTTAATGGAGAGAGAAAAAAACAACCCACACCCCCGAAAAACAAAGTGCTGCGCGTAAAGCTGCGCCACTTTACGCAATGGCTTGTTTGCGTAAAGTTACAAAGAGTCAGCAGCTTACCGTTTAAAACTCCACTTGTTAACCGACTTTTCTTCTTCTGGGTGATTTTTATAAGTTTGGTCGGCTTCCTCACGGGTTTCCAGAAAGTGCTGGATGAGTCTGTAACTCACCAGGCTCAACAGCTGAGAGAGGGAGGGGGAGAGGGGGGGGGGGGAGAGAGAGAGAGAGAGAGAGAGAGAGAGAGAGAGAGAGAGAGAGAGAGAGAGAGAGAGAGAGAGAGAGAGAGAGAGAGAGAGAGAGAGACCCTCCCCTCCTCACCAAATTTAGCCTTTCATGACTTGTCACTCACACACCAGGTTATATCTGTGGCGCAAACCCCTCCTCCCCACTAGTGAATCACTGGCTTTTTAATAGAGAGCCACTCATGGTTGCCACAGGGCCCAGCCTGGTGGCCAGGGGGCCCGGCCTGGTGGCCACAGGGCCCGGCCTGGTGGGGCCCAGTCTGGTGACCACGGGGCCCAGCAGCCTGGTGACCATGGGGCCCAGCAGCCTGGTGGCCACGGGGCCCAGCGGCCTGGTGGCCAGAGGGCCCAGCCTGGTGGCCCGGCCTGGTGGCCAAGGGGCCCAGCAGCCTGGTGGCCACGGGGCCCAGCAGCCTGGTGGCCAGGGGGCCCAGCCTGGTCAAACGACGCACACTGATGTCACTACAAGTGTAGAGGTAATGTTTTTCTGTCTGGATTGGTCTTGGATTACTGCACAAACATTGGAGTCACATTTATTTGTAGGCCTGTAGGCCTCTGGGTTTCACAAGGCCAAATTCAGCGAAGGGTTGATCGAAGTCAAATGTTCACTGTCCCCAAGAATGACCACCAAAAGGACTGCCTGCAATATTGTTTTTATTTTTTTACATGACCATATAGCTTACAGTTTATCCTAGACATAAAGGGAAGGTTGATTTCACAGGGTTAGGGTGGGGACAATTCAATTCCATGTGACACATTGTTATATGAGCTCATATTCATACAGCCACTGTAAAATGGGTCATTGGGAAATTTGTATAACCGGGTACAATATGTTTCTTTATGGGTAGTAATGGAGTAGGCTACGCGTTATTAACACCGAAACACCAATTCACTATCAGGCTACTATGACATTCAGCATTTTTAAAGAGGAACAACAAAAATATGAACAGAAAGTAGTAAAATAATGAAAGATGTCATCACAAAGACAAAGAGTTGATATACAGCCCGCAGATCTGCCTGGGTATATTTACCAATGCGTAGCCACAAACCATGAATCTTAACAATAGTCATGATTAAATAACCACGTAGAACTATTAAGTCCCATATTTATCTATACAGTTGAGCTGCATATCTACACCACGGTAATTTTATTATATTCATTTCATTTTCATTTAACATTGGAGAAGAGCTGATGTAGAAAAATGTGACATCATTACGCTGGAAATTCTTCTATTTGGACGACGTCCATCACCAGCGCACACTCTGTCAGACTTGATTAAGTATTTTCAATGGAATAGCTTTTCCGGTCATTCAGCCAATGTACTTGACCTCCAGTGAAATTAATGGAGAGCACATCAAGAGCTGCCGCCCTTCTGGAGGAGTTTCACGACAATGGCCAGATAGACGTGATGGTGGGACCGAACAGACGTCCTATAAAACAGATCGACAGACACACAGCAGCCGACACATCGAGCGAGGGTTGCATAGAAAGATTGACGACTACCAAGACACACACGAAGATACAAATGGTACAAATGTATGTTTAGGTTTAGGACGTTTCACCGTAATGTGTGCAAAATCAAAAGATGAGGTATGTGTTCTCTTTCTCAGTGCGTAGACCATAAAGAAACAGCAAATCAACAGTTGTTCGAACCAATGTGTCATAAACATTTGTATATTAAAAAAGACAAAACAACCAAATAAACAGCTTAAATAAAAATTACAAATTACCATGTCAAATTAAACATACCAAGCAACAATATAAAAACGCAACTTTAAAATACGAGTTGCTCCGACTGTAGAGTAGCAGAGACAAAACATAACCTGTCAGAGGAAATATGTTCTGAGATATTTGGATTTGTTTTTTTTCCAGCAGAGAGCACTCACTCACTCCCCTGTGTAGGGTTTTGGATGGTGTCCTATCATATTACCCAGGGCTGACATTTCAATTGCTTTTCCACTTGATCAGAAGATAAATTAACCTGGCCTTTCAGCTGACAGGCTGTTCGCTGGCTGTCCCGGCTACCTCCTCCTTCCATTTTTCAGTGTTTCTTTCATTCTTTGTGTTCTGAAGTGTGGAGACCAAAGCGATAAACCTTTCCTTATCCCCGATAACAGTTCCTCTACGGCCATATGAAAACACATGGATCATACGGCAACACCACTAGAGAATCAATCGTTGAAAAAGGTCTGCAAGTTTGTGATGTCCAGTCAACCTTTTGTATACAGGGACGTATACAGCTTGTTTGATCCCCACATGAGCGTATTTTGAGTCCAAGAAGAATCTGTTTTCTTAAATTTCCATTACACTCACTGGTAATCACCCCCACTCAATGCATTTTAAAATAAATTAGCTTATCAACAATATAAAATAACCATAGATTGACACTTTGACTGCGCCTGACAATACTTGACATACCACGTTGTACACTTCTCAGGGAGTGTTTCTGAGTCCAGATGAGACAACTTGAGAAGGGAGGGAAGAAACAAAACTGAATCAAAAGTGAAAGTGACATTCAGTCTCCCACGTTGATATGCCCTGGAGGGACGTTTCACTTCTTCAAGCTTAAAATTGAAGCACAGATGCGTGTAGCTGATACAGTTCCAGAGTGACGATCCCTGCTTTCTACGCAAGTGCAACGCAAATAAAAACTTTGTCAACGCCAGCCCTTCGTCCTGCTCCGAAACGCTATCGCCTGGTTTTGCTGCTTTTCTTCAACCTTACATAACTGGGACTCCTGCTGCGACTTTCCCGAGTCCCGAAGATGGAGTTCCAGGAGGAACTGCGACTGTTGCTCCTGTAGCTGTGGCCGGACGTCCGACTGCAGCTGCGGCTCCGTGTGAAGATACTGCTCCACGACGACACGCTGGTGGAACGGCAGCTGGACGACGGACTGGGCCGGAAGTAGGGAATGGGTCTCTTCCTGGCGCTGTGGGGCAGGTGGACCAGAGGAGTTTAACATGGGGGCACGCTGACATGGTAGACAGGCAGACAGACAGATAGATAGCTCTATCGATCCATTGATGGGTACTTTATTCATCCCAGAGGGGAAAACAGGGGTCGTAACAAGACAAGGGAAACCAAATATTCATATTTAAAGACAATATAAAAAGTATGACTGATTATGCTGTGAGAAGCTGAGAAGGAAAAGGTTTTACCTTGTGATTCTCCGAGCTTCGAGGTGGCTTGGCGAGTCTCTCCTCCTCTTCCTCATGGGGGAGTAGGACTTCCGCCTGCTCTTCCTCCTCCCCTCCTTATGCCTGTAGTTCGGGTCTTTCTCCTTGTAGCTGGACGACCGTTTCCTGTCTCGGGATCTATAAGGTAGGCAAGACAAGAGTGAACATTGCTGTCTAGGCAGAACCAAACTGATGAGGGATGGAACGCATGTGGACGAATGGTTTTTGGCCAAGCGTTACCTGTCCGGACTGTATCTAGAGTAGCTGTCTCTGGAGCTGGTGCTGGCCACATCGCCCCCCCGCTTACGGGCAGCCGAGTAGCTCGGCGAGCGTGAGTACGAGCTACAACAAAATACAAGACAACAAGACAATCAATGGCCTCAACTCATGAACAATCACCATGTCCAGTCATGGACTTCAGCATCAAGTCAGTGGCATAATATTGAAAGGTACAATATGCTAATTATTTTAGTTTGAAATGTGCTGTGTCACATAGACACTAACTTTCAGGCTACAGGTATCTAGGTTAATTGCTCCGCTCTGTGGCAGCGGAGAGAAATCTCATGTTCAAAACATTTGTACTTTTAATTAACTAATTCAACATTCAGATACAGGTCATTAATAGGCAGGGAGGGGTTGGGGCATCTTGCTCAAGGATGCTTACAGGTTAGGCTGAGGACATTGGGGGGATCGAACCCAGAAACTTTCGGCCTGGGAGTCAAGCACCTTAACCTGTCCTGCCCCCATGTCACATATACAGTATAATCACATACATATGCAGAGAGCCGTACCTGCAAGATGACAGCGACCGGCCCCGGGATGAGTGTCCTGAATGTCTGGAGCTCCCACAGGAGGAGCTCCTGCTTGGGCTCCGGCTGACGGACCGCTCTCGCCGCCTCCTGCGAGAAGAGCGGCGTGTCTTCAGCGTAGAACGCCTCCTCTTCTGTGGTCTCACCTCCTCACCTTCCACGCTCAGCTCTTTGCTGTTTGTTTGGGAAGGAATGAAGGCAAAGATGTACAATGTTAATAGCCATCCACAGTATCCAAGATAGCCCTAATGAAAGTTTGGTTTTCTCCAAATCACACCAATCAATGTAATTCCAGCTTACCTCTTCCCATTGAAGAAGGTTGAGGACAAGGAATTCTCTGTGAGAGGTTTGCACAGTGAGGCATAACTAGTCACAGAGTTCCCTGAATCAGAGGCATTGTCGCGCTCTGTGAACTTCAGCTTATCGGGAGACGCCAGATCCCGGCAATGGTTGCTGCTATCTGCGATGCCACTTGGTTGAGAAATGCTGTTTTTACTCGAAGGCGGGGAAGACGTGTCGTTCCCAGAATCGTAATCGTGAGGGCCGTGATTCCCGTTGCCATGTAATAGCTTGTCTCCAAATTTTAACGGCAAAATCTGCAAAGAGACAGAGGCGAAAACTCAAAACCCAGATTTGCCATATGAGCCAGCTACCTGTTTGAATTGCACAAAGAAACATATTTCCCCTTTAAGACAGAACAAAAGTAGGTCTATAGTTTCAGAAGAAGACTTTGAAAGATGACATGCAAATTTTGTGGCATGCGAATAACCTTGAAATAAATGTAAACTCTGGTAAACCCTACAGGAAACCAAGAGAGAAATTTAGCTGAATTAACTCTAAACTAAAAATAAATAAATCATATGAAAGGAACAAGAAAGGAAAACAGAAAAGAAGAAGAAACTGCGTGAGAAGATCTACCGGCTCTATCTGAAAAGAGAGAGCCCCCTATTAAGAAAAGTCTCTTTTAAGAACATTGAACATCAAAACATGGGCATTATGTAGAAAGGAAAAGGATTGCAGACAAGAGATCTCATCAGTCTAACTATTAACAGCCCCTCAGATTAGAACAGATGACTCTTTGTTTCCCCTGCAGGAAGTAGGCTATGTAAGGCCCTGCTGCGACCTACAGTAAACCTGCGGATAGCATCGACTTACCAATCAAGATTTCCTCCTTAAGTACGTAAGGTGTAAGAAAAAGGGGAGAGCGGGCAACATAAGTGCATCATTAGAGTCGTGAATTGCAAGTAAAAGACAGTAACCCTCTCTTCAAACCCAGAGCCAGTGAGATGAACATCCGGCATGTTCCTTTGTCTTTCCTTAAATGGTAGCTTGTGTTGTTTATTCGGGATAACAATGTTACCGACGATGTAATGATAACTGAATCAGAAGTGCTTATCGAGTGCAAAATTTGAATTGGGGGGGAGGGGTATTTGTATATTTTGAGAATGTTTTGTAGTTTTCTTGTATGATGTAATCCCTCTGTATTGCCTGATTGCTGAACCTATCCCAACCCTTTGCCCTCCCTATGGTTTTGCATAATCAAAGACACAAGTTTTAACATATTAAAGTACACATAAATGTGTACTTTCTTTTATGATACGCATCTGCATGCCATCTTTTCTCATGAACCGGAGGACATTTCTAAGGACAACAAGGTTCAGATGAACATTCGTTATGTTGCAGTAGTGAAATATTGATTTGATTTAAACAAATGTCTGTTATTAGTCACTTTTTATTGCAATAATGCCTTTTCTTTAAAAAAAAGGAGTATATATAATTGCACAATTTATTTAGCACCACCTTGAAAATGTTGGCAAGTCGATAAGAACCAAATTGTATTCATTGTACTTTGTTTGTGTCAACCATAATACATATTAAAATGAAATAAATAAAACTGTTTGAAGTTTTTTCTGAGTGAAGAAAAACAATCCGAAATCTTCAATGAAGTCTCTTTAATGTCTCAATATTGATATTAAGGTAAACAAAATTGGAGGCACTAAATGCCAAGAATGAACATTTAGCATAGCTTATTGAATTTCAATTGAAACCCCTGTGGTGTGATTAAAAACAACTGCTAGTGTGATTAACATATATTATGTTAATCAAGCAATGACTGCTGATGGGGAGAGAAAATGTGTTACCCCAGTGAGCATGAGAAAAAGCTTAATGAATGCACAGATTTTTCAAAAATATTACTTTCTAGGGTGTAAAATCAATGTTATGAATACTGTAGTGTCCTGTACTTTTTTTTTAAAATATATATTTTTCCATTATTTTGCATTAAATACAGTGATGCCTAGATGAGTTGACATAGTTCTATTAGGTTATCCAAGTAGAGAAAAAAACTGACTTTGTATTACCTACTGGCACATTTGCCTTTTGTTTCATTGTATTTCAGTTTTTATAATGAGACCCGAGACAAAAGCGGTGGGAGAGTGTACTGACTACATTCAACATGGATAATCTATCTATCTATGTCCCGCACCTGAAAGATTATACAAATAAAGAGGAACACCTCTCGAAATCAAATGAAAACGATTGAAAAAAAGGTCTACTTATTTACCAATCGATCAGAATATCAAGAGGAATGGCATTGGATTTGAGTTGCTTCCTCGGCGAGTTTAAATAAAATAAAATACACATGGCCGGCAGATAACAAAAGAGACCTGTTACTCATTTCTGTTCTGGAAGATGAGAGCTGTCAATAGAGGATATGTTTTACTATGCTGCTTTTGCTCCTCTGTTATGTATGCAATGCATTTCAACCCCTCTAGAAGAAAAGAGGTTTCTAAACCTTGCTGTTCGTAGGTAATTATTCGTTGGTAATTATTATTTTGAGTTCACAATTCTATCAAATAGAATTGTGAACTTAAAATAATGATTACCCTAATTACCCTTAGGTAATTATGAGTCAATGGAAGGAGATGAGGAAGTATTTCAGGCCATGTAAAACTTCTGTCAGGTCTCCAAAATGTATGTCTGCTAAACATATGACTGCATAACCTGAATATGTTACGGATTTGATGTTTTTCTATGTGTACTAATTTCCCAACCAACTTCGAATCTGTAATTACTGAAATATCTACATATTGTTCCAAAGAGTTTTACACGGCCCAACACGAGGAGTTCAGGTGGAGCTGCTAGCGGTAGTTTCCCAGCAGTACTTACGGTGCCGGCGGAGAGCGTGGAGACATATTGTGGAGCAGTTTTACACACCGACTTGACTGCTGGTCTCCAATCCAAGTCTCTTTGGTTGAGCTCTGTTCTGCTCTCCTCTCGCCCCGAGTCATGCTCCTCCACCGCCTGCAGAGGATACCTGTGGGTCGCAGGTACGGCACACTCAACACAGCTTCAACATAGAACAAACTTCAAGATGACACCAGCAGAAGAAGAAACCATCATGCTCTTTTTTAATGGGCTATTTGTGCCTTTTACGGACTCGATAGTGAAGACACACAGGAAAGTGAGAGGGAATGACATGTAACACAGTGACCGCCTGGGTCAGAAACTAACGAGGTCTCGAGGCATTTTGCCCCTAAAAAAATGTGAATTGCGATTGAAATTGGGATGACTTTTAAATGCCCCCATCAAATAAGCAGTTAACTTCTGTAGGCTATTTGTTATTGTCATTATATAAAGCAACATCAAAAAATATATAACGCAATTTATTTCCCAACATTTGATAAAAGTGCCCATGAAATTATCCAAAATACCCCCGAAACACATAACATGTTAACCACATGTTGTTTTACTAAAGGACCCCGCATGGTGTGATGTGTCTGATATGGAGGACAGAGAGCTGCATGGAGCTTCAGGAGGGATCACAGATAGGATGCGGCACAGGCGGAAAGACGCTAACGTAGCCCACCGCACGCAATGACGCTCAGCGGGCGCTGCTGGTATATCAATCAGATGACCAAAGGAAGTCTCACTGGCTTGTCGTTCAACCAGACCAGCGGTGTGAAACACGCGGTATTTCACAAAAAAAGATTGATTCAAGAACTCAACGCAGTTATTTTTCTTGGCTGACAGGCTTTTGTTCTTTGAAGCAAATGTGATGCTAGTCCGTCCAAGATAATACAAGAAATCCACTTAGGGTTCAAATTAGTGTAATTTCTAGACCCCATCAACAGCAAACTAATTTATAACATTACCAAGAAGCTCGGTGCATTATTGAATTGAGATCAATCAATGCTTTAGCTGCAGCAAATGTCAGAGATTGGCATTTGCAATTTTTCATTAAATAAATGATAATGACCCGTTTGATTTATTAACTCATATCTCGCATCGATAGAAACACGAACCACAGCAGTTTGCCTTGCGTCAGCTAGAGGGGAAGGGGAACGCTTCCTGTGCTGTTCGCATGACTATTTATCTTCAATGTAATCTCTCATATACATCTCTCCCTTCTTCCAGAAAATCCTCAGGATGTGACGCAGTAATCAATACACACCGAACGGATTCCCGAGTCGTTTCCTAGGAAGAAAATAAGATAAGAGGATGGGATGGGGGGGGGGGGGGGGGGCGGAGGTGAGAGTCACCTCTTCCCCTATCAGTCATCAGTCTGGTGTGACCGGGACGCAGCCAACGATGCCCTGAGCTGATAAGATAAATCTAAGGGAGGAGAAGGAGCCTGAGGGTATGGGGGGGGGTGAGTACCTGCTCTCTGGGGACGACCGCCAGGACGACCTGTCAGACTCAGACCTCCGGCGGCGGTGTCTCCGGTGCGGTCGACTCCGTGAGCTGGAGGAGGAGGAGGAGGTGAGAACAGAAAACAAGACACAAAAAGACAATGAATCAATGCAATACAACGTGATTAACAAGGGGAACAACACAACAAGAACCAGGGATAAAGTCAAATAACAAATCTGAGTCACATTTGAGGAAAAAAGATGAAGAAGAAAAAAGCAAAACTAGAAAAGAAGGTTTTACGATGAATGGCTTATTACCCAATGAATGTTGAAGGCCTCTATACGGAAATAAATAAATGTGAGCTTGCCAACAGCATGTCAGCCATGTGTCGTCCATGACAGTTCCCCCGTTCAAGAAGCAGTCATATACTAGCATATAGTTGTATAATAGTCAGGTTATTAGGATACCATGGAGCAACTCAAGCAACTCAAGTCTCCTAGATATTCTCTTATTTCCTTAACTACATCATTCCACATAAAAAGTGATGGACAACAGGATCTTTAAACCTAAAATAACCACACCATATCACAGAGGGACAATATCGACAATCTTGTCAGGAAAATGTCAAAGTATATTAAAATTAGTGATGGGCCGATAACGGTGTTATCGGCTGCGATAATGCGAGATTTTTATCGGCGATAATATTTTTATCTCCGATATTATCGCGAACCGAAATCCTCCTTTCCTCAAAGTGTGAAACGCAGTAACTTCATTCAGCTGCACCGTCGCAGTAATGTGTGTGGCCTGGCTTGGCCACGTGAGTGTAGGTGTAAAATGTACATGTAAAATGTATGCGTAAATGTAAATGTTAATGTAAAAATGTAAATGTTCAGGAGGGAAAATAGACTCCACCCATTCAATCTGCATGAAGTAATAGAAGGAAATCGATAGATGGAAATTACCTGAGATTGCAATGGATTTCATGGAACATCATTTTCTGATGCTTAACAAACCATGATAACACTTAATAACGTAATTTGAAATAAATTACGGATTTCTGTTGTCCATCACTTTATTAATTACAATAATCAACAGCAAAGGCAATCCCTATTTACCATCTGGGATTATCATCAAGTATTAAGTACATCTTATCTCATCTTATCTCATCTTATCTTGATCTACAACAGGCCTGCTAGATATATGACCGTATGTACATGGTCTCTGCTAAAGTCACAGCAACTCAAGACATTTAGCCAAAGAGGAACAACGAAATGTCACCACAGCATGAAATTGGTTGCTCTTATTCTCCTTGGCACTAATCTCTCTTGTGCTTCGTGCTTTCAATCTGCTTTCCTCCAGACATGCAACAATGTCCACACCTTGCTTAAAACATAAAAGCGCCCATTTTGTGTGTACCTGTACTGATCTCAGAGCAGGTTATAGTCTTACTGGCTTTTAAGAAAACAATATTCCCCACAGCAGGGGGGAAGGAGAGGAGGTCAAACAAGATGGATAATGTCTGATGCTTTTACAAGCAAATAACGTAACCTTTATCAGCTAAGACGGTAACCTTTTGTTCTACAACAAAATACCAACCTTTTCTTGTGCTTACGCTCATCCTTCCTCTTATGCCTCACACTGGATGAACTGCTACAATAAGAGAAGACATTTGACATGACATTAAATCAGTAACTTGGATTCCACAAGAAAAAAAAAAATTTGACGTTCTAATAGAAATGATATATATATTTATATATATATACTTTTTTCGATTCAAAATAATGATTTAGCATATGTAGCATAGACAGTGATAATGGATTCCTGGGAAGTATATTAGATAAAAGCATGCTGTTCAACATACCTGTGTTTTGACTTTTTGGACGAATATCTGTAACAGAAATAAATGTAACGGAAATAAGTGAATTAGCAGCGTGTCATCAGACCATGATCTGAACTTCATCTGAATGATCAGTGGTCTACAGTCCAGATCTGAATGATCGGTGGTCTACAGACCAGAGGTCTACAGACCAGATCTGCAAGATCACTGGTATACAGACCAGATCGGAAGGACAGCTGGTCTACAGACCAGATCTGAAGGACAGCTGGTCTACAGACCAGATCTGGATGATCGGTGGTCTACAGATCAGGATCGATGGTCTTACCGATGCCGCTTGCTTTTCTTTGAGCTCTTCTTCCTCTTCTTCTTCTTCTTCCTGGGCGGTGACAGACTGTAGGAGGGAGACCTGGGGATGACAAGATCACTGTTAGACATGTGATTAGTAGAGAGCAATAGGTGTTTCAAAGCACACACACTTTGTCTCGCAGTCAGGCACACATGCACACATGCATGCACGCATGCACACACACGCACAAATACACACACACACACAGTTAAGCTACATTCTTCATGGGGAATTGCATTTCACTTCATCATCATCACTTCTTGACACATCTGTTTGTCAAGGTAACACGATGGACCAATAGCGTGCTTGCGGTCCTGTTGACTCGTCCTAAACTGACCTTTTTCTCTTCCTTTTCCTCTCGGATTTTCTCTTCTTCTTTTTTCCTTTGGCTGATGGTCGAGGAGCGAGGCCCTCGTCCAACGAGAGGCTGCAACCAGAAAGAAGCAGCGACATTAGCCCTCTGAGCTGATGATGTCCACACATATGAAACATATGACTGTTGCACATAACATATCATTACAGCATTAGACATTAGTCAAATAAGTTCCATAAGTTATTGACATGAGTCCATACGTTGCAACAAACAACGGTATCGGCAACACTCCTAAATGTTTATCTTTCTGGTATATTATGTCCTAAATAGGTAGTTGCTGCTGTCATAAGACCGCCAGTGGCCAGTCTGACTCTGTGTTGTGCAGATATGACAAAATGCAGATATAAAAGACTTGAAATTGAACTTTTTTGACCAATCTCAAAACTACCTCCTGACACTGTGAACATTTCTCACCACAGAGAATCCGAAATAGCGCAATGATCACTTGTGGAAATGTGCAAATAACTAAAGCTCATCTCTGTGAAACTGTTATCACACAGTGGGGATGAGAACCTCTCAGACACGGATACAGATCACTTGCCAGCGTGTAATACTGAGGACTGAGGACCAATAAGGATTACAGCCTTCAACTGCCAACATCCTTCGCCAACTTCACACAAATGTGTTTAGGAAGTATTTCAAATTCTAACTCGAAAAGTGTGTTGTGCCATTTCTGAATAGTTTCAAGGATGGCACAGAAAATATTCATCTCTCACTCACTCACACACACATGCACACACACATGCGCGTGCACACACACACACACACACACACACACACACACACACACACACACACACACACACACACACACACACACACACACACACACACACACACACACACACACACACAACCACCTTGCCTTTTACCTGGCTGTCTATGCATTTCTCTTACATGATTTCATCATGTTTTCACGATCTGAATTCATCTGCATGGCGGAAGCTGCTAGAATAAGAACTTATTCGTCTCCTTCCCACTGGGAGGTCGGCGATGGGATCTTTGAAGCCCTCGACTAGACTAGATGAAAGAGAATCAGAGCTGCTACAGAGAGACTGTGTCTCGTATTAAGAAATAAAGAATTAGAAGTAAAAAGAAAGGGCTCAATTATAATCCAGAGTAAGTGTGCTGCTAAGGAGTTGAAAATAATTGAAATGATATATATATATACTCGTACTATATTTGTCGCTCTGCTTTTCATTTCAAAAATGTAATAGTAGCTTATCTTTAACAGATGCACAAGTTCCTGGTGAAGTGCTCAAACACACCTCCTCATATATACACCTAGCCTAATATACACACTAAGTTACACTAGGTGTATATACTACTATATACCTAGCCTAAAATACCCTAATACACTAATACAAATTAGGTGTATATATACTACTATACACCTAATATACACTAATACACTAATGTACACTAGGTGACATAGATACTATTATACACCTAGTCTAATATACACTAATACACTAATATACACTAGGTGTACTACTATACACTTAGCCTAATATACACTAGGTGTATATTAGTGTATTAGTGTATATTAGGCTAGGTGTATTACTACATACACTAATACATTAATATAGGGTGCAAACCGGTGAGGACCCAAAAAGGTGCAATTATTTTGCCTGAAAACTAAAACCAGCGAGTGGCGCCCTTCAAATCAATCAGGTTATATTTTACTATGGTTGCTCTACTCAAGTGGCACACAAAAAGCCTGTCAGTGATATTCAGACCCATTTATATGAAGCAGGATCTCAATTTTTTGGTTTTATATTTGCTTCACTGACTCCTGTCTCTAATGACAGCAGCATTGAGCCTCCTTCTCAAAACCCCTAATTTTGAAAACAAATGAACAAACTAACTTGATTGTCTGTCAAGTCAAAGGTTACATTTATTTAAAGGTCCATATATATAAATATGATATCCACTATTATTATTTCTGAAGGAGTCATTTACAGTCTTGTTCAGGCTATTTCAACCATGGTAAATGTACTATAGTGCATGATGGTGCCAGTACACTGGTATACCATGACATTGGTTGGGAGTGGGATCGTCCATCCTTATCAGTAAATTTAGTATTCATTTTATTATTTATTTGGATGTTGGCCTAATATTTAATCCCCCCCTTTATGTCCCACAATAGTCATCTCTCAGTTAAAATTAATTTGAATATTTTAGGACTAACTCGAATCATATTGGGAGAAATATTAATATTATGGCTTCCAATCCAAAGCTATATGAGGTGACATAACTTGCCTGTTAATGTAGGAACAACCCGTTATTTGCAGGCTTTGTTCTTGCTAGGCTTGAAGTACAAGGTTAACTAATAGCCTAAATCCAATAAAATGTAAAATAATTAGTATAATTATATAATAATTTGAAACCAGGAAACTCAAAACATTTATAGATATTTTGTTATTGGAAAACTTTTTGTAACTCTCCGTTGTTGTGTTTAGAACCAATGGAGCCCGAAAACAGGGAGCAGATTTCTAGACATTACATTTACATTTAGTTTAGTCTCGCATATGGGGAAAAAAACAAATCTGTCTTGTTTGTATTTCTTTAACCAATCACAACAGTCTTGGGCGGGGCTAAACCCAGGATACAGCAACGGTGGCAGATGGCTGAAGGGGGAGGAGTATAAGGTATAAGCCCGCCCAGAAAGGTTTGCACAAGTTTGCACCCCAGTGTATATTAGTGTACATTACACTACTATGCACCTGCCTATATACCCTTAGTGTATTTCCCCACAGTTCCCCGTTGCGCAGACAACAGGTCTAGCCAGTGAGCATTGTGATTCTTACTGATTTGGACGATGAGGGACGACAGCAGCTGCTGACTTCCAGGCAGCGTGTGGCACTATGGAGGCCATGCGTGGGCGAGAGAAGATGCTGTCGCTGTAACAAATGTGTTTGGTTTCTGCAGTCGCAAGTTTGGGGCACATTAGCAACCAAACACATTACAGCTTATTAAAGACACAGGGCCCCGAGTACCTCCCACGAGACACAGTCATACTATTACCTCAGTTATTGTGGGGAAGAGATACGAGCTATTAGCATTATTTAGCATTTTTTTTGCCAGTAGCAGCGTTTTCTGTTTGGTTTGTTTTTTTCATTAGATACTGGTAATCAGAGGGAGAATGAGAGAATGGTCGATTTCTAGTTATACTGATTGAGCAAAAAGACACCCTATTGATTCTGGATACGATGCAGAACAATGTTAAATGCACTCCAATAGGGCTCCTAAAGGAATATATATACAGAGGAATATAAATATATTATTATATATTTTTGTATTTATATCTATTCTTGGTGGTGTTAAAGGAATAATACAGGCTAAAACACGTCTAACATTGATTTCCTATTCATGCCAAGGTTTATTTTTCAGTTTTTTGCAATTTTTCACTGACTGTTGTGTCAAGCTTCCTGCGATCGGCTCCAGTGTGCTGTTTTCCTACATTACCAAGAATGACTTTCGCTATCGCTCTCAACATCAGGAGGCAGCATTCTGTAAATTGTACATTTATAAATTCGATAAATTAATCAAATGTATTTTAACGATATGCATAACAGGCGTTATTATTAATTGTGGAAGCTAGCTAGACATTTGGCAGTATGCTATGATAACAATATGCCACACAGGCGATCAAATTTCAACCGCCCCTTTGTGACAACGGACACGAGATTAGAGAGCTGGTGACTGGCTGGGAGAGCTAGGCTGGCAACGCTAACATCAGCTTGCCGCGGCTAACTTTAGCTTAGCCTGTGGTGCATTCTAGAACAGTCAATGGCAGTTTTTCGGTGCAGGATTTCCATCCTGTACCCCTCACTTTCGGGGAAAAACTCAAAGTCCCAAACCGAAAAAAAAAGAAACCTTTCACAGAGTTGTAGCCAAGACTTCGGTGAACATCTTAGTATGCAGCTATCGCTGAGGCTAGCATGTTTATGCTCAAAGAAGGGATATCTAATGAATCGCTGCCCGACTGGTCCGGGACCACATGTCAAAACCTAGATGCACCGGCCATATGGGCTCCCCGCTGCCAGAACGGACCAAATGGGCCAGGTTAACAGTGACTACCAGGCCGGTTCCTCTTCCAACGAGGCCACGCCTCGGCGGCTGTACAGAGGCCACGCACCAAGCTCACAAAGCCAAAGTGCGTTCTGGATTTACGAGGCTACTGAGCCGGTAAAAATCCCCATCTTGTCCGACTTAAATGACTGATTTCTCACCATAGGAACACAAACATGTTATATGCAGTGATTCTGAGACAGAGCCCCTGAGTTGTTGTCATATGGGAATGAAATATCTGATCATATCACATCTGATACTTATGGTTGATGCTACAGCCATTTGAAGACACACTCTCCTATTAAACCCCATTGTAACTACCGCAGCAATGTCTCCGTGTGACATAGTAGCGTCTACAGAAATTTTAGGCAAAGTGAAATACGACACAAAATGGTAAAATAGGACCTGGGGTGTGTTGTACACAGACATATCTCAACGATTTTGAAGTGTTTTAGGCCGTAGTTTTACTTTAACGACTCTTTATTGAACGTGGAGGTGTTTGTGAGGACAGGTGGTGAAGCAGAGCAGTTTAATAGCACACCTGGCTTGTTTTTTCACAGCCGTAGCGTTTCCTCACTGCCAGGTCTGATTCACTTTGTCGTCGTGGAAGGTGGAGATAACTGCTTTTGTGGCAGGTGGAGTGAGCCTTGGGGCATTGTTGATTTGTTAACATGTATTTTCTACTTCATCTGGTGGATAGTGTGAATTAATCTTGACTATAAATATATATAGTGTCAGGATTGGGGAAGCTTGTGAAAGCTTGTGAAAGCTTGCGATGGCTGCTCACCTCCTGACTCTTCGATGGCTCCTGTGTTTGTGGCTCTTGCGTCGCACGCAGCCGTCTCTCTCCACCACTGCCACCTCCTTGTCACTTTGGTCCGGAGCCTCGGCTTTTCCTTCATCGGTCAGCAGCGGTGGCTGGGGGTCGGTCGTCTCTGTGCTGTGGAGAGAACAAGAGAGAAGATTCAGTCACTTCTTTTTCTTTTCAATTTCCATTTTAGTTTCACGTTTCCTTGTGATGATTTTGAAATGTGTTCGTGTGATTTCATCGAAATAGAGATTTGTTTGAACACGCAGATTGGATATGGTGACGTTCTTTCTTTACTGTATTATTGTGTTATGGAAATGAAAATATGTTATATGACTAGATTTGCTTATATTTAAATAGTTCGTAGCTTGGACGTCTTTGCCATGCATTATACAATGCAGAGAGCGTTCATCTGGAACCTTCTGTCTACATGCCTGGTCTGTTCCCTGCAGTCTATGTGTATGTGAATTAATATGCGTTTATGTATTTATTCCTTCCCATAGTCAGCAGTCCTCCATAAAACTGGAGATCAGCCATTCGCTATTCAAATGAGCTGATATTTATAAGCTTCAGCTGCGCTGGCATTTGGGGAAAATATGAGTTTTACTTTACTCTCCTTGAGTTTGCCCTGTCCACCATGAATCGAGAATCGTAAAGAAGATCGACGTAAAACAATTCTATTCTATTATGGGACATAATTCAGCTGAATAGCAACGAATGAACGTGCATTACCTCAGCTTTGAAGGGAATCTGCGGGCCGATTCAATAGTTGTGTGTAAGAAGGTTATGGCTAAGGTTAATTTGACAGAGCGATATCTACACTAGCTACGTTTGCATTCAGAATTGCACACGATGCACTGTGATGTAAGGTGTACTGCAAATATCTCCCAACCCTTTCTATCTTCAGGGTCAAAAGTGGGCAACCAAAGGGATGTTATTTAAGCAATATCACACAAGAGACCGTGTTATACTGAATATCAGCACGGCCTCGAGTGTGATATCGCTTTTATACAACAGTTCTATAAGCACCATTTACTAGTTGACAGTAAGAGACAGTTTATGATTTGTTTATTTAATCATTTATTTGGCTCCACCAACACAAATAGTTCCTCAACTGGACACATAAACATTTCCCTGCACACTAGCTTGCTACTTTGTGTAGGTCTACACGTTACTGCAGGCCAGCTTCTTTGTATCATGTACATTACATATCTGCATCTTTCCATTTATTGTGCAACCAATGAAATAAGGATATGTTGATAGATAATGATCGTTAATGTAATTAACGGTTATTATTAGTACACCTGTAAAACGGAGTGATACATGTAAAGTTAAAGTCCCAGTGCTGTTGTGCTGAATATCAGCACTCGTTGAACGCCTCTTGTCCAATCAAATGACTCGGTTGGAACTAACTGTTGTATAAGATTATTTAGTCATGGGACATTAAATAATAGTGTTGTGATTGTAATGAGAGGCCCATGGATTGAGACAAGAGCCCCACCCTCCCACCGGCAGCGTGTCTAGGGTGACTCTCGCTTGGGTGGCCCACGCACCCCTGAAAAATTGTATCGGCCACCCCGACTTAATTTGGCAGATGATATCATTTTCACATATGGAGCAGAAAAAGACAAAGGAATGCTACAGCACAATAATCAAGGCCATGTTGAGCCAGGGACCGTCTCCTCCACCAGCAAACCCCGCTAGCTCTACATGACGCTGCGCCCAGCTACTGATGGGAAACGGGAGGCGATGCTTCGACGTGGGCTGTGTTTATACAGCGGATAAGGGGGGAGATAACAGGATAAGGTGATTGAGCCTGATCAACAGGAACAGGGAGACCTTGGAATATTCCCCTGACTTGCTGATGTTAGCCCGGTGTTATTGCAAATGCAAATTTATGTCTGTCTGTTGGTACCACTGATTGGCTGTCTGTGATTTTACAGCTTGAAATTTGATTTGCAATTCGTAACCTTTCATTCATCAACGTTTGATTTGGTTGTTGTTGTTCGTTATTAGTCAGAATTTGTGTTGGATGAGTGCAACAGCACCTGAACCTAACAACCCCCTACTAGACACACACACAAATGCAGACACACACACACGCACACACGCGCACACACACACACACACACACACACACACACACACACACACACACAACCAAAACACACACACACACACACGCACACGCACACAGAAATGCATACATGCAGACACACAGAGAACACACAGAAACACACACAGAAACACAGGCTCTCCCCTTCTACGACTCAACGTATAACTTCCTGTCTTTACCAGTTCTGATCCATAACTGCTGGGCTTCCAGTCGTATGTTGGATGGGACTCAAGAGGACAGTAGTCCTGTACACCTTGACTGGATGCGTTTACCATAAGACAGGTAAGATGCAGTCCCTGGACAAGGTTTCCTCCTCTCTGGAGTTCAGTCTACATTCTACTTTGTCCTTGAAGGATATTGTGTCCCACAGTTCAATTTGAACCAGGAAGAAGAAAACAACGTTAGATCCATGATGCTCTCATAACCTTGTAGAAAACAACATGAAACTATTTGTCCATTTGCTCCTTCACCTTAATTAACACCTTATGTTATGTATATTCCTAAAGGAACCTTATGTGCCATTAGAAATAGAAGATGCTCTTTGATGACTATTTTAACAAGCTGGGCAGTAATTCAATATTATCGTAATTAAGATTTCGACTTATCGTGATACCCAGTTTTTAGTTTCAATTAATTACGAGAAAAGATTAAAATGAGAGTTTGAAATGTCAGAGAGAAAGGTCAAGTCATACTTAAATGTCCATATACTTCAATGTAACCATCCTAAGTTAAACTGTTTAGAATGGTATTTTGAATTCATAAGCATCTCGTGATATTTCAGCATGTAAAATTCTCCATGATTATCGTGATAATACATTTTTCCATATTGCCCAGCCTTATGTCACTGGATTGTGAGAAAGCAGATGTGAGTAGCACTGCTACTAACACACCAACAGTCACCAGGAGGGCCACACTGCTACTCACACACCAACAGTCACCAGGAGGGCCACACTGCTACTCACACACCAACAGTCACCAGGAGGGCCACACTGCTACTAACACACCAACAGTCACCAGGAGGGCCACACTGCTACTAACACGCCTACAGTCACCAGGAGGGCCACACTGCTACTAACACACCTACAGTCACCAGGAGGGCCACAGTGCTACTAACACGCCTACAGTCACCAGGAGGGCCACACTGCTACTAACACGCCTACAGTCACCAGGAGGGCCACACTGCTACTAACACGCCTACAGTCACCAGGAGGGCCACAGTGCTACTAACACGCCTACAGTCACCAGGAGGGCCACACTGCTACTAACACGCCTACAGTCACCAGGAGGGCCACAGTGCTACTAACACGCCTACAGTCACCAGGAGGGCCACACTGCTACTAACACGCCTACAGTCACCAGGAGGGCCACACTGCTACTAACACGCCTACAGTCACCAGGAGGGCCACACTGCTACTAACACGCCTACAGTCACCAGGAGGGCCACACTGCTACTAACACGCCTACTTTCATCAGGAGGGCCACACTACTAACACACCAACAGTCACCACGATGGCCAGATGTCCAGTCATGCAGGGGATAAAGCCACACTATACTGTCACTCACAGATCTAAATGTGTCGGGGTGTGAGCATCAGAATAATGAAAGCCAAAACACGTTTTTATTGGTTTTAATTTGCTCTAACGAACCATCTGGCCTGCTTGTCAGCGGTACCTCGGGTCCTGAGAGTCCAGATAGTCATTGGGAGATCAATACGGACCACTGGAGTCGCTGGAGGACTGACCGCCCTAATCTGGCCCAACACTTCATTGTCCACACCTCATTTAGCAGGTAAGATTGAGATGAACCGCCGCAATATCTGCCAAAAAACTGTTGGGTAATCTGCCAGATGGTTTGGCAAAAACCTACCAAATAGTGTTTCCTTAAAAAGGTTCCAACTCCTTAGCAGCAGATACAGCCCACCAGAGAACAAATGACCGCAAAAAATGTGCTTTCTGTGTGGAAGGCAAAACAAACAGAGGATAGTACATTTATTCATTTTAAAGATCGACTACATCCATACTACACCCTGCCAGAATTGTTTATGTGTGTACCTGAAAGAAAGAATCCCTTCTTTCCTGAACATGTAGTCACAAATAGCCTTGGCGTTAGCATTGTCCAAAATGCACATTCAGAATAATGCAGTAGTTTGTGTCTTTGCTGGGATATTTGCCTGCTTCAGAGACCTCCACAAGACGATTGGGTTTGGACTAAGGGGGTGATTGTGAAGCCCTATGCTGCTCGGATCATGATGTATTCCCAGAGTGGAATTACTGACACACAAACATTGACCACTTAGCAGGAATCCTCCTGCAGCAACGGCTGTCACAGGGACAACAATGCAGTTGTTTACTGATGGTGAATATTATGCTGAGTACATAAGTCAAAGAGCATCCTACTCTGTTTTGGTAGCTGCTGGAATATTATATTATCATATTTTATGATGTACAAAAACAATTGAAGAGGATACATGATAGGTGGATAGTATATGATTCGGACCAAGAGTCACATTGAACAGAATATACGGTAAAGAACCAGGGATTTCTCCAGCTAATTATTTGGTGTATTAAGGGTAACATGGCTGTCTCCATGAGCAGTTTGGAACACATCCCACTGACTTCTTTGAACATCCACACCTGATGGAGCAACAGCCCACGAGGGATCTGCATAGAGAGACCCATAGCACCCACCTTCAGGTCAAATATAAAACAAGCCACTATCTGGCTATTTCAAAGGTTCAGTTTAGGACATTTAAATGTTGTTGAATTACTTACTTACTGTCAGTATTTTCTGCCTTTCAACTGTATGTTGGAATCCAAATGCATTTGTGTCATATCCAATTATATAAAATTACCCAAAGACATTTTAAAAATGATCAATGCAATGAAACACACTTACTAAGAAAGATTTCTGTACAATACTTCTAATTCCAAATGATCTGAGAAGCCTGGATATACCATCATGAATGTGTATTTCTATGTTCAACTTCAATGATCTTGTTTGAAGCGGCACGCTCCAGCCGAGCCGAGATATAACCGGAGGCAACAAGACAGAGCTGACCTCAACCACACCAGAGGGCAACCGAAGAGATGGAGAGATTCATGTGTGTGTATACGTGTCTTGTCTGTTTCTGTCTGTACGTGTGTGTGTGCGATAGAGAGAGAGAGAGAGAGAGAGAGAGAGAAAGAAAGAAAGAAAGAAAGAGAGAGAGAGAGAGAGAGAGAGAGAGAGAGAGAGAGAGAGAGAGAGTGTAAACTGCAGTGTTGTGTCCTCTGGATGCAATCGAGTGGATATGATCAACTTTGAGTGGCAACTCGTCCAAGGGAAGCTAAAACAAAGGGCTTCTTACACACTCAGATTCAACCCTTTCAAACGCCCAGCCAGTTTCATGCTGGCCGGATTCACCTGTGGCGCAAGGAAGCCAAATCGGCATCAGAACAGACGCGGCTAGCCATTGGCAAAGCAGATGCTGATTAGTTTATATTTCATTTCAGTTCCCCAGATGTTTAATTATCTGTGTCACAGCTACCAGTAACGATTGATTATCATTATTACAGAAATAGTGATAGTCGAGATAATCACCAGAGAAACATTTGATCTAGTGCCACAATTATACAGTCCAAGCTGCGAGGGCACAGTTGTTTAAATTACACTGAACTCTCGCTAAGAACAACTTAATCAACACCTACGAAACACGGTCATTTAACCCGCCATTATTTAATCTAAGGCATCATTGTAGCTGAACAATCTTTTAATGCAATTTGGAGATAATTAAACGAAAAATGTATGCTTTTTTAATAACTTATATTACATGTTGTGCTCCTGGCTCCTAAATTAATTAAAATGAGAAACATGGTTTGCTTCACTGTCCATGTCATACCCCATTTCACCCCCAGCCTCATATTTATACGTTTTTTGCAAGACGAATTCCACTTATCTTTTACAGAAAAGCAATTTCCTTCGTAATACAACCCAATCCACATTTAAATGTAATAGATTTTTGTAACATTTCTACTGCAGAATTCAAATTCATTTGGGAAGCTACAATGGCCCTGGAATATGACACCTCTCATGCACTGCATTCTGGGAAGGCAGGAGGAAGTGGAGACGGATTGTATGGCTAGCAATAGCCAATCACAGGTTATTGTTAGCTGCAGTGCATGTCTAATCTATATGTAATGTACCTTCAAAATGTAACAAATATATCCAACATTACATGGCTAAAACTAGTATTACATTAGCATTGCATTTTTAAACTATTTTCACGGCACATTTTTTAAATCACATGCACTTGTGTGAAAGATTACCTTTTTTCATGTTCATATTCATATTGTCGTCACAGTTCAAGACGACTAGCCATGATTACATGGTATTCTGAACATGTGACTTCAACACGCTCTCCCAGCGAGGACGGTCCATCTGCCAACCTCTCAGAAGGTGAGTCGCCCCGCAGGCCATCTGCTAACCTCTCAGGAGGTGATTCACCCCGCGGGCCAGAGTCACTCTGAAGACAAGTGAGCTCTGTTTATTTAATTATTGTGTCCCGCTGATAAAACGGGAGCAACATAATGGCTTGATTAATTCCCTTATCACACTGAGCACAAAGAGTAATTACAACCAAATCCGTCGCTCGTAGCCACACATCAATAAAAATTAAATGCAGTCTACCACTCCCGCCGCAATCACCAGCAAACAGTAAATTAGCAGATTGTCTGCGATTCACCCTTGGCCATTGAAGTGTTTACCTAAGAGCCATACCTTTAACAGTGTACACTCAGCAAAAAGGTCACGCAATACATGATTGGACGCCTTTGCATGCCAAGGTATTTCTGATGGAGTGAAGGGGCCCAATTACATTGCCAGTCTGAAGGTTATGCAGGGGCTGTGGTAAATGACTTTGCTCAAAGTAATTGGTACGTTCATATAGCAATCTAGAGTCGCCGGTGAGTTTTAACCACCGACGGTTGCTCAACTGTTGTGACTCTTTCACATTTGTCAAATGCTATAGGCCTAATAGCTAAATTCTGAATTTTATGACTCACTGTCTGAAGTTATGAAAACCATAGATAAAATAGTGTCATTTTTGTTTTAACATTTGATCAAAGTAAATAATTAAAAAAACGTGTGCGTGTTTCTATGCACTGTAATTGAAATAGAATTTGTGATTCATGGAAAAGCTGATGAGTGACTATTAGGATTTTAAACCATTTAAAAGGGTCACCAAAGCTTTTTAGCCTTGTAAGGTTAACAAGGCTTTTAGAGCGTTAAACAGGGTTAACACGGCTAAGTGTGCAGAAGACACGGAGGAGAGAAGGATCGATACAACAAGAGAACAACAAACTCTGACCTCACAACCATCATAACAAGGCTGTTTGTGAAGACTTAGCCTGGACCTGATCACCTGATCACCAATTACTCATGGAAACATTGCCAATGGTGGTATGAATTTTAATATTTAGATATGAGCTATGTTGTAAGTATCAGAGTGACACATCATTAGTCTTGACAAACCAATGGCCATAGTTGAAAACAATCTGTATAAAATATGAACTAAGTCCACCAAGTGACCCTAAGACTGTATATTTAATATAGGTATGGAGCAGATATGAAACCCTAGTTTAACCCCCTAGTTGTGTGGTGAAGAACCAGGCAGGTGTGGTTATCGTATTCCTACAGGCAGCAGGAAGCCACCACCTCCACCCGAAATGTTACTCTTCACCATGGCAACGGCTCCACAGTTAATACCGCTCACATGCTGCTGTTGTTTTAGCAGCCAGCCCACTGGACTTCATCCCAACAGGGAGCGTAGAGCCACGGCCAACAAAATAATCAGCCTCCATTCAGCTCTGGCTTGCGATTGGAAAGCACAAAGGGGATTTCCTTCTGGGCCATCAGCACGGCGGCCTTCCTTGGCACACTACACAAAGCACCTCGGCTACTGAGGAGTCGATTAGAATAAGCCTCCGTGCTGACATCATCATCGTCTCCGTCGTCATTGTCGCAAAACGCGCGTGATACGATTCCACGGCAAAAGAGGCCAACGAATGAAACGACGTGCTCCATTCAGAGTCGCCCGTTGTTCACGACGTTGGCGGCGGGTCGTTTGCTCCTTCCAACTCATGGCGGCCTCCTAAAGCGTGTGTCAATTACTCTCTTCCAAATCAAGTTAGCCGTGATTATTGGGTTCTTTGTGGGGGGAGAGAAAAAAAGGCGCAGGGAGTACGGGAAGGCAGGAAGCGCGGCTGGGTTTAATTAGCGCGTTTCCTGCGAGCTCTCCTTGTCGTGCGGCAGACGAGCGAAGAGTCCACCGCTGATGCTGCTAATGAGTGTGGAGTGTGAGCCGTAATCACCGTGCACCCGGCGCCCAATTAGCACAAACGAGGCTATGTCACCCGAGATGAGCGCCACTTCAGTACCGGCGAACCGCCTGGCAAAGTGACAGTGTTCCCGCATTTGGAGCGGACGCTAACTCGACACTGCGCTGTAGGCGTACTGAGAGACGTTGTTGCTGCGTTGTTTTGCTAACCACTTTTCCTTGACTTCGATGGGAAACATCAGGAGGTCAAGGAAAGATGTGAAGGAGAATTCATAAGGACTTAAGAAATGACAACCGCGGTTATAAGGGAGTCGGACTGCACTTACACTCTGCTACGTAACGATGCGACGGGGGATGTTATGGACGTGGGTCTGCTGGCGAAACCGCAGTGTTACGAAAATGGATCCTTCCCCCCCGTACGCTCTCGCCGCGTTGTTTCATGCAGGCTATATAAATGTGGACAACCCGGTGAAAATATGACTTCATCAACAAGGATGGCATCCAAATTAAAAAAGGACTACAGGCTACCGGTGACAAACGTGAAAGGAAACGGATGTCACCTTGACGACCCTCAACCCCTCACCCCTCTGTCCGCTCATATTTATCCACAGGAATCCCAATGAGTATGATTGTATAAAAATAATTGTTTCATTTATGCAAGACAGGAAGAACATGTTAGGCCCACACATTCACTACTGTATACATATCATCATTCTTAAGTTTCAAACATGTTGATCGTTGTTTTCGTTAAGGGCCGAATGGATTGTCGCTTTAAATGTTACTGCTGCAAGGAATTGTGGGACGGCATGATCTCCTTCCCTTTCGTAAGGGATGGTCCAGTGTACCCTATGCTGAAGGAGATAAGAAAGGAAGCATTTTAGCAACTTTCCTTAGCATTTAGAGAATTCGACCAGCTCTTGGCTGCCACTTAGATACACTTAGTTAGCAACCTTCCTAAGTTAGGAACCTTCCTAAGCAAAGAAGACTATTACGACCGGAGCCGAGGATAGATTTAAAAGAGATATTTCCGATAAATCTCCATTAAAGAGGGAGATATCCAAAAGTGGAAGGATGTTTGGAAGACATAATCATATAGGGATGTAAACTGACAAATGCAAATTAAATTGACTTGAAATATATGGAGTTTGTTTTTAGTGCTCATCCCAAGACTCGCATACTAGAATAATATACATAAATATTGAGGATAACATAAAGTTGTTGCTGAACTGTAGAGAGTTTCTAAATAATATTCCAGTAAATTTGGACTTATTTTATGCACAATGAATAACAGTTTATTATTGTATCCATGGTTTTGATGTGTTTAAAAGTCGTTATTATATTCTAAGTAAAACAATGATTTGTGTTTGCCATGTTCAGTGTGTTGTAAAAGAGTGGTTGTAGAATAACACTCATTTTGTGGATTTCACCATTAAACACTTTGGTGCAGATGGAGAATACATTGGCCAATCAGTAGACTTATTCAGCCAATTAGGCCAATGGTGTTTACCAGCATCTGTAGAGAAGAGCATTTAGAGAGCTAATTTAAAATGCGCTTTGACAGAGCATCAAGCTACGCTATCGTACTTTATGAGCTTCGCTGCTCCCTCTCTTCCAGTCCCTTCCACCAATTATCCCCCATAGTTTGTTTGTACTTTCACTTTGGGAATAATTTGCCACATCAACAGTGCCCGCACGCCGCACACACACCTGTCCAGATACACGGACATAACCCACACACCCTCCTGGGGAAACATTGCCATAATGAGCCGTCAAAAGTTTCACACTAATTGTTTGTCAGAAAACAGGTCTGTGTTGTGCCCCAACAGCAGACAGCAGCTCGATGGACCAATAGACAATATACCAAAAGAGAAAAGGTAAAATGTTTCTAAATGCCGGAAATGGTAATTATCTGGCAATTGAAGGGAGCTGGGATGCCTGCCCAATATGTTTTCTAACCGTCCCTCTGCTTGGATATCTCCCTCCACTGAAGTGTTTGAGGTGCAAAACAACCTCTTAAAATATTCCCACACACACATTTTAGCAGATCTGTTTCCTCGTGAATTAATGACCGAATAGATTATGTACTCGAACCCAAAATACTTTTGCATTACTTGGGTTGGATGGACCCTCTCCTGGAGAGGCAGAGAGAAGCAGGAGTGAGAAATAATGAGGGCCATATGGACCATTCCATCCACTCCTTTCCTTCTTCATTCTTCAAGTCCAAATCCAGATTAGTGGTATGTACTTGGGATATGCAATTGCTGTGTGCTGTAAATAAATATATCATACAATTTATAAAACAAAAGGAATTCTTTTATAAATGATTTCATAATTCAACGAACGAATACATATCATATTATTGAATGAGTTTGTGATGAGGTTTAGAATGAGAAAGGAGATGGAGTGGAGAAGTTTTGAGTTTTCTTCATTGCGCTTATCCTCAATTAAATGACTCTGGTTTGACTTAGTTGACTTTATTTAACAGGGACTGTGCACAACACAGTAGTTGAGTTAGCTAGAGAGATAATTAGCAGCTGTGGTCCCTGGGCAGGACACAAGTGAGAGACTCGTGCCCAGTGTGAACAGGTGAGCTCTCCACAGAACCGCTCCATATTGTTTGTGTTCCCTGAGGGGTAGGGGTGGGGGTCTAATCCCGTGACTGAAGATCAGTGGCAGAGTATGGAGCCAGGAGGCAGATGGAGACCATGGGGGTGCGGATCTACAACCACATCCAGACCCCTCTCTCTCTCTCTCTCTCTCTCTCTCTCTCACACCTCCTGTCCGTGTCTATTTGTGTTACGGGCGCGGAGCAGAAAGCTGCTCTCTCTCTCTTTCCCGTGCCTGAATCGATAGCCTAACCGCCTGCCGCCGTCAGTGCCAAAGTCACACCCTCCTCCCATGTCTGCTGCTACTGCTACTATCACCCCGGTGAAGAGCCTTCACAATGTTTATCTTTCTTTCTCATTTGTCCATCCCTCCATCTCTTTCCCTCCATTTCTACGGTGCGCCTCTTATATGTAAGAGAGGGGGGCGTGCACCGCGTCAAAGAGCGAATAGATGATGGTTTCATCGTTATTTGTCGGGTTTTTTACTTTTCTTTCAGCGCACTCAGGACCAGTTTTGGCGATGAGTGGTGACGACTATTCGATAAAAGAAAAGGACGCGTCACAATGGAAAAACATTTCCAGTGGTCATTTACCCTTCACAAGGCTGTCTGTCTGCTTGTGTTTTACAGAGGACCTTGTGAGCTTGTACGACTAAAAACAAGTAAAGAATTAACATTGGTGTATGTCTGTGTTGCCAGGGCATGAGTTTGCCATCGCTAACGTCTCTCTGCAAATCTACACCACCAAAGTGGTCCACATTCTGTATGCATAAACATAAGAATAATACGCCTATTGTTGCTTTTCTGTACCAAGCAAACCCATCAGAACAGAGTGTTTTGTCTCAGACAGGTGAAGCTGTACATAGACTGACTGTGAATTTCCCCTCACACAGACATCGGGCCTCGCTGACCTTCACAGAGTTGCCACTGCAGTATTGCTCTGTATTGGCAAAATGTGCAATGTGAATAAAAAATACATGTAGAATATTAATAAAGTTTCAATGTAATCGTACCCTGCTATTGGGGACCAACAAGACTACCAATTTGTTGCCATAGTGATGGTAAGGACCAAGCTCTCTGAAGTCTTTAATGAGGTTCTGGGGGGGGACCTGGTCCATGTGGTCCTGAGGGGACCTGGTCCATGTAGTATGGAGGGGACGCGGTTCATGTGGTCTGGAGGGGACCTGGTCGATGTGGTCCTGAGGGGACCCGGTCCATGTTAGACACATCATTATTATTCCCTCCGGAAGCCTAGCAATCAATGAGTCCCCACACACACACACACACACACACACACACACACACACACACACACACACACACACACACACACACACACACACACAAACCTGAAAGACACACAATAAATAGTCTCATCACAGACTCTCCCTCCGACCATCTTTGTTATTTAGTGGGCTATAATGGACAGTCCATTACACCTTTATGGAAAGGCAGCTCATTCCATTAGCTGGTGACCCGATGAGAAGTTGTGTGTGGGTGCACAGAGAGTGGCTCAAGGGCAAGTGAATTATTCTATTATCTTTAATGGTTGTAGCTCCGCAGCAGTCAAGGCCCTGGGGAGTTTACCTAGCTACGTCACCGCCGTCCTCTGGGAGGACGCGGGAGACGGTCAACAAAAGACAGTGAAGAATGGCCTTCATAGCCTCCATCCGCAGGTCCCTAAATCTTTTTTTTATGAATACATTGCAACTTTGTATGATCCAAATGGCGATTTGACGCAGCCAAGTGTCAGATGGTCCATCAAATATGACCCACACAGTAATGACTCTATGGATGTCACAAGCCTGCGTTTATGTTTCAACTAATTAGGTTTTGAAAGCTGATGAAATGGGAAGCATTTAATGACATTTAATAGAAATTAAATGCTATTAAATGGGACTAGCAACGGCACTTTATTCAACAGCCATCTTTAGGTGGTTTAAACCCTATTAGAGGCTAATTCTCCTCAGTCAAAGGTGCCGTTGAAAAAATTCCCAATCCAGCATAGAGACGCTGGGATTGAAAATGACTGTTCCCCGTTCTTTTCTTTCAACATTGGTAGCGCAACAAAAACCTTCAAGTGTAAAATATATTGGTCTAATTCATGAATTCATTAAATGTGCTTTATGAATACATTTGGATTGGATTGGATTTGGAAATGGTCATTATATTTGAAATATGCATGCATGTGTTGAACAGGTTTTTTGACATTATTATATTGCATGGTTATTTTTGGACTTTAATTGGAGTTCTAATCAGGTCAGCCTTGAAAGACTTTCAGACACACGTCCAGATAACCTCAGAGATAAAAACAACAACATTGTGTAGCCCTCTTTAATGACCTCTCCAAGGCGTTTGATACAGTTGATCACACCCTTCTGCTGAAGAGGTTGGCTGACATAGGCTTAGATAGCATGGCATGTAGCTGGTTTAAAAATGACCTTCAAGAAAGGACACAATGCATTTCTGTGGATGGAGTCCAGTCTAGGGCTCTTGAAATCACTAAAGGTATACCAAAGCGATTTTAGGGCCTCTGTTGTTCACTATACCAATGATGCTGCATCTCTATGCAGATGATTGTTTATGACACTGCACCCAATGTTCAGCAAGCTCTCTCAGACCTCCAACTTAGTTTGAATACTACACACAAATCACTTAAAACTTGTTTTAAATAAGGATAAAACAAAGTTTATGATTTTCTCAAAGGCTGGAACCGAGGACCCAAGCATTTGCACGTTTCTGGGTGACCAAATTGAACAGAGCCTCTGTTATAATATTTAGGTATTTGGATCAATAATAAACCATACCATATAACCATACCATATAAACCTTTTTTTTTTATTCTTGTGCAGATTAAACTCAATTGTTGGTCAACAGGAAGAAAATAGTTCAATCTATGCTACTTCCTGCTATCGATTATGGTGATGTAATCTACAGGCATGCCACTGAGACAACACAAACCGCTCGACGCCACTTATCACACAACAGGGCTTGGGTACCACACTCATCGCTGTCTGCTTTATGCAGCTGTTGGTTGGGGCTCACTAAGTGCCAGTAGGGACTATCACTAGAATCTCTAGGTTTACAAAGCTGTTTTGGGTCAACTCCCCACCTATCTCACCTCACTTTCACTTTCCAGGTATGTCAATAGATATGAAACAAGGTCACAACATTCAATGTCCTTTAGAGTCCCACAGGTGCGTTGGGATTTTGGCAAGCACTTATATACCAAGCACTTGGCTAAGGCTCCAGGATGACCTTGGCCTAAATAAGTTAGTCTCGATTCCAGCTTTTAAAACCTTGTTAAAGGATTTTGATATTGTAAACTGCACATGTTTTTGATTACTCTTGTGTGTTTCATTGTGTTGTTCATGTTGTGTTTTTGTCTAGTATTTGTCGTAACTACATGTCATTGTAAATGTTGTTTTGTAATCCACAGCCCTGCTGTAAAGGAGCCATTGGTCTCTGGCAGGTCTCCCTGCCTAAATAAATCAGAAATAAATAAAAATAAAGTTTAAAAAAAGGAAAATGAGTACCATAAAGTTGTTGCATTGGATGCCCCTTGGATTACAATTTTAACAGCCTTGGCAAAGCATAGAAAAAAGCTTAACCAGTTGTTTTTTTTCCCTCTGTGTTCGAAGTACGTCTTCACTAGACAGATATTTTGTGAACGCTCGGTGGTCATTAAACACCTTCTATAAAACCTTTATGCCTGGTGACGCTCCATCACAATCAGCCTGGCAGTCAGACGCTGTGCATTAGCCAAATGGGAGAGGATAGCACCGCCCGAGAGATTAATACCTTCCCATCCACACTCTATTAGCCACTAATCCTCAGCCTCAGCCTCAGCGAGAGAGGGAGAGGGAAAGAGAGAGGGAGAGAGAGAGAGGGAGAGGGAGAGAGAGAGAGAGAGGGAGAGAGAGAGAGAGAGGGAGAGAGAGAGAGCGCGAGAGCGCGCGCATGAGAGAGATTCCTGATGTGTGTATTTTGTGTCACATTACCAAGGATTGTGTGCATTATGTGCATTGGGTTTATACAGTAAACACACATCAGCATTTTACAAAAATAGGTTGTTTTCGATGCAAGAATGAATCTCTTTAGATTATTGGAGTCGTGAAGTCATTTTAGTGATGGCTTTATTCATAAGAATATATAAATAAAGAATGCCCTCCATAAATATAACATTTCACAGATATGATATAAGTTAAGATAGCGGCTTTGGAACCAAAAGCTGTAGGCCTACACCCATTAAGCTTAAGACGGTCAAGGCAGTGAGCCAAAAATAATGCTTCATCTCTCCTTCCTCCTCTACATTTATGTCTGCCATACTTTAATACTCTTTGTATAAGTCAAAAGTAAGGATGGTTTTCTGTTAGGGTCATTATAATGCATAAAACAAGATTTTCATTCATGTACCAACACACATGAATCCTGCATTGCAAATGCAGCTGGCATTAGACAATGAGAAAGCCAAAGAGTAATAATCAAGGACTCAGATAAACAGATTAAACTTTATTTGACTCGCCGATGCTCTTGTTGATGTCTCACTGCATTAGCGATGGCCTTTGGCTATCAAAAGAGAAATTATGCCACCCGTCAGAATCCATTTATTTACGCAAAGCAGCACTTTCAAGTCAAACCCTTTCAGTTTTACGCTGGGTGCCTTGCCATGCATTTGAAGGCAACAAGAAAAAAGCCTGTGCCCATTACAGGGTAGAATGCATGAGCTGCACTTTGCAGGACTGAGCTACAACATGTCGCTTAGCTTAATGCTCAAGTCAGTAAAGCAGGTGGATTACACAGCCTATGGTAGACTATTCCTAGGCATCCCATCTCATAGCACGCATAGATATGGTAGGCTACAAAATCTGTAAGACGTTTTTGGTATATCAACCAAAAGGTTTCTGCAAACGGAGAGAGCATATCCTCCAACTTCGAAAAAGGGCTCCAGTAATATAGCAGTGCCAGAGAACTAATTTAGATCATTTAGGGCACCCGCCTCGCAAACCATCAAAGACAAACCATTAATTCTGAGCTCCCTGTTGTCACGGGATCCGGGGTTTTCACTGCGACTAGATTTCCTTAACGTGTCGTCTTCAGAGTTGCAGGGAGTGTGGGGAGAAAAGCAATTCTAAACCTTACAAGGACACTGCTGTGCCCCAGTTTGAAATGAATGCCCCCAAAATAACAGTTTAATTAAGCCACTATCTGTCAGGCTTTCATGTTTTCTAAACGAATCACTAGGAGCCTGATAGCAGGTTCAAAACTCTGCAAAAGTCATTTCAGAAGTCTCTGGAATTAGCTCATACGGAAAAGAGTTTCATGTTGTTTTAGAATTACATCCCAGGATCCCACAGATCTGGGCAAGATATAGTTCATTATTTCATCTCTGATTCAAGCATCCAAGTAGGCTATTAGCCACACTTTTGTTAGCTAGAGCTAATCTCCACGTTAACTGCTAATACAACTAATATTGAGCATTTTGTCTACAGTCTACACTGACTGTTTGACTGTTTATTTTATGATCTATGTTATGTATCTATGTATCTGTGAAACTGTGTTGATAAAAAGTCTCAAATCAGATGTTGAATTATACATCCACAGTATCTCAACAAGGCTCAATGGTTCACATGCCATCCTGCATAGATATACAGTAGTCCACTGGGTACAAACAATGATAGATATGGGTGATTTGATATGGGTTAAAAGGATCTATTGGAGGAAAAATAACTGCTCTTTTGCATTTGGGAAAGCTTTGCTACAAAGCTGAAGACACGACATCTGACTGACATGCACTGGCAGCATCCACGTGTTCATGGGTTTGACTGAGTCACTGTGACAGGGAACATGTCCCTATCCCTGACCCTAACCCTGCCTTTTATCAGCTTTTAGTCTCACAAAACGGGAGTGAACCTCCACATGAAGATTATATTACTCTTAGCTCCAAAGCATCGGAGACAGTTTAAAGACCAACAGGAGTAACTTCAGGGGAGCGTGTCTATGTTCCCTCAGCCCTATGTTCCCCCAGCCCTATGTTCCCTCAGCCCTGTGCTCCCTAACCCTACCTTTGGGATGAAGAAGATGTAACACCTACCCTAACCCTAACCTTAACCTCACTGGAACCACGCCGAACCCTTTGCATGAAGAGGATGTAACACCTACCCTAGAAGTTAGCCCTGACCTTAACCTCACTGGTGAGGGAACACAAGGCTAAGGGAACATAGGGCTGACCCCAACTTCTTTTTCAGCTACATCTTATCTGGCTGCGATGTGGTCTGACAGAGCATGACGCTACTCCTGCATGTCGCTAGCGTTGACAGACCTGTCAGGCCTTGTCTTCACGCAGAGGTCAGTCCATCGCCACTAATCATTCCTTAGTGGGATCTGCTTCTCGACTGTCACTGGGGATCATGTTACTGTTGTTAGCGATGACTCTTACTAGAGCAACGTAACACACAGCTTACTACGTGCTACCAGATGACAACAATATCATTACTGTACCACATACTGTAATAATCTGTATAGAGGTTTCATATAACCAGACACATGGTTATATGAAAGACTATAATGAATGATCCAAATGAAGCTACATTGCAAAATGCTTGGCAAAATTAGTATTTCAATAGGGGACATTATGAAGAAAAATTGAAGAATTGGATTTCGTAAGATAGGGTTGGGGAGGTAATTATGCTAAAGCTACCCATGTTGACCAAAGACATTGAGAATAGGCTCATGCTTGTAATTGGGCTTGTCTGCCATATGTCAAATGAACTGTGAAATGTAAAATATCCTCCAACATTTTCCGTCTCTTTGATTGGATCAGAATAATCAATCACAAAGTCAAAAATGCAAATCAATAACAATACAAAAACGGTTGGCAGTCTGTCACCAAGAAACAACCAAAAAAGGATTCACCTTTGTTTTTATGTGACATTTCATGTCATTAAAACCATAAAGCAGAGATGCAGAGATGGGGGAAAAAAAGAAAAAGACAGAGAACGAAGTCCAATTAATTCCACCTCGCCGTCTCTGAGTTCAACTGTGACATCGTCAGGGCGCACGTGTTATGCAAATGGCGGCCAGCGCGCATATGAACAGCAGATCGCCTTCCCCAAATGAGGATGGGCAGTGGAGGGGGGGGGGGGGGGGGTGAAAAAGGAAGAAGAGGCTTCTGTAGCCAGCCAGCCTTGAAACGATTTAATTTAACGTGATGAGGAGTTGACTTTGATAAGTCTGCATTTTAATAATGAATACCACCGCTGCTTCAGGGAGGAGAAAGACTCAGGCTATGTACGTCATTACAACCTGTTGGGAATATGGCGGGAGCTACTTACCCTAGGTCTGAAATTGCCACTGGATAAGATCGCACATAGCTGATTTATTGTGTCAAAGTGCCAAGTCAGGGCATTTGACGCATTTTTGATTAGGCCCTAGTCTCTGTGCAATTTCATGCTGAGAAGGATTTGAGTCTATACTGTCATTATGAGTGATTGTGCTATACCTCATGGTGAGTCCACTTTGAATGCGGTCATAATCATCTCTGTTCTCCCCTGAAGCACCACTGATCTTATTAGCATCATGACTTCTCCCAGCCAGGGTATTTCAATACCCTGGCTGGGGCTTCAATCTCTCACTCTCACTGGGTGTGTGGTGAGGATGTGTTGGTATTTTAAAAAGCTTAACATTTACTTCCCAACATCTTATATTTGGTGAAGCTGTGGAAAGTACTTTTTACAACATTGACATTTGTTTTATGCTCTTTTATGGCCCAGTGTGACAAGTGCATATTTATGTCTGTCTGGGAAAAATATTGTTCTGTATGTGAGCTTCCCATGTGGGCAGTGGGGTGAAAGTATCCATGACCATACATTTAGTTTCTTAATCTCTATAAGCGTACATATAAACCAAAACATGTAACAAGTTGCATTGAAGGGGGCGCTAGCTAGCCACTCATGAGACTCTCGCTCGTGTCTCAATTTGTGTACTTCCATACTTACACTTGCTATTTTGAGTGCATAAGTGTGTTCACAAGTATGGCAACATGCAGTGCAATACGAGTACCCAGATGGTGCACTCCTAACGGTCGAAAAGTTGAGTGTGAAACGCTGGACACTTCTCACCCTCAATGGTCGCCATCTTGGCTACCTAGCGGAAGGGGAAAATGGCAGTCAAATTAAAAGAACATTAGTTTTTATTGATTTTTCTGCCCCGTTGTAAATTGCCATTAAAAATAATAATAATAATAATAATAATAATAAGAAGAAGAAGAAGAAGAAGAAGAAGAAGAAGAAGAAGAAGAAGAAGAAGAAGCGGTCTCGATCGCCATTTCCGGTAAGTGCACAACAACTCGATTTCAGATAACACTACCCTGTCGAAATCCAAACGAGTATCCAAATTGAAACACACCACCTGTGAGCAGTGATATGTGAGCACGTCATCCTGGGAAATTTGCAGTCCAACATGGTCACCTTGCAACGTGGCTACTACATTTTCCTAGACACACAGACCTTTTTTTTTCTAGTTGGTAACAATAAGGATTACAGTTGTGCAACATTGCGTCTGTGTTTCTACAGCGTAGCCAAGCTAACCTTCATATGCTGACTCACAAATAACATTTAATGAAACAACCCGTTTTGTTTTGTTCTCTCCTTCACTGCGTGCTAGCCAGTTGAACTTGAACGTTGGTTGATATTTTCCCATAATTCCTTGTGCAGTGAGCAGCATCATTGCTTGCATGTGAAGATATAATAGGAAATAATGAGAGAGGCTTTTCTCACCCCACACTCGGCTACTGCTCTCCTTCCTTGTAATGAAAGGGTCTTCCTTTACCGCTTGCTCAATTTACAAGCCTCTATTTCATGTAGAGGACAAAAAAGTGTTTTAGTATCTCTTTTATCTCTATATCAAATATATATTATGCACCAACATATTTCATTTCCCCTTGGAGAGGATATGAGAAAAGAATATGAACTGAATCGTATTGAGTAAAATGTAATATCCTTGGGTTCAACTTCCAATATATGTTAAAATAGAGTTTCTTAATAAAAGTATTTCCTTCTTTCGTTCTCTATATTTCATTCTGTATTTATTAGACTAGTTATTAGCCTACTGCGCCACCTATTTCCTGGAGCTATTTTGATTTCATTAGATAGGCCTATATGGATTTCATTCTATTGGCTATTACAATCAACCTTGATCTGAAAGTTATCAGGTTTTCGATTGAATATAAAACTATATAAATATTATATTAAAAAAAGTATTTGCAGCCCTTAATGAAGAAGAGTCGATATTTAATTAAATAAAACAGAATTTAAAGTAGATTTACTAAAGAAGATAGGCCATGAGTTTACACCTCAGCAGCTTCAAGAAGAGCCCTGTTATACATTATTAGTATCCTATTTAGACAATACTTATTGTATTAGCTCACTGGCGGGTGTTTAAAAAATACCCACCAGTGGGCTAATTCTTTACATGGCACACACATATGAGATAAGATATCTGGCATCGCTACATTATAAACACAAGTTACACTCTTACAAGCTTGTGAGAAGTCACCACAATTCACTATGTTAATGGTGATAGCTTAAAATGTGTTTATGTAAAACAGCCATAATAGATAATGAAATAGAAATGTCTCACTCTCTATCTACTAGATAGAGAAAAAGCTTGTACAATTAATGAGATGGTATAATTAATTAAATCTGTAGGCCTAAACATGTTTTGGTTTGATCCCAGTTGTTGGAAGGGAAATGTAATTATAGGTTTACTTAAAGAACATATAAACATGACAAAAGTAATGTTTCTGGATTCACTCACTCACTCAAATTCGTAGCTGTTTGTCCTCTAAAATCTGCATCTCAGTTTCCAAATGACAAACAGCTACGAGCTTTAAGATCAGACGGTGTTAAATGCTACCACAGGATTACCACACATGACCAAACTTCAGTCAAATTCCTGAGGAGCCTCCATTTCATACGAGCTTCCCTTAAATCGATTATAATTTACTGCATTTGAATTCACTTTTGCAGATGAATTCCACTGGGACGTCTCCCGCCCTCCTGCACACTTGTACTTGTGTGTGTGTGTGTGTGTGTCTGTTTGTGTTTGTGAGCGTGTGTGTGAATGCATGTATGTATGTGAGTGTGTGTGCGACGTGCGTGCATGCATCTGTCTGTGCATGAGTGTGTATATGTGCATGCGTGTGAATGTGAGTGTGTGAGCAGGCAGAGTGCTGCCCAGAGGGCTAGGGGCCGGGTGGCTGTAGCCCTTGGGTCGAGTCCCTGAGCAGGAGCGAGACAAGCCACGGCTCCCCATGGACCCCTGGCTCAGCCCAACGGGGGGGGGGGGGGGGGGGGGGGGGGGGCACCAGGTGTGATGTTCATTAGCCATCCACCCATACGTATGATGGATAGATCAGGACAGGATAGGACTGTACCAACTGGTAGGATAGATAGACCAGCCTACCCAGTGGACTGTACCAATTGGTAGGTAACACGCTAATATGCCTACCAGTGGACTGTACCAACTGGTAGGCTGATCTAACCGGGTGGAAACTCCCACTGTCACTAGAGGGTAGATTTTGACATGGCTTGTAATAACTAATCAACATCCCACCTGGTGGTAAAATAGGGGCCCTTTAAAGAAGCCTCTTCAGCTCACGGCTTACAGAGTACAGGCAGCCATCGTTTTTGATATTAAATATGTATATGATTTATCATGCGTTACTGATGGAGCGTGCGGCATGCTATTGGAAATTCAATATGATGGGTGGTCAAAAAAAAAAGTCTCTGTTATCTCTCCGCTAAAGGTTGTAAGACCTTTCCCTCTGCCCTTCTGGCTTTGAAATGTAATCAGAAAAGTGATTTTCAAAGAGTTTATCAGAGGCGAAAGGTAATTTGCCAGCTTGTATTTTCCTTCCTGGGGTGATGTGAAATTGTGAAATGTGGTGCAGAGTTCTCATCCTCGCCATCAAATAGGTGCACTTTTTTTTACCACCCCATATGTGTATTCATATTTCCATTTAAGATCTTTTTATCATCTGCTTCCCTCCACACACAGAGAGAGAGAGAGAGAGAGAGAGAGAGAGAGAGAGAGAGAGAGGGGTACAGGGACTAAAAACTTGAATAGGTGAGCTCCCCTTCTCTGTTCTCTATAGGATATGTTGGGGACTTAGAACTTAAACCCTGTCCCACAGCCTCATGTATACCTCCATGTTTGGATGATGATCAACTAAAAAAAGGGTTGAGAACGTTCTGTAAATCCCCAAAACTCATGAGATGCTTTCCTCCATCTCCTGCATCTTTCCTGCTCCTACACTCCCTCTCAAGGGTTGAATCTGAATAATGATTTGATATATGATATGATACCGCATTTGACATATAAAATATATTATTATTGGTTGTAGGTTTGCTCGGCTTTACTCGTTTAATATAATGTACGTTTTTAAAACGTTTTTAGGACTTACACTACGTTTACTTAAACATACACACGACAAATGAGACTTTAAGGTTACGAATTTAAAAAACGTTTAAAGTCAACTACGCCGCCGCTGACACGCGTCTCTGCAGCGCTGTTATCATTTGAGGCTGCTTCTGATTGTCAAGACTTGCCGTTTGATTGATGGAATCGCTGCGTGGAGATCAATAATAAATGTACAATAAATAAATCTCCACCGTTCGGCAGACAGGAAATGCACAAGCAATGACAAAAATAATAAAAATTATTAAAAATGCTGTCAAGGGTTTTAAATATGACGGCATGAGACACGGTTACAGATTAAAGGATTTGGCTGTGATAAAATATTTACATTTCAACTAAAACAAGATACATCTGTCCACATCTCATGTGGGAAGCGAAGCACCAAACGGACACGTTGCAGTGAGCCTGGCGTGATGGTTACAAACCAGAAACCAGACATGAAATACACAGCATAATGATACCATCTGTCCCTCACACACACACACACACACACACAATATATATGTATAAATACAGGCTACATACACACAAGAGAGAGAGACAGAGACAGAGAGACAGAGAGAGAAAGCGATAGAGAGACTATGACAGACAGTGTGTATGTACAGCATGTTTTCCCTTAGTGACAAGCAGATGCTGAGTCCCACGGGGAGCAGAAACACCCCCGCTCTTTCATCCTCCTCCTTTTACTGCTCACACTGTGTGTGTGTGTGTGTGTGTGTGTACACGTTGCTTCCTTAGTATACGTGCCCTTTTAGGTTAGGCTCACCGAAATCCAATCGAGTTCCTAATACACAACAACAACAACCGCCTCCATCTCCACCACCACTTCCAGTACCACCGCCTCCTCCTCCACCACCTCCACAACAACAAGCCATTAGTCCAGATTCTCAGAGTCAAATCACCAAACATCGCCCGACATACTCCCCAAAACACCCCCCCCCTCTTCTATACTCCCCAAAACACCCCCCCCCCCTCTTCTATACTCCCCAAAACACCCCACCTCCCATAAACACCGCCCCTCTATACTCCCCTAAACACACATCCCTCCTCCCCCCCTCCCCATCCTCACCCCCCCCCCCCCCCCCCCCCCACACCCCACCCAATGCTCTCACTTTCAGCCATCTGCCACGAAGTTGGACAACACCCCACTTATATTCCTGCCACACACACACACACACACACACACACACACACGCAGTACATAGGAGTACCACAGTTGGAACAAGCCCCGCCCATATGACCTCTCATATGCCTCCTCTTGATTGGAGAAGGAGGAGGAGGAGGAGGAGGAGGAGGAGGAGGAGGAGGAGGAGGAGGAGGAGGTGGGGGGGGAGTAGTAGGAGGGGGAGGACAACAGTCTGTAATGACCTACTTAAGCCTCCCAGACCCACTCAACTTTTGAGAGAAAAAAGAAAATAGGAGGGAAAAAGAAAAAGAGAAAAAAAAGCAAGTCCAGGACAATGGACAGAGAGAGAGATCACTCTAATAGAAAATGAAACATCTCTCTCTATACCCACACACACACACACACACACACACACACACACTAATCTCCCTGCGCCCGCTCTCTATGCTTGTTATACACTCACTCCCTGCTGTCCCCTTGTTCATCCCTCAGTTAACCACAGAGGATAATGATTAAGGAGAGAGAGAGAGAGAGAGAGAGAGAGAGAGAGAGAGAGAGAGAGAGAGAAAGGGAGAGAGGGAGACAGAGACAGAGAGTGGTTGGGCCCCGGGGCCCTTCATTGTGATGGTCTAAGAGGTCTCCAGCCACGTACGGCTTCGGCTGAATCAACATCGCGGTGCAGCGAGAGCAGCTCACTGTTGTTATTGTGTGTGTGTGTCATTCGATCCTCAGCCATGGACTCAAGCGCTGAGATGAGGAGCCGAACTCAGGATGTCACTCCTTTCATGTCATTAGGGGGTTTTCCTTTTTATTCGAATTTTCAATTTGCGAAAAAAAAAGAAGACGAAAAATGGCGGCAGATGAAAATATCAGGTATGTAAGGACCGAAGAGGAGACTGCAATGTTCCTGGAAATAGTACAAGAAACAAACAACCACCTACTGCTTATCTCGATGAACCAACTCCTAATATTTGACTAACAGTAGTGGATGGAAATGCGCATAAATTAGCATTTTCTTTTGCCGATTTTCAGAAAATTCGATTAAAATTTGCGATACACTTGGATGGAAGCCCAGCTACTGTTTGTAGTTGGTTTTCGTTGTGTTGTTGTTTTTGCTTTGCAGAAACATTAGCTGGGTTTCCATCCAAATGTATCGCACATTTTAAAACAGGGGGATGGAAACACACCTGTCACGTTGAGTTGGCAACATTACGGCTGTTCTGTAAAGATCATCATCATCATCATCATCATCATCATCATCATCATCATCATCATCACCACCACCATCCTTGCCATCATCATCATCATCATCATCATCATCATCATCATCATCATCACCATCACCATCACCACCATCCTCGCCATCATCACTATCATCACTATCATCATCGTCAGCGCGAGGAGGACCAGAGCGCCGCCCCAGACGAGCTAAAGACAAAGAGACAGACGCGACCCCCCCTCTCGCCCCCCAGAGTCCCGGGGCGTTTGGCGAAGACGATGCTCACTTCATGCTGACAATCTGCTACTTATCTATTGAATAATTTATTCAATCACTTTCCATGGATCCTTTAATAATAAATGGTCCATCTTTCTGGTGGTTTTATATGAAGATGAATTGGTTATTTGGTCAGATCTCTGACCCTGGCTTTGATAAGACAACAATATATTTGAAAAAAGGTGTTTTTTCTGTCCTTCCTAACCAAGCCACTTGTGACTTTGCGGTGCGGCCGTAATCGAGACCATTAAAGGCACATTATGTGCAGCTGTAGGATGAAATGGCCCGTTCTAATACTCATTAAGACCGCTAATTTCACATAAGGGGAAGTTGATAGAGTGTCAAATCGGCTTAAAGGTCAGCCAAGCAAGCCTACCACTCCCCAGCAGATGGCCACCGCTGGTGTGAGTGTGTTTATTATACACACATGTGTGCCCCGTGCTACACACCTGCACAGGTACACACTGTGTATGTATGTGTGGCTAATGTGTAATCTGTCCCATTTATTGCTTTTAAAAAAAACAGTTTGCACCAGATTTAGCAAAACATGTTCAAGCCCAGAAAATCATGACTGACGGATCACGTTCTCAGAGATGCAACGAACACTCATAGAAAACTGATAAGAGATTCCTCATCTCCCTGAGTAAGAGAGATGAGCCATGGGACCCTCGACAGCGACCACAGCTCTCCGCCTCGGAGAGTCGGGCGACCGGCATCAGAGAGAGACCTCTGAGAGAGGCGGTGATCGTCGGCCACGCGTGGTGTTTATGTCACAGGTGTCGTAGTGGCGTCTTGAGGGCGCCGAGAGAACGTACAGAATCTGTGCTTCACTTTTTGAATTTTTTTTTTTTTTCTAATGTTTTTCTTGTCCTTGAGTGTCAAGTGACAACTTTCACTTTCACTCTATTCTAATAGTATTTTTAATGATGATGATTATTATCAAGATTGTTCTCATCACACGCAACGCATGCCAAACGAAAATGTTGAGAATGAGAATTTCAAACAAATTCATATCGACACACACACACACCCTTTTCCAGTGTGTGTGTGTGTGTGTGTGTGTGTTGGTATTTTAAATGAAGACACACATACGAGCGGACAGGATCTGTCGTGGTTAGTGGTACTCACAGTGCGACCCTCCTGTGTGCGGTGATGCTGGCCACGATCACGCTCCCCGGCCGCGGCTTGGCCACCGCCTGGAAGGTCCCCCTCCAGAACTTCTCAAACAGCTCCTTCTCCTCGCGCTGCCCCCCCCCCAGCGAGGGTGTAGACCCGCAGGGAGCCACCTGCAGGGAGCAGGGGCTGGACTGCATCTTCTCAGTCTCTCCAAAGTCTCCAACAGCGGTGCGTTCTGTCTGCGGAGGACGGACGCGGAGCCGACGCACGTGCCGATTCGCTCACGCAAACGCTGGCGTGCGCAGGGGAGAGGTCTCTGCTCAGGAGCTGTCCAAGTACTGAACAAGACCGCGCGGAGATGGGAGAGAGAGCGAGAGAAAGAGAGAGGGAGAGAGAGAAAGAGAGGGAGAGAGAGAGACGTTTTTCCCCTCTCGCACCAGAGGCGAAAGAGCCAGAGATCCTGTCCGCCAGCCTGCTCTGAGCGCGTGCAGAGAGGGACAAAGGCAGCTGGAGGCTGCGTGTCGCCGGGTATTGTTCTTCCAGAGGAGCGGGAGGGTGGTTGGGTATCGCCTCTCCTGTCACATCTGCTGCTCTGGGGAGACCGGGGGGGGGGGGGGGGGGGGAGACGGGAGTGAGCGCCCCCCCACACTCCTGGCTCCTTGGTCCGCTGATGGATTCCTCCCCCCTTGGAACTCTTTCTTCTTATTCTGTCTCACGCCGGCCGGAGTTAGGCATCACTATCGTGTGTGTGTGTGTGAATGGCAAGTGAGAGAGACAGAGGGAGAGACAGAGAGAGAAAGAGAAAGAGAGAGTGAGACAGACAGAGAGAGGGACAGACAGAGAGAGAGACAGAGACAGAGAGCAGGTGTATCTGTTGACGTGGGAGGTGCAGCGGCGCCCGTGGAGGGAGAGCGCGGGTAAGGGTTGCGTGAGGAGTTTGTCTGAGGATGGAGAGTGTGTGAAAGCATGTGTGTGTGTGGTGTATGTGTGTGTGTGTGTGTGTGTGATAGAGTGAGCTCAGATGAAGGCTGCTAGTCCTCTCTCTCTCTCTCTAGCCGTGACATCAGAGATGGGGGCTGGACATATGGGAGCAGAGTACCGTAACACCTCTCTCTCTCTCTCTCTCTCTCTCTCTCTCTCTGTGTGTGTGTCTCTCTCTCTCTCTCTCTCTCTCTCTGTTTCTCTCTCTGTTTCTCTCTCTCCTGCTGTGTAAATCACATCGTTTCTGTGTTTCTTTCTGTGTCTCCTTCAACACAGGGTCACTCTACACTCACTCTCTCTGCGCATCTTCAGTCATGTTCTGGTGTGGCTTTCCGGCGGCCACATTGTGCGGTAAACCGGTTCAAACTGATTCAGTTTGTCATGTGTTGTGTGAAGACTGCACCACAACAATCCACTGTGTAAGCCGACAAATGTGACATTCTGCCATTTTGTATTTGACAAGAAAATATATATCTTTCTTTCTCTCTTTCTTCCTTCCCCTTCCTCCCCTCAGTCCCACTTGTGGCTGTCATGTAACCCTCCCCCTACATCCTCCCACCGCAATCTCCCCCCCATCCGTCTCCCTCTCGCCCGCACGCATGTATGAGCTCTCTCTCTCCCCTCTCCCGGACAAAGGGCCGTGTGGATCAGCATAACAAAAGACCGGGCTGAGTGAGGAGCAGCCAGAGCATGTGGCTGACATGAAGACCACCCCCCCCCCCACTCCTCCTCCCTCCCTCCCTTTCTCCTCCCTCCCCCTCAGGCCTGTAGCCCCTCCCTACTGCTTCTCCTATACAACACGCACCAACACTGTGCTCCACTGACTCTTCTCCTCTCCTACTCCTCTTGTCTCCTTCTCCTCCTCGACTCTTCTTCTGCACTTGTCTCCTTCTCCTCCTCCTCTCCTCTTCTACTCCTCTCGTCTCCTCCTCCTCCTCCTCTCCTACTCCTCTTGTCTCCTTCTCCTCCTCTCCTCTCTTACTCCTCTTCTCTCCTTCTCCTCCTCTCCTCTTCTACTCCTCTTGACTCCTTCTCCTCCTCTCCGACTCCTCTTGACTCCTTCTCCTCCTCTCCTCTTCTACTCCTCTTGTCTCCTTCTCCTCCTCTCCTCTTCTACTCCTCGTTATTTTCTCCTCCTCCTCTCCTACTTCTCGTGTCTCCTTCTCCTCCTCTCCTCTTCTACTCCTCTTGTGTCTCCTTCTCCTCCTCTCCTCTTCTACTCCTCTTGTCTCCTCCTCCCCCTCTCCTACTCCTCTTGTCTCCTTCTCCTCCTCTCCTCTTCTACTCCTCTTGTCTCCTCCTCCCCCTCTCCTACTCCTCTTGTCTCCTTCTCCTCCTCCCCCTCTCCTACTCCTCTTGTCTCCTCCTCCCCCTCTCCTACTCCTCTTGTCTCCTTCTCCTCCTCGCCTCTTCTACTCCTCTTGTCTCCTCCTCCTCTCCTACTCCTGTTGTCTCTTTCTCCTCCTCTCCTCTTCTACTCCTCTTGTCTTCTTCTACTCCTCGTTATTTTCTCCTCCACTCCCCCTGCCTCCTGCCTTGTATTGATGTGCCTCAAACAGTGCTTCAACCCCCCCCCCCCGACCTCCTGCTGTTTCATTCTCCGACATATAAGAGTTATTATTTGAAAGCACAGCGAGCTGTTTTTTTTGTGTGTGTACAATATACACAATGCCATCAGTAATGGCTCATTTTGAGCAGTTTATAAGTGGCTGAATAGTTGACATTGCTGATGCCATTTATATTATGTTATCGATGGTATTTCTGCCACGGCTCCTTGTTTTTTCAATGTTGAAACCTCATTCACATATATATATATATATATATATATATATATATATATATATATATATATATATATATATATATATATGTGTGTGTGTATCTGGCCTTATAGTGCTCAAGCTCTGGTTTGTAAGTGATGTCAGTAACTAAAAGTATTTTTATGTGTCCATGTGGAAAGGCAATTGACAAAATAGTGAAGCAATGTAGAGACCACAGTCTCTGAGACCATGTTCACAGTTTTGCTAAAAGGCTGCTAGACGGCAATGCAGTGAGTTGTTTGTACAGTTCTGAAAATTGACAAACAGTGTAAAGCAGAGAGTGTGCATTCTGTTTGGCACACTTAAATGCACCGGCTACAAGTGTTAAGCCTGACACACACCTAGCGGTAGATGAAGATATGTATTTAACTGTTTTGGTCATGTTGTTTAAGCATGCAGAAAATAATTCAGCTAAGGAATAACTTTATAT